>VZTN01016957.1:380425-414119 GCA_013400515.1 Erpornis zantholeuca | reverse complement strand
TCCCATCTCTGTCCTGATGCCATCCCTGTCCTGATCCCATCCCTGCCCCAAAACCATCCCTGTCCTGATGCCATCCTTGTCCTGATCCCATCCCTGCCCCAAAGCCATCCCTGTCCTGATCCCATCTTTGTCCTGATGCCATCTCTGTCCTGATCCCATCCTTGTCCTGATGCCATCCCTGTCCTGATGCCATCTCTGCCCTGATCCCATCCCTGCCCTGATGCCATCCCTGTCCTGATGCCACCCCTGTCCTGATCCCATCTTTGTCCTGATCCCATCTTTGTCCTGATGCCACCCCTGCCCCGATGCCACCCCTGCCCTGATGCCATCCCTGTCCCAGAGGTTGGTGCCTCCAGGGCAGACACATCCAGGTGTGGCCCTGGCTGCCCCTTGGTGGGGGTGGCAGGGACAGCACAGGCAATGCAGTGTTGACCATTTCGAGTGTATTTTAACTTTAGTTTCTGGAGTAATTAATCTCTGGAGCATTAGGAAGTTGCTGAATGGGACTGTGCTGGGAGAAATAATTGCCTTGCTGCCAAAGCAAATGCAGACGTATGATTAACACAGTATTTATGTAATATTCTGGTATCATATAAATAGAGTTGCTGTGCAGAGATGGAGCCTGTGAATCACTCATTTGCTTTATGAGACTGAATAAGCTTTGACTCCACCAGCGTTATCAGCTCTGAAGAAACAAGCCTGATGCTGGGATGAACTGGTAACCATAGATCCTTTTACTGGAATTATCCTTCCCAAGTTATCTCTACAGAAAAATACCTTATCACAAATTATGTCCAAAAGGAAACACTGCCAGGTTAAACAGCACACAATGGATGCTTCCAATGTCTTACATTCCTTAGGAAGGCTTTACCTGTGCTTGAGGTCAGTGGAACTCTGAATTAGATGGAATTAATCATTAAACAAAAAATATGATTATTTCTGAAGTGTCCCACCATGGTTTTTCAGGAACGTGCATCCCTCGAGGGAGGGATCCCAGCCCTAAAGCCTGGCTCATCCCTGGCCTCTGCCCTGTCCTGGGGTGGAGGAGCTGCCCTGAGCCTCAGCAGGGCTCACCCAGCCCCGAGGTCGCTGGGGTCACAGCTTGCTGCAACCTTTCCTGCAGCAGAGAAAGGAACCAGAGCTCTCGGGGCTTCGAGTGGGAGCTTTCACCATAGCAGGAAGCCCAGCATCGCTCGGGGTCACGCCCCTGCTTCTGCTGCCAGCACTTTCTGCTTTGGCTGCAAGGTTTGGGATACCTGCGCGGGGTCCCCAAAGCCCCGGGGCGCCCGGAACGCGGCACAGGGATGGATACATCCCACAGGGATGGATACTCCCCCTCTGCTCTCCTGCCGGCAGGAAAATCCACTGCACTCGATAAACACTGCCCAGAGCTGCTCCAGCTCTGCCCTCGCTCCCTCTCGCACTCCAGGAGGACGCGGGGCCAGAGGCCCCGTGGGCTCTGCTCGGGTCCCTGCCCATCACAGCCCCTGGCGGATTTTTAAATCCCAATATATTCTTAATTAGGGCTTGGAAATTTTTGAATTTATTTCTGGCTGCCCGGGATTCTTGTTCATTTAAAAGAAAAAAAGAAAAAAAAAATCTTTAAATCTGCAGTGACTTACAGTACAATTTTATTGACTTCATATTTGAGGTATATTACCTGACTCCAACAAGGCTGCAGAGGGAATTACAAGTCAGGCTAGAACATATTTCCAGCTAAGACAAGCATAAAAACTTTTTTTTTTAAATCCATAGTTCGATACCAAATGCATCATTTAAAAAGAACTGCAATAATTATCCAAGAGGGGAAAAAGCCACAGAGCCATAGGTGGAAAACAAACGTCACAGCTCTGTCCTTGGAGGGGCTGGAGACAGCAGGGCTCGTGCTCTGCAGGCAGGGACCAGCAAGAAATGTTCCAGCAAATATTCCTGGATGGATGGACTCAAATATGATGAAGTCCATGTGTGTGGTGACCGAGGATGAACAGACTCTGCTGGGGCTTGGTGGGGTCCCCTCCGAGGGTCACAGTGTGCACAGTGCCATCCCCAGAGGGGTTTGTCCCTCAGCCCTGAGCTGCTCCAGTCCCTGTGCCACCACAGAGTCACCCTGGCCATGGGCTGGGGCTTCCCAGGGCGAGGAGCCAGCAGCTTTCACACACCACCCCCAAAGGCCAAGCACAAATTGCTGTGATTTGGGATGGCTGTGCCCATCCAGGAGTCGCAGTTCTCATGTTTTCCTTTTTTTTTCCCCACCAAAAAAGCACTTGGTTGTGTTAAATGTGCGTTGCAAACGAATTTCAGTCTCAGAGTTCTCCAAGAAATGACATTCTTGTGCTGCAGCCAGCCCTAGGCACTTCTGCAAGTACAGTATTTTGATAACACGGCGAGGGCTGAGACACAAATTGGCCCAGAAATGAAACTGGCTTTAAAATCCCCCTTTCTGAAGAGATACCCTTTGGGAAACTCTTTATGTTCTCCTCGAACTTGAGGAAATGAGCTGAGTTTTTTATCACTTTTATGACTTTAGACAAGCAGAGAGAAAAACCAGTGTTTTACGAAGGCAGAGCTGCTCCCCCCAAAGCTCCCTCACCAACCTTCTCACAGGAGGGGGAACTGAGGCTTTGCAGCTCTCTGGGCAATGGAAAGGTGAGGGAAGATCACTGGATAAAGATTCAATTGGCAGGAGTAGTTTGTGCTGTGCTCAGCACAGGCAGGAATTGGCTGCAGGTCCCAGGTACGGTGCCAGGGCAGGGAGGTGAGGGGGAGGCACACAGGTGAGGACACAGCGAGGTGTGAGGAAAATACAGTGCTGGGCAGGAAATGAGTGGCCAGAAGGAAGGGGCAGGGGAAACTCCCCGACACAGGAGTGGGAAATAGCTCTAAGAGAGGCCTGTGAGGAACATTTATTGATTTATTGTCTGCTGTGTCCCCACACCCCCAGGGAGGTTGTCCCCCTCAGGTTTGGAGGGGAAAGGCTTTCCCTTGGGAACGTGTGAGCACACAAGGTGGGAGCTGGCAGAGGCTGCAGGGACAGATGCTCACCCTGAAGGAAAACTCCAAAAATAACACAGAGAAAAGCCCACACGAGCTTTGGAAGGTCAGAGCAGTGGGAACAGCTCTGCAGAGCCCCCAGAAACTGGAGGCAAACCAACTTCCAGCCTTGGCTATCTGGAATGCAAGATGAGTTACAGAAACTATAAAACCCCAATGATTTATGGCCCACAAGGCCCAGTGATGCTCAGTTCTGCCTCCCCACGTTTAACTATACATGGTGGGGACCAGAGGTGCTGCAGAGCTGCAAGGAGAATGGGATCAGGAGGGAAAAGGAGAGTTCAGAGCCGAGAGCTGTGAGCTCGACAGGGGTGACACAGCCCAGGCTCCCCTGCCCCATCCCAGCAGAGGTGCCAAGCTCCTGGCAGCAGCTCCAGGGGCTCCAGCACAGCAGATGAATCCTTCTGGAAGATGTACAGTACAGCCCTCACTGCTGCCAAGGGGTGAGGTCATCTTGGAAGGAATCTTATTTATTCAGGAAATATTTCTGGAAATATTTACATGTCAGGACTACATGTTTAAATTCTTTGACAAAGCAAGCTCTGGGCCACTTGCAGAATTTCTGAAGAGCTTTGCAAGTATTTCTGTAGGTTTTTCTATGGACAAAAAGGCTTCACTGCATCACCATTCTGGTGAAGACAACAATCCCTTTTCCTAAACCAAGGAGATGAAGTTCTGTGTCGGAGACTCTGCTGTGAGCAGGAGGCTGCAATTTTTATTCTGTTCAAGGACAAGGAATGGGAGTCACTTCCTGTGCATGGGCTCAGGCCCATGATCCAGAGCCTGTAAATACAGTGCAGTTCCTGCCCAGGAGAGGGAATCCAGGCTGCCTGCCTGCCAGGGCCCCCAGCTCCAGCTGAGGAAGCTCTGGGAAGCTCCACTTGCCCCGGGCATGGTCAATATTTGGAGTTACTGACAGACCCATGCAGCAGTATGAGAGAAGTTATTGTGTCTCCTTTAAACATATATATATATAAAATAAAGTAGTTTTCAGCTGTGCAAGACCATTACCAGCACGAAGAGCAGACACTTCAGGGAACACTCCTGCTCTGGAAAAGACATAATGAAGCCCTCGGAGGCAGGAGAGTGGCTTTGTGCTCCCCTGGGTGCCCCTGGCAGGGGAGCAGGAGGGGATGAGCACAGGAGGGAGAGAGCTGTGGGTGAGAAAGGAGCAGCCAGAGCATGGCCACAGGGGTGGGGAGGGGACAGAGCCTGCAAAAGGACAAGTGGGAAAGCGAAGGGAGCACACCTGGAGTTACTGAGCCAAAAAGCACCAGGCAGGGTTGGGAGGACCCCAGGCTGCACAGAGGGCAGCCCCTGCCCCCCCTGCCCACCCCTCAGTTCTGCTAAATAACAACAAGTAAGGTACTTGAAGCCAGAAAATGAAGACAGCACGAACTGACAACTGAGTGTGTTGGTTCTGGTTTGCCAACATGCTGCAATATCTACTCTGCTCTCCCTCAGTTATTGCCTGATTCATGAGGCTGAGGTGAAATTCCCAGAAGCACAGAGGAATCATGGCACAGCAGCACCTCGTAACAGTGAGCAGTGTTATTCCTGGAGTTACACACAGCATTCCTAAAGTTACAGCCACATCTATACTCTGCCTGAAGCATAAAAAAATCAGGTTCATTAAATACCAGAGGAGAAGACACTGCAAGGTAGGAGAGATTATTCACAGAGCTTCAGGCAACACCACTTTATCTGGTTAATGATAAAATCACAGCCATTCACGTGAGAAAGAAACACAAACTCTTCTCCAGGCTGGAAAGCCTTGGACTCAGCCTCTCCATGGCTCAGCCTCACCCAGCACAAACCCACCTTGAGCAGACTCAAATTTACACAAAGTATTCACAGAAATCACTTTTTGGGGAAGAAATCCCGAACCTCCACAAGAACAGCACCAAAGTAACTCTGGTGTTTTGTAACCCAGGATGGTTTTGCTCTGCCCAGGAATTCCCAGGGGGGTACCCAAACCATTCCCCACCCCCGAGGGGCTGCAGCACAGTGAGGATTTCCCCCTCAGGCTGCCTTTGGAGAGTGCAAAGGGCAGCGGGCAGATCCTCTGTGAGCCCTTGGGGGAGGCAAAGTCACCTCTGGACTCTGAGTGCCAGCCCCAGCCTGGGGCTCCCCGAGGATGCTCAGGCAGCTGCAGCCTCCTCCAGCCCGCAGGAGCTCCCACAGCAGCTGGGCTTTGTGCCAGAGCTGCCCGAAGCACTGGCATTACCCAGGAATTGTCTGGAAGTGGCTCCCTCACGCACGAACACTTTTCCTTTCGCTGTCTCTCACCTGCGCTGCTCCTGCCCCAGCTCCGCGGTTTGTGCCCGGACAGGAGCAGCTCTCAGCACAGCATCGGGGCTGCTGCTCGCTGGAGCTTTATTTCCTTCCCATCCTGCAAATCTGAAAGAGAAACATGGGGAAAACACATTGGCAAGGCTTTGGCTCCTCGGAAATGGAGTGTGGGCGCTCGGCAGTGAAAGCCTGGCTCTGTTCTGCTCCTCTCCGAGGTGTGCAGCCGAGGGAGGCTGGGCCACAGCCGTCTCAGGTTCACCCAAAAAGAGACATTTAAACAAGACTCAGACAAACGAGAGGCTCCTCTCGGTCTCCTGACACGTTGTTGCTGATATTTCAGCATGTTCAGCCCTGTTTTTGCCAGCTTTGCCAGCGAGAGGAGAAGGCAGGGGGGTCCTGTCCCCGTGCCCCCCGCACTCCCTCTGCTCCTCTCCTTTAGCCCAGCCCGGGTGCAGAGCTGGGAGCCTTTGGATGGAGCTTTCCCCGAGCCAGGAGCAGCCTGGGTGCCCACCCTGTGCCCACCCTGAGGGGCTGGGGGCCCTCCTCACGCCCTCTTACAGAACTCAGAGCTGAGCTTCCTCCTGCTACATGCACAGAGATTTTACCTTGTTTCCCTAACAGATGTTTCCTCCATCTCTCCAAGTCCCTGCCCATAAGTCGTTCCTGTATTTGAACTCATCCCAGAGCCTTTTTTCTCCCCTGTCCTTGCCCTGCCCTCCACAGAGGAGCACCACCACCCTCTGAACCCCACCACATCTGCAGACCTTTCCCACTCAAGTTTAAGGCCTAATTTCCATCAGATGACCTGTCCAGGCCTGGGATCACTCTGTGATCACCTTCACATCTGCCTCACAGCTGCTTTCCCTTCCTAGGACAGCCACCTCGCATTGCTCACAGAGAGGAATTAAATTCCCATCTGCTCTGCAGGTGGAGCAGCTACCTGCACTTCCACAGGGGAATTTTTTCTTCTAGGCAAAGATGTTTTTATAACCAGAAATAAGGGAAAAAAAAAAAAAAGTAAACCAAAAGAAATCTACATGAAGAAACAGAGCAGGGGTGGCCTGAAGCAGCCTGTCCTGGATGGATGCAGGATGCCAAATGTACCACGAATGGCTCCCCACACTCCCCTGGAAACTTCTGACTATTGCTTGGATGCTCATCAGCATTATTTATGGGATACATATGAAGATAAACACAACAATAGATTCCTGAAAGAATATAATTCTGATGAGATTGGGGAGATGCTGAAATACAGGAGCGCTGGGATTAACAGCCTGAACTAATATTGCGATTGTCATCGCATTAAGAGGCTCTCAGGAGACTGGAATATTGATATAACTGTGGTGTGAAATCAAAATCTTGTCATGTATAAAGGGAAAAAAAAATGTCCCTGGCATGCCGACAGCTGGTTAGGCTGGAGTGCAGCACATACAAACCACAGCGTTAGAAAAGCCCCAGGAGAGGCTGAGATTCTGCAAATACAATAAAATACTCAATAAATCCAAACGGAAAGAGTTCATCTTTACCACACTCCTCAATCAGTTATTTACATAACTTTAGGGCTGTTATCCTGTTTTTCCTTTGATATTCCTTCTTCCTTATCAGCACCGTTTGTGGTAATTGAGCTGCATGCAAGACCTTAGTACAAAGCAAAGCTGCTGCCTGCTGGGCAGGGAGGGACAGCGAGCACGGCGTTTGTGCCACACACAGCTCCCCTCAGCCCCGGGAGCGTTTTCATTTCCCTTCAAACACAACCGTGGCCTTTGGCTGCACAGCCAATTCCTCAGGGAACAACATCAGCAAAGCTGCTTCACCCAACACTCACCTGAACAGCACCTGGTCACCTGAACAGCATCTCAGTTCACCTGAACAGCATCTCAGTCACCTGAACAGCATCTCAGTTCACCTGAACAGCATCTCAGTCACCTGAACAGCATCTCAGTTCACCTGAACAGCTCAGTCACCTGCACACCTCAATCACCTGAGCAGCATCTCAGTCACCTGAACACCTCAGTCACCTGAACACCTCAGTCACCTGAACAGCATCTCAGTCACCTGAACACCTCAGTCACCTGCACACCTCAATCACCTGCACCCCTCACTCCTCTGAACAGCACCTCACAGCTCATGATTTCTAAAGGAAAGAACCACCCCAGGAGAAGCTGCTCCTTGCTCCCTGGGGGTCCTGAGCTCCTGGAATCCGAGGCTGGATCCGCCCTGCTGCAGGTGCCTGCTGGGCTGGGCTGTGCCCTGTTCTGTGCCCAGAGCAGCTGGGGCTGCCCCTGGATCCCTGGCAGTGCCCAAGGCCAGGCTGGACAGGGCTGGGAGCAGCCTGGAAGGTGTCCCTGCCCATGGCAGAGGATGGACTAAATGACCTTTAATGTCCCTTCCCACCTAAGCCATTCTGGGATTCTCACAGAGCAGGACACAAACCTGAGCCCTAAGGAGTTTTTTTTTGCTGTAGCCAGGCAGGTTTCTGTTGCCTGTGGAAGGCAGAAGGCCAAAGGTCTTTTAGCATCATTACAGGGCATGCAGGAAAATGCAGCAACTTGGATCCTCCTGGAAATGCCCCTCCCGAACAACAGTCTGAAAATAGGAGTAATTTCAATAGGAATGCTAAATGATACCTGTACCCATTATGGTTTTCCAGCCCTAATTATAATATAGACATGAAATCTGGATACTTAACTTAGAAAATGTGCAGCTATAATGAATAGAGCTGACAAGTAAATGAAGAAAGTAAATGAACTGCTCGCTTCTTCATGACTTGAAGGTAAAATGAGCAAATAGGTATTTCAACTGCTGATATGTAATGCAACCTAAAGCTCAATTATTATTCTATTCTATTCTATTCTATTCTATTCTATTCTATTCTATTCTATTCTATTCTATTCTATTCTATTGCCCAGAGCAGCTGTGGCTGCCCCTGGATCCCTGGCAGTGCCCAAGGCCAGGTTGGGCACTGGGGCTGGGAGCAGCCTGGGGCAGTGGGAGGTGTCCCTGCCATGGCATGGGTGGCACTGGATGAGCTTTAATGTCCTTGCCCACCCAAACCATTCTGTGGCTCTGTTATTCTATTCTGGTTTCCAACATCCTGGGTGACGTTGGCACTGAATTAACTATTTTATTTGTATTCTCTCCTCTTGGAAAGGAAAACTGATTTTGAAACTCTGATTTTTTCACAGGGAGGGCCCAGTGGACCTGGGAATACCAAGGTCTATGGATGGAATAAAGTGCCAGTGCACTCTCACAGGAACACGTGGAGGGAAGTGGAAATGCAAACACCGTGTGCTCTTATTGAGGTTGTAATTGATGTATTTGGGAAGGAACCAATGTAAATTATTTTTCATAACAGTGAGCCTTTATATAGGGTTGGACTCTTTAAAAACCTGCCCAGTGTGTGCAGGCAGCGAGGGAAATGTCAGGCCATGTTTATGAACAGTCAAGGTTGAGTTGATTTTTGTCAAACTCTGCAGTAGTGGTTTCTAATTCTGACATCCAGGAGCTCAGGTCTCCCCCACAGCTAATAAAGCATCTTTAAATGCAGGTGTGAGTTACACTCTGCACCCTCAGGGCAGGGGAGGGTCCCAGCCCCTGGCAAAGGCTGAGCTCCCCAAGCCCTGGCACAGACTGCCCAGGAGGGGGGAAATCAGCATTAAACATTTCATGCATCAGAAGATGATTAATTTTCTCCCAACTAATTAATGAAATGAGATAATTTTCCACCTCCTGATCCGGCATCCAGCAAGATCAGCAAAAAGACTCACACTGACTTCCCGAGGACTTTGCACGGTGTCATTTCATGGTTCACTTCAGCAGGATGATACATTCCTATTGGGAAAGGGAGCTGGTGGGCTTTGCTAGGAACAAGATCATTTTTCAGAAAGAAAGATGTTTACCTACATTTTCTCTGCTGCTACGGCAACTGAAAGAGAGCATTGTCGTTTTGGTTTTAATTAAAGTTTTTAGCATTCATCTCAGTCACCATATTGACTGTTTAATCCACGAATAAATATTAAAAAACACATATATTTTATACTCCCAGCTCTGCATTTATTCACTGTAGCTCACAGGATCCTTTCCAGCACCCCGAGTTACACATTTTCAGCAGCATCCTGCCACATCTTCAGAAAAAGAAAAGTAGGGCAGAAAAACCACCACATTAACCCACAAGGTCCTGAAATGAGCCTGTGCTCTGCTCTGGCCCCGGGGGTTTGGTACCTCTCCACAGCGAGGAGGCTACTGATGCCTTAAGTTTTAACTTCTATATTTTTCTAATCCTGTACTGCTAGTGTGACTCTGAAGTTTTCTGTAGCTCGTTAAACGCTGCTCTCTTATGCTGTTCTCTGTGCTAAGACAGACATAACAAAACCTCTAACTTGCCCTGCAAAGACACCTAGAAACAAGAACTGCAAACCTTCATCTTGGGACGAGAGGGGCAGGCTTGGGAAAAATCACATCATTAGCTAAGTTCTGGTTAGTAAATTAATATTATTATAAAAGTGTGAAGCACTCGTGATCTGGAGTGTCCATTTTAAGATCCACTGGGGCAGGACCTCTGGAGCCCGAAGTGTGCACCTGAAAGCCTTTCAGATAAATACCTTTATTGCTTTACTCCTGTCTGGTCTCAGTTTCTAGGTAGCCTTTTAAGGCATCACTACAGCATTTCCGACACACCCTGCAAACGCCCAACCCCGGAGCTGCCAAGCACCACTTTTCTGTTCTCAGGCTGTGGGGATTGGTCCCCAGGCATCCCAGGCATCCCAGATCCGTGGTGGCCCCGAGGACACAGCGTGGGCAGAGCCCAGCGTGGCCCCCGTGGGTCTCACACGCCAGGGGCTGGGGGCTGCGGACCAAAACCACAGCTTGGGCTGAAAACACAGCTTGGTCAGAACCCAAACAGGCTGAGAAATGTGCGGGGTTCGAGACATTCCCCACGAGCTCCTCACCCCTTTGCTCTCTCTCCTGAGCTCCCCTGCGAACTGGAGTTTCTAGAACTCCCCCAAACCTCCCCAAACCCTGTCTGGGCATTGGGCTGCACCAAGGCACCCGGGATTTCAGCCTGAATACTCTCAGAGCTGCCTGCTGTGCCCGTGGATGCTGAGGTGCAGATGGATAAGGAGTGCGGGAGCTGCAGCTTCCCCAGCAGAGCCCAGTGGGTGCCAGGCTGCAGCCTCAGCCTAACCCCGGCCCCATCCCCACGGGTGGGACAAGCCTGGCAGTGCCAGCCAGGTGTGACAGCCTGGCCAGGACAGATGTGGCACAGGGGAAGTGTTAATGAGGTGATAAGCCGGGGAACGGAGCAAAGGTTAATTAAACCAGCCGAGCTCACCGGCAGCCTTGCCACGGCTCTTTTCCCTTTAAGCATTCTGCACGCTGAGGGAAGCTTCCCTCCCCTCCCTGCACGCACAAAGAAATAAATAAATGGACGGAGTGAATCAAGCCGACCGCGATTCCAATTAGTCCCAGCTGTTATTTCTCCATCCTCCGCGGCCCCTCTGCAGCGCCTGGCAATGCTTACACGTGGCCTCGTGCAAGCAGACATGAAATAATTGCTTCAATCTGAGGGAAGAGTCACTAATTTTGTTCATGTTTTATTCAGAGTGGCAGGGACATTGCTGTAACCGTTCCCGACCTGTTCCCTCTCCTGGAGGATGGTGGATAAGGAGGCAGGGGGATGAGCCCCATCTCCAGCCCAGCCTCTCCCTGATCCCTGCCTATTTTTAACAACATGCCCAAATCACAAGGTAACGATGCTGCTTTTCATAGCCAAGGTTCATTTTGACTGGAAGGATGAAGAGAGCTCTTCCTGAGCCAACGTGACCTGTTACTGATTTAGCAGAAATAGACGATGCCACTGGAAATAAATGATTCTTTGGTATTTCTTCTTCTTCTCCTCAGGACAGAAAGAATGACTTTGGTAAGTCAGTCAGCAGTGAAATTAGGAAATGATGGTAAGAAACTCTGTTGGGACAGGACACCTTTAGATGCCAACAAATTTATTTATTTATTGGCTGTTTATGGCCGTGCACATTGCAGCCTAACTTTAAAAAGTGTGTATTGTGATTTACTGACCTGGCAACAAGTTAAAAAAAAAAGGTGGTTTGAATTGTCACTGTTGAATAAAGGAGAGGAAGAATAAAAGCAGGGATAAAAATAAAAGGAAAGTTTTAAAAGGGCCAGGATATGAAAGGCGACAATGGGTGGACTTAGACATGCACTTGTGTCAGCTTTTTGATGGAAAGGAAAAATGATAAAAATCTTAAATAAGTTTCTTTGTATAAGTTTGAAAGTTGCCCTGATTTGAAATCTCCGGCATTGGTCAAATGTTGAGATTTTCTCCATTTTTCCCCCCCATGTATCCATTATCTGGCATTAGGAGCAAAAGACCAAAAGAAAGACCAAAGTTATGGTTCTGATTACAAAACATAACACGGACACAGTCTGAAACCTTGGCCAGGAAGGGTGACAAGGAGACCCAACACCCGGGAAGGGTGGTTCCCAGGGTGGTTCCCAGCTCTGGTTGTTCCCATGTGCAGCTCGAGCACTCTGGAACTGAGAAAGAGCCCAACAGAAGGAGTTTCCAGCTAATCAGCCTGAATATTTACAGATATGTAGTTAATAAACCAATGAAGAGATCAGTGAATGTGTTAGTGAATAGATCAGTGAGTAGATCAGTAAATATGTTGGTGAATAGATCAGTGAATAGATCAGTAAATAGATCAGTATGTAGATCAGTAAATGTGTTAGTGAATAGATCAGTAAATAGATCAGTAAATAGATCAGTGAATAGATCAGTAAATAGATCAGTAAATAGATTAGTAAGTAGATCAGGAAATGTGTTGGTGTACACAAATCCGTCAGCACGTCTGGCTGGTGGCTCAGAGCTAACCCAGAGCATCAGACAAAGAGCTGAGCAAAACCAGAAGATGAAGTCCATTCCCCAGCCATCAGAGCGATGAGGAAGTTAACGAAGCATTACAAAGCAGCTGAAAAACAAGACATTTCTTCAGAAAGCAGCAGAGCTGGGTGGGCAGGAGCGTGTCAGGGTCTGTGCACCGAGGGTCAGGTGCTGGCTGCCAGCGGTTCCTGCTGACTAATTACAGCCTCTGCAGTCACCACAGGGCTGGTGTGATTCCTCAGCACAGAAACATCCTGTTCGCTGAATGCTGAAATGTTTATTTACTTATCACATCCCTTTCAATAGCTGAGCAAGGAGGAGGCTGAGGTTGACCCACTTTTTGTCCCCTGAACCGTCAGATGGTCCTTCAGCAGAGGAAGGTCAGGGGACTGCTGTGAGAGAATCCCTGCTTTGTGAAACCTCATTCTCATCCACGGAGCTTGCTCACACCAGCTCAGGATTAGCTCAGTGCTAAAAGTTCACCAAAAGTTCTGTGTGGAAAAGGTGGGAGCTGCAGGACTGACGGGGCTGACAGACAGACCACCCAGCTGGGAACCCTTCCCGCAGGTTCTGTTCTGCTGCCTTTCCCAGTCACAGGGCTTTTACTGCAATTTAGGGGCTGAAGTAATAGGTTAAAATGATACATTGTAATAAAACCAAAATAAATTCCTGTACTGTATGAGTCTTGGCAGTAGAGCTGAGGGAAGTCTTGTCGGCTAAGGAAAACACTGCCATGGAATTCCTGATAAAATCTCCCAGGCTGGCTGTCCCCAGGCTCAGTGTGGTCAGTGTCAGGTTGGAGAACAGAGGTGCACCTTGCTGACAAACCATTTCCCAGCTGGAAATGTCCCTGTGCAGACCCACGTCCCCAGGGCAAAGTTCTCCTCTCGGTGTGGGGCAGATCCAGTTCCTGCACGTGCTGAGAGTTCTCTTTCCTTCTTCAGCATCCCGTGGGATATCACAGGGCACGAAACCACGTGTGGCACCTTCTGTTTAAACAACTGATCTCCTCTCCATTTTCAGAATCGAGCTTTGAGGGTTCCAGGCAGGTCCCAGGCAGGTCTCACCAGCCCAGCCCTGTGCCCCTCTGGTGTACCCCAGACACCTCCTCGGGGCTGACAGGAGCCCCCGGCGCAGCCCACACCCTCTGGGGCTCTCCGTGCTGCTCACGCCCGAGCAGAGCATTGAGCTCAGCTCCAGAGATGTTTTCCCTGCGTTTGTGCCTGCTGGAGCCAGGCCATGCTCCGTAACCCGGGCTGGCCGAGCCCCGGGGCAGCGCAGCACAGCCCAGTTGGCTGCAGCCTCAAAGGCGAGCTCGTGCTGGGATCCAGCGAGGCAGGACAGGCTGTGAAACCCCAGCCACAGCCAGGAATTCCTCACCCGTGTATGTGCAGCGCTCTCATGTTCCCTGGCCTCGCCTGAACCTCCCCGGTGTCCAGCAGAGCCAGCCCCTGGCACAGCTCTGCAGAGGGACCTGGGGTCCCCTCTGCCCTGCCTGCCCCAGGGAGCGGGGATGGGCAGAGGAACGAGGGTTTCCTCCCCAAAAGTACAGTTCTCAGTATCACCACAGCAGGGCTGTGTAACTGGCCCCTGGATGGATAAATCTCCACGGCAGGGCCCCTCAGGCTCTGAGCTTTGCCCCCTCCCGGGGTGATGCCCTCAGCCCTTTGCCCGCAGGAATATTGAGTTTTGTTCGCATCCAGGTGCTGCCACTCCCATCTCACCTTGTTTCTGCTCTCGGCTGCTGAGAACATTCTCACAGATCTGTCAGGTAAGGCCTTATTCCTTTAAAAAATAAATTAGAAAAGCCATCTGGAGTATTTTTTTCAAACCAGCGTGAACTCCTCCAGCTGTTGGGTGACCTCATCCTTTATTAATTTCTGTAGGCTCGCATTTACCATTGAGATCAGCCCTACAAGTGTATAATTTCCTGATTTCTTTCCAGCTCTTTATTAAAGATTGGGGTTAGAGATTCGCCCCCCGAGTCCCTCGATAACCCTCCTCTCTCGCAGGAGTTGTTAAGGAGCAGATGATGCATCACAGGTTCCTTTATAGCAGCAATAATTGTTCTGCTTCAGGAGCGACCGTGCCTTATACACTGCCTTTTCCTGAAATTGTTTTTCTTCTTTCCCTTATTGCTAAGGAAGATATTGGCACCAAAATGTGATTTGAGAGCTCATGTTCCCTTATTCTCCCCGTACCTGGAGCCAGTGCAGATGCGGCGCTCGCGGTGCCACCGCTGACATCTGTGTAACCCAATCCTGCCTCATAAACAGGAAGCAGAAGTGACAGCAGCAATTTCCATCGGTGCTTTTCTTCTGCTGGAACCATTACTTGGGACAGGATGTGTAAATCACGGCGTGTCTGATGTGGCCAGCTCCAAGGCTGAGCCCCAGCCCTGGCTGCCTGCCCCGAGGGAGGCGCTGGGAGCCGGAGATGCCCTGGGCTGGGAGGAGAAGGGAGAGGACACTCCTTGCCAAAGGCCACAAGGTGGGTTTGGGGTCTCTCAGCTGGGCCCGTGGGGTTCTGCAGCAGCAGAAGAGTCACACACTCCCCGTGCAGGTCTGGGTTCACACCCAGCTCCCATCTCCCTGACAATCACTACAAATGGTGACGTTTCACTGCTCCTGCCCTGCACAGGTGGGAGAGGCAAAGCCACCTCATCCTGTGCGGCCACACCACAGCCCCGGGGGAGAGGTGGCTGAAACTGCAGCAAAAAGGGGCTGGGGGAGGGTGTTAGTGCTGGGTGGGCAGAGGGAGGGGGAGGATGGCACTGGTGACACTGGAAACTGGCAAATGACTTTGATTTCTTTGCCTTTAAACACTTGCAGCATTGAAAGGACTTTTTTCTTGTTTTGCCACTTCCATATTCCCAGTGCATCACAGAGAATTTTAGGAGGTCGTCATGCTCCTCTGAAAGGCAGGGGAGACTGCAGCCCCCACCCCAGGGCCTGACCAGGATGGGGATGTGGGGATGTGGAGTTTGTTGGGTCCTTACTAGAAACACAGAAGTTGTGTTTAGCATATCAACAGGCACAAAACAAAAGGGTGATTTATAAGTATTTGCATCCCATAATTGTCTTTAGGAAAGATCAGCTGGGTTGGGGTGCAGGGGGGCCGTTTCTCCGGGAGGAACAGCCGAGCTGTTCACAGGTTTCATTCCCAGCACTCAAGCAGCTAATGGGCAATGCCTCAGTCTGATCACACTCCTGCTTCCAAATGGCACTCCACGAGGGAGCACCTCCAACCCAACATGTTCCTTCAGCCTCGCGTGTGGGAAATGACTTTCCAGACATCTGAAGGTTGCTGGGATGAGTCTTAGTGTCACGGATGGTGCTCCTGAGTGATGGAAGCACAGTGTATGGCTCTTTGTGGGGAACAGCAAGCAAACAGCTGGAAAACAATGTGGGCTCAGCTGCTCGTCTGCCAGCTCCTGGTGGGAGCAGTGGAGGCAGCTGAGGGGGTCAGACCTCGTCATGTCTGCGTGATTTTCTGTACCATAACACAGGAGAGAGCTGCATCCTGCCTGGTGCTTAATTCTGAGTTTAACAAATCCTCTCCAAACCGTAGCTGAGGCCAGTGTGAGGGGGGAGCAGGGAAGGCAGCACTGCAGGACTTTCCCCTGGCTGGGAAGGGAAGAGCCTTTGAGACTGTCTTGAAGACACAAAGAGACTTATGAACATGATCAAATATTGAAATCTTCTTCTCTAGCTGTTCTCTCTCTGTTGGGAAGGGCTTTTCCAAAATTTCAGGCCCTTTGTAGTGGGATGCACATGAAGAGAAGCAAAAGGCTGTGAAAGGGGTGAGGACAAGGTGACCCTGTGGGGGATATGAACCCCAGGAACCATGTCTGCCTCTAGGTTCCAAAGCCAGAGGAGCTTCAACACAAACTTGTGACCCTGAGGGAGTTTGGGTGCAAATGCTGTGGCTTGGGGCTGACATCAGATCAAGGATATGGAATAAAATCCTGCAGAGCTTCTCCAGGTCCCAGTGATCGATGCTGCAGCACTCACCCTGCACTGACCCACGGCTGCACCCCCAGGGGGGAACACTCAGAAGGACTTGGTGGATGGAAGAGCTGTGATAATTAAGACTTTTCCGATATTTACACTGAAATCAGCACTGTGGAAAGAGGCTGTAAATAATACAACATGTGGTAACAAAACAAGAGCAAAATACCCTTCAGAGAATGAACAAAATTTGCTTCCTTCAATAAGCAACAGGAAAAAATGTGGTGCTTTTTGTAAGAAGGGCTGAGTGCCCTCACTCCTGCACTGAGGGTCATCATTTACAGCACCTTCCCACACTGTGGGGCATTCAGTGGACCCAGGGCTGCCCAGCTGAGGGATGAAGCTGCTCCCAGGGCAGCCAGTTGTGTTCTGGCCTCTCCAGCACAGCCAGGACCTTGTGCTGCTCTGCTCTGACTCCGCAGAGCTTTGCCTCAGACAGAGAACCTGCTTTTGATGTGACTCTGGAAGCACCATGTGGGGTCGGGATAAAATACCAAGGGAAAATTGAAGGATTTTAATAATGCCTATTTTTATTCCTACTAGATGCCAACCTTCTGAGCTAATAGAATGTAATTGGAAGACTCAATTTAGTAATTTTCTTTATTATTATGTCTTGATGTACTTCTGTCAACTCCAAAATACTCATTACATGTAATTAGGAGGAAGATTAGAGTGCCGTTAAGATGTGGAATAATGATGCAGCTCAACAAGGGCCAGTGGAAAAAACAGGAAAATATCTCCAGTGTGCTGAGCAGAGGAGGGCATTTAAAAAACTCATAAAGCTGAGAGCTGGTGCCAAATAACGAAGATGAGACTTTGAAGTAGGACAGAGTTGATCCACTGAATCAAAGCATTTGATGACTGCCTCCCTCTCAAGAATCCCCCGTGTTTATTCGGATGGCTGAAGTAACATTAATAAGATAATTCCCTAAGAACCACCCTCTGTGTCTTTTTCATAAACTCCCACCCCAAACAGCATAATTAATTTTGCTGTTGTACAGAAGAATAATAAGAAAAAATCCATCCTTTGGGAGGTAGGTGGCAATTTCTATCTGATGGAAATTGAGATTAGACACAGCACATAAAACTTTTTTGATAATTTATTCACCAGAAATTGCCGTATTATACCTATCAGAGAGCTGGTGATATGAAACTCAACAAGCTGATATTTCACTCTGATTTCCTTGAGCATGATCCAATTTATGAAATCAAAATTCTAGATTAGCTTTAATATGAACTAAGACTTTTCTCTTCCAGACTAATGCACGTCAGGATGCACGACCCCATAATGGGAGCACTGACAGGAGCTTGGTTTTGTGCAGCACCAGGAGACAGCTTCAGAATGAAAAGAAGAAATTTTCCGAAATTTGTGAATATTTCTGTGGAACTGGGGAATAAAGGACGAGAAAAGGGAGCAGGTCTGTGTCTGTAACACCGCTCAGAGCAGCACACCACGAGGCATTACCAGTGGGGGAAGCTATTTCTGGTTCTATCATCAACTCCCCATATGACAGCCGAGGAATTATTTCAGGACAGAATTGCTTTTCCAATGGATACAGAATAAATGGAAGAAGAGCTGTTGAGAAGCTGTTGCTGTTTCCTGTCTCGCCCTCTCCAGTGCCTCCCTGCACGTGGGGTCTCGCTGGCCCAGCACAGCACCAGGAGGTGCCAGTGGCCATCCCGATGGGTCTGGTGGCCACCAGCAATGGGTGCCAAAGGTCCTACCCAGTGGGTGCCCATGGCCAGTCCTGTGGGTGGGGCTGCCCAGGATGGACCCCTGCCCCTGGCAGGCTCTGCACCCATCTTGCATTTATTTTTTCTCTCTCCTTTCTGGTTCTTTTGCAAGTTTGGGTGATTCTGCGAGGCCCCTGGCTTTGCTCGTGCCCTCCCTGCCCCTCACTAGAGCAGGAGCAAGGGTGGGAGGAGGAGGAAGCGTGGCTGGAGCAAGGGATGGGTGTCCCATGGGTGAAGGGGGGGTTCTCATGCCCACCCTGTGCTGGGTGCCAGGGTGGATCCCTCGGGCAGGACCTTCAGAGCTGGGGACGCAGAGGCTGCAGGAGCACCCAGCGCTCCCAGACCATCCCCAGCAAATACAGTTCTGATTGCTGAGCCGTGAGGGGTCCAAGGGCTCGGGAGAGAGGACGGAGATGAGGTTTCCTCAGGACACCTCCCCTCCCAAATGTTCCCGCAGCTGCTGTGCCAGCGGCCGGGGAGCACCCAGAGCCCAGCCCGGCTCCTGCCAGCGCTGCTCCTCCCGCACGGCTGCACCAAGGGCTCAGGCTGGGGCAAAGGGAGCCCTCTCTGCTCACGGAAACACGGCACAGTGGCCAAGGCACCCTAGGTGTCCTTCGCTTCCCTCGCTCGGGAGGGGAACCAGCTCGGGCTGGTCCCTGCCTGGGGCCGGACACAGGCGGGGCTGCACGGAGGGCGACAGCTCCTGAACCCCAACACCGCACCGGGGCTGCGGGGGGACCCAGACACAGCTCCCGAACCCCAACAGGGCACCAGGGCTGCGGGGGACCCAGACACAGCTCCCGAACCCCAACAGGGCACCAGGGCTGCGGGGGACCCAGACACAGCTCCCGAACCCCAACAGGGCACCAGGGCTGCGGGGGACCCAGACACAGCTCCCGAACCCCAACAGGGCACCAGGGCTGCGGGGGACCCAGACACAGCTCCCGAACCCCAACAGGGCACCAGGGCTGCGGGGGACCCAGACACAGCTCCCGAACCCCAACAGGGCACCAGGGCTGCGGGGGACCCAGACACAGCTCCCGAACCCCAACAGGGCACCAGGGCTGCGGGGGACCCAGACACAGCTCCCGAACCCCAACAGGGCACCAGGGCTGCGGGGGACCCAGACACAGCTCCCGAACCCCAACAGGGCACCAAACACAGCTCATGAACCCCAACACAGCACCAGGGCTGCAGGGACACCCAGACACAGCTCCTGAACCCCAACACCGCACCGGGGCTGCGGGGGGACCCACACACAGCTCCTGAACCCCAACAGGGCACCAAACACAGCTCCTGAACCCCAACAGGGCACCCAGACACAGCTCCTGAACCCCAACAGGGCAGCGGCGGTGCTGCCATGCCCGAGCCCTGCCCCGGCACTGGCAGCGCTGCGGACGGAGCTGGCACTGCCGGGCGGCTCCTGCTGCAGCTCAATCAATCCCCTCTGCTTCTTCACAAGGATCTGTGACTCACAGGCGTTTTTCCTGCTCCTCCATCGCCAGTTTCCTGAGAAACCAGCGCACGCAGCCAATCGGCGGCGGAGTTCTGGCTTAGCGACTGGAGACAACTGGGAAAAATAAATCCAGCGGTATTGGTAAATTGAACGGCACTTTCCTAAGTACAGCACGTATTTATAAACAGCACATCTGCGGGAACCGAGAGCCCCTCGCTCTGCTCAGGGAGGTCTCGGGAGGTCCCTGGGTGGGACCTCGCTGCGCTCCCAGCCTGGGGGTGATGCACGGATGGGTACCAGCCTGGGCAAGGGCTTTGTCCCCTGCTCCCCTCCCCTGCTGCCCTTCCCTTCTCAGGGGGCTTGCCCGGGGTGCTGAGGGTGCACACCTGGGCACAGCAGGCAGGGGAGGTGCACAGCTGCCTGTTCATGCAGCATCCCCCTGTCCCCCTGTCCCGCCGGCTCTCCCCTACATTACTTCATCCTCATTTGAATCTTATATCTCCCAAACCATTCTGCCTTTCCTAAGAGCCCTTATGGATCGGTGCAGCAATTTTAATAAACAAATTGAAATCCTTGGAGAAGCCACAATGCAGTACTGGCAATATTATTCAGCATTATTATAAAAGTGATGCACAGGATCTAAATAAGAGAAGAAATCTCTGCACTCAGTATTAGTCACTGCTCAATTACAGCTCGATTCAAAGCCTTTCATTGGTACCCAGAAATCAGCCTGTGAAGTCCCCTTAGCACAGCCTGCGCCTTCCTTTATGCTTTTAGTGCGTGATGATGTTTGGGAAGCTCAGAAGTCTTTTTTAGTAATCAAAAAAAGCCATTCTAATAGTTGGTAAAAGACTAGGAAACACAGAGCTGGTTGATTGTGGAGGAGCTCACAGAGAACTGGGGGAGAGGATATAAAAAATCTGATGGCATAAAGCTGAGGCTGAGCTGGAGGAGTGGCAGCACCTCAGCAGTGCCGTGACACACTTGTGACTCAGGCAGGCAGGGAAGGGCTGGGCACTGGGAATTGGTGTCCCCGGAGCAGCAGCAGCCATGTCCCCATGTCCTGGCTCCCACAGCCCAGGGCAGAGCTGCACAGCCCTGGGGAATCCAATTGTCCCCCGTGAGCTCCGTGGGCAGGGCATCCTCAGCGCCCTGCAATCAGACTCATACAAAACTGCCCCAAACTCCTGGTGCTGCTGGCACAGCTGGGAAACTGAGGCAGGAGCCAAGGGACTGGCTGAGGGGCAGGCAGGAATTCTGCCTCCCTTCTGTTGGGGTGGTGAGCAGAGGTGGGCACTGGAGGGGACAGTCCCTGCCAGGCTGTGCCCACAGAGCCAACGCCGACACCAGGGGCTGGGGAGGAGGAGCTGGGGCACCCAACCTCCTTCCCTGGAGCTGCAAGTCCCTCTCTGTTGGGAGGAGAATCATTGGCCCAAAATTCACATCTCTGCCTCAGATGCTCAGGAAACCTGTGTGCTTTGAGCACAGAGCAGGCAAAGTCTACTTGGAGTAATTCCAGTGAGGGGTCTTGGAAACGAGGAGTTCAGTTTCTTTCTTCCCCCGCAGCAAATCCATCATTTTTCTGCAGGGTGACACTTAATCTTTGTGTTTGCCCTCAGAGCCAGAGCTCCCACTGTAGTTCTGATCAAGATCAAACTAATTTCAGCCGGCCAACACTCACCATTTGACATTCCACCTGTTTGAAGCAAAATTGGAACTGGTATTTATGATGAAGATTAGCTCATGGCCATTAAGTGCTCTGGGCTGAAGATGGATATTTGCTGTCAAAGTGGTGGTGGTGATTTATCTCAGAGCAAAGTTCCCTCAGCTCTCTGAAGTGACTGCCACAAAGCTCTCCTGGCACAAGAAACCCGGGAATGTTCCTGAGCTGCATTTTGGCAAAGCTGAAGGACTGACCCCAAAATGCTTTTGAAAGACAAGAAGGGAGATCTGGCTCTTTCCCTTTCTCAGCCTGAGCTCTCTGAATCACTTGGTACTGGAGCAGCATCAAACAGATGGGAGAAAAAAAAACCAAGGAAATAAATTTTTTTCCTACAGTCTTCGTTGGTCAGAGAAGATGGGGATTAAAACAAATCTGATGGTTGCAGAAAATTCAAACCAGGTCCTAAGCTCTGTATTTAAAACTTGCCCTGCGAATGATGGCAGCAAGGTTCCAGAACCTTCTCTGGGCCGAGTGAGGCTGGAGAGGGACGTGTCCAGCTGCAGACCCTCCCCAGGGCAGGCAGGGGGAGAGGGGAGCAGAACCCCCCAGGGATGGAGAGGCTGTGCCCACCTCGCTGCTCCCAGCAACGCTGGCCTTGTTTCCACATTAAATCAGGGAGGGCATGGATCTCCTCACACCTCTAAAACCTCTTCAGGGTGAGTGATTTCCCACATGCCAGGCTGTCAGCAGGGCAGATCCCAGTGGGAGCAGGAGGCCATGGGAACAGGGGATTGATCACATCCTTCAGATCACTTGAGCAGGAGATTTCCAAAAGAGAGACTCCTCCCTTTCTTTCCCAAGGCAGCGTTTTGGAAAATCTACCACGTTTTTCTTTCTAAATAAACCAGCCCAAACTGCCTCCAGAGGGTTTTGCCATCCTTACATTTACTCCAGCAGAGTAATCTTCTAGGAAGATAAAATACCAGAGCAACTCAGGGAAGTGCTGAGCAGACAGGCACAAACCTAAAGATGGATATCCAAGTTCAAGCCTTTCAAGCCCAGAAAATAAATCAAGACGACAACAGTCCCAAAACATCAGAAACCCTCAGACTTATGAAAGCCAGAATATCATAAGTTAATACATTTCCAGCTCAGATGTCTGGAACCATGAGCTGTGTTTCCTCCTGCACACAGGCTGCTGGTGCCTCCTGCCCCGTCCCGAGGGACAGAGGTGGGACACAGGCAGGTGGGCAAGCAGGAGCCCTGGGGTGGTGGCCAGGGGAGCTTCTCTGCTCATGTCAGCCCTGGGAGGAGCCCACATCTCCTCCAAGGCTATGCCCTGTGTAAGGGAGCAGCTCTCCTCAGCAAGGAGAGGCTTTGCCTGGCAGGAGGGCTCTGGGATCCTCCTGCAGGATGCTGTACAGAGCCCACACTGTACCTAAACACACACCTCTGTTCCTGGAAAATTCCCTTGCAGAGGATATCAAAACTGTCTCTTCCAATTCAGTTCAGGGACTCTCTAACCAGTATGTCAATAAGGCCACATAATAATAATCAGATGTTTCAGCTTGGCCCAGATCAGTGAGCTCCTGGAGAGCAGCCAGGCTGCTCTCATTCATGGAGGTCAGATGCCAGCTTGGAATGAGGAGCGATGGTAAAAGCCAAATCTCTTCACTTTTATCTAGAAGTTAAAATTAGGAACCAAACCAAAATACATGTTCTTGGGCAAGGTCATACTGATTTAGCTTAGGTTTGGTTACAGAGGTTGGAATAAAACACATGAAGATATTTACTGAACAGGAACTCTATTCAGTCCTGGCAGGGAAGAACCCCCTGGAGTCCCATTTTCCTGACACCTTTCCCAAGTCCTCAGCTCTGTGCCACCACCCTGGGCAGCCCAGGCACCAGGACCACCAGTGCCCCACACCCCAAACTGAGCCCTTCATTTGTCAAGTCCAAATGCTCTCAATGGCAGCTGCTCTGTGACAGGATGGAGGCAAAACCTCTGTGTGGAGCAGTTTGGTGTTTACAGTCAAATGGCAGCTACTGACATTTCAGTTCTCAGCAGAGCTGAGAATACATCATGTAATTGGGGGTTTTTATTTCCTGCTGATTTCTACAGGCTCTGCACAGAGGATGCCTGACTTCCCTGAGGGTTGTCCTTCACAGGCCACGTCCCTCCTGTCACTCCTGTCACCTTTATGATCCCTGAGCACAGGCAGTCAAAGGCACCACAGGCTGGAGAACTGGGAGGAAGCTGAGGAGTTCAGGGAATTATGTTCTGAAAGAAGAAACCCCATTAATACAATCACCAGATTTTCCAGGGTGCCTCATCCAGAGGCACAGAATAATTATAAGGTCATACAGTGGCAATCAGTAAAAGTGCACCAAAATTTGTGTTAATCTCATCATTTGATTGCTTCTCTATTTAGACTTATACTAAATATAAACAAGCAAATGGAAGAGAGCCCTTCTGAAATTCCAGCTTCAGTATAAATTCACCATCAGTCACTAAAGCAACTGGGGCAGTGCAGGTGCCCCAGCCACTCTGACCTCTGCTTTACACCTCCTGCAGATGGGGAGAGTGCTGGGTTATATTCAGAATAAATGCTCAATGAACAGCAATTTCCATAATTTTGCCTCTGTTCCATTATCACACCACTGCTCCCCACTGCTCAGTAGCATTTCCTTAGGCCTTTCACAGGGTACTCTGTTTAAATTACCTTTAAAAACCTATTTCTTTGCACACTCCTCACATCTTTTTATATCAACCTGGCTTGTGCAGATGGAAGAGGAGGTAATTCAATACTGGCATCAAAGGATGGGCAAGAGCTGTGGGTGTTAGGACTTTGCTGATGGCAGAGGGTTGCAAACACAGCGTGTGGCAGTGGTGTGCTCAAGGCTGAGACTAATCACGCAACCAAGCTCAGCTAATTGCATTGATTAGCTGTGCATTGACGAGCCAGTTACTGGTGAATTGTTTGTGTCTCTCTCCTGAAGCATCCCTTGGATTTGGGAGGCAGTAATAAGCAGTCAGAGCCAAACAAAGCTGTTTTCATTTGACTTTTACCCAGGCTTGATCCCAGTGCTGGGTGTCCAGGCAACAACTGTAAAAAGCAATTTAATGTTGAATTTTAACTGCCATAAAGATTCTGGTGTAGTGTTTCAGTTTGGTTATTTTAGCAAACATAATTATTTAGAGGATGCACATCAATGTTATTTATTACTCTGTAGCTGAACCCTGAAGGACCTGATTCTGTTCTTCTGTTACTTTTGCAGAGGAAACCTCTGAGCTCCACTCCTCATGCACAAACACCGACATGAAATCCATGTGGAATCTGCCTCTAGACTGACACTGCAGCTTGCAACAAAAACTGTCTTGGATTTGAGGGCTGGGGAGAGCAGCAGTCTGAAATAATCCTCCATCACACAGGAAAACATTCAGCTGTAAAGCTGAAGTAGAAACCTTCAGGCATGGAGCTGCATAAACACATTGGCTGAGGTCCACCATTAAGATTGTCAGAGTAAATATTAAAGAGAGTTTTGTATTCAGCTAAAATATCTGTTTACAGATTTCTTTTGCTGAAGCCGCATATTGTACAATGAAATGGGAGCTCCAAACCCATTTCTGTTCTAATAACTTTATAAACTCTGCTATATATTTTATGGAATTTGAATGTATGAGTGGTTGGCCCAGAACTCCTTCTGCAGGAGATTATTGGGAGAAAACATTACCATATGTCAGGAGCATGGCAAGGTCCCATCGATACTCGAGAGGATCCCAGCTCAGCCCAGCTCCGTGTTTATGCTGTGGCAATATTTCCATACTTCATCTATTGGTACCTCTGCTTCTATAAACAACATTATGGCCACGCTTGTCAAAGACACTTAGAGGGTTCCAATGAAAATAAAAGCGAATTTCTGCTTCCATATTTTTAAGAAGTCCTGCTCCCGCTGGCACAGCTGTGCTGGTGAGAGAGCCCAGGGCAGTCGTGGGCAGAGGCTGTCCCAGAGCCCTGACCCAGGGGTTCTGTGTGTGTTTGCTGGGTGAGGTGTCCATGGGGCACTGCTGAGCCCGCAGTGCTCGCTCCCAGCAGCTCCAGGCTTTCCACAGAGAGCAGAGAGGACCTTGGCTTTACCCCCTGGCCACCCCCGAGCCCCCAGAGCTCTGGCACTTGATGGCCACTGCGAGGGTGCTCGGGGTTCAGTCGTTCTCCTCCTCTGGACATCTGTGGGCTCTTCCCCAGTGCTTCAGCCCAGCCAGCCCTGACCTGAGCAGGGATCTCTGCCCTCCTGCCCTCCTGCCCTCAGCCCTGGGGAGGGCACAGAGAGCTGCTGCCATGGAGGGGAACGTGAGCCATTGTCTGCCTGGCCCAAACTGCTGCAGAGGTGCCAGCTCAGTGCTCACAGAGAGCACATTTCCCGTGCACAGAGCACAGCTTTCCTTTGCTCAGCAGTTTTTATGGCACTTTTTGAACCAAACCAAGCCATGCAGCTGCACATCATTCCAAACCCATTTGCAATTAGAACTTCTTGCACTGTAGAGGTACAAACCCCAGTAACAAATGGCTCAATCAGACCTTTGTCTCCTAGAGGAAGCAGTGAGGTGTTTTAGCAGCTGCTCCAAAACACACCTGAGCACGAGTGGCCAGTGGTGTTTAGGACACAGACAGCTGGCTCAGGGTTTGGCTTTGCTGTGACATTTGCAATGACTAAAGATTAATGGTTACACAAGGGAAGCTCCACCAGGAAGCACTGCAACTGCACAGCTCATGCTATGCCACACAAGAACAGACAGAAGCATTTATTTGGGAGTAAAACATCTATTTAAGAACCCCGAACATCGTCTGGACAAGCAGAGCACCTTTTCCTGAAAAACAAATATTGTACCTTGTCAAAAATGACAAGGAAGTAACTTGTGAAGTCATTTTTCAGCAAAGATATGAAAAATGTGTTTGCTAATAAAATAGGAAGGGAAAGCAAACCCCAAAAGGGGCAAAAAGTGTGGTTCACATTCTGGAGGAAGCAACAGTTAAAGGTGCCCAAAACCATCACGGGGGTTCACAGACTGAATCCAGCAAAGGCAGATGGAAATTCTGAGGAGCTGCTTTATTTCATAGGAAAAAGAAACAGCTTCTCATTCTGGTAATGAAGGCCTGAACTCGGATTTTATTGGTTTCCATTGGGCTCATTTGAGATTGATAAACCCAATTAAGAACGCTAATTAGTATCTGATTCTTTTTAATTGAGTGAAAGTAGAGACTGGGAGATGTTGATATTATTAATTTGACCTTTCTCTGTAAATTCCTGCAGTTCCCTGAGGATGGAACAGTGGCCATGGCTACTCCATGTGCTTTCTTGGACAAGCACCTTTTGTGCACGGGCAGTGATTGGGAATGAGCAGCCACATCCTTGTCACCCTGAACCTTGCTGGAGGCCAGGGCAGAATAATCCAGGCAATTCTTGCTCCAAGCCTGACTTCCAGCACTTTTCCATGAAGAGATTTCAGTCCTGTGCTGAGGGCTGGGCACTGCACTCGTCTGTCTCTAGAAATAATTGTCTGAGGCAGGAGCCAAACAGGGGTCAGACCTTGTTTCCTGTGTAGATTATCCCTATTCCAGAGCCAGCCTCTTCTCCTGCTTAACATTCATTACTGGGCCAAAATTCTTCCCTTGAAGATCAGACTGACCGTGAAACCCTTCCATGGCTCTTCAACAAAGCAACAATTAAAGTGTCTGAGAGCTAATTGATTCTCTGAGCAGGACCTGCTCCAGCCTCAACACCACCACTTTGGTACAACTGCAGTGAAGCAGCAGGAGAAGGTAGGTGAGCAAAATTAGCAAAAATTTACTCAGGTCTGAATTCTGGGTGTTCTGGGTCTTGTTTAAGAGTTTGTGTGTGATGCTTTACTCCTTTTGATGGAAATTGTTCATATAAGTTGTTGCTTTTTAGAGGGGAGGAAATTACAAGACTCAGACCATTAAGTTTTGTTCCTCTGAAATATCAGAATCATTTATGGGCAAGAAAGAATCTTTTTTGTGCTTTGCATTACACTTCAGTGACAGAAATCCCAGAGGATGGTGTCCAGGCACTGCAAACAAGGGCAGATATTTGGGCATAAATCTCACACACTGCCCTAGGGCCTGGCAAGGCTCCTGACCCAACATTTAAAAGTATTCAGAAGGTGAGATGTGACCAACTTCAGCAGCACAATTTGCAAACCGTTTTGATCAAAGCATTCGACTTCTCCCCTCAGAGCACACGGAAAAATGCTGAATAACAGTGGTGGTGTGGTACCCGGGATTTGGGAATGGAGCAGGGATCGTCTGTGACTCAGAGATGGCAGAGGTCAGCACAGAGCTGCTCCCTGCAGCACCTCCAGCACGGATCTGTCACCTCCCACCCGTGACAGGCTGGAGGCAGGGGCAGAGCAGCACCCGGCCCCGGTGGGTTCTAGCTGCACCAACTCAATCCCCACGGCTTTCCCCCAGCTCTGCAATTCGCTCTGCCCATAAGGGCAAAGCCATTTGAGCCTCAGGTGCCACCGAGGTTTGCCAATCCATGGCACTGGATCCAAAGCAGGATCCCGAAGGAGCCAACAGCCCCGGCTCCGTGGGGAAGAGAGGAAATGGGGGAAGCCCTGGAAGGAAGGCTGAGACAGGAGAGGGACAAACTGATGCTCAGGAGGCTGTGGGAGGAGCAGGAGCGATACAACCGAAAGGGCAAAGGCAGGTGAATGCTCAGTGTGAATATTTGCTGGTTTGAAAAGCCCTGGCGCGTGTTTCCTGTGACTCTGAGGTCATGAAGTGTTCCTCAAGTGTTTCATCCTCCAGCTCTGTGTTGTGGGTAACCAGAGACAGCACCCTGCTCGTGTTTCCCCGGGCAGCTATGCCTCTCACAGCAGAGACAGCGTGGGACAGCCGGGCACAGCACGGGGTCACTATCTGGCAGCGCCACTGACTGCCGCGGGGCCCTTTTTGGCAGACTGACCTGCAGTCACTATTTAGCAGCCCCATTGATCCCCACAAGTCACTTTTTAGCAGCCCCCCTGAGTCACTATTTAGCAGCCCCACTGATGCTATAGATCCGATTGAGCAGCCCCCTGAGATCGCTGTTTGCAGCGCCATTAATGCCTATAGCTCACTATTTAGCAGCACCCCAGGATCACTATTTGGCAGCCCCATTAGCGCTAATGAATCACTATTTGGTGGGTTCACTATTTGGCAGACCCATTAAGCCCAATGGATCACTTTCTGGCAGAAACCCACGGATCACTATTTTGCAGCCCCATTAATCTCTATGGATCATTATTTTGCAAGAGCCCAAAACTCACTTTTTGGCAGCCTTATCAATCCCTATGGATCACTTTTTTGCAGACACCCCAAAGTCACTATTTGGCAGCCCCATCGATGCCTATAGATCAATTTTTGGCCGTTTCCCTGGAGTCACTCCCTGGCTGCCCCACTGATCCCTATAGAGCCCTTTTTGGCAGTCCTTTAGGGTCACTCTCTGGCTGCCCCACTGATCCCTATAGCTCCCTTTTTGGCAGCCCTTTAGGGTCACTCTCTGGCTGCCCCACTGATTGCTAGAGCTCCCTTTTTGGCAGTCCCCTCCGAATCACTATCTGGCAGTCCCCACTGTCCCCAGTTCTCCCCTGTGACCTCCAATCCCTGTCCTTGAGGGGATTTGGGTGGGGTCCCTGTCCCAGTGGGGTTGGGGGGGGATCCCTGGAGGGGCTTGGGAGGGTTCTTATCCCTGGGGAGGGTTTGGGGGGTCCCTGTCCCCATTTTAGTTGGGGAGTCTCTGTCCCCTTGGGGACAGCTCTCCCATGACACATGAATGGAGCAAGGCTGGGACAGTCCAGAGAATGCTGCAGGCTGTGTCCTTCAGTCCCTCCGAAGCTGCTCTGACTTTTGGACACTTCCATCACGAGCAGCTCTCAGTATGTGCCTCTGCTTTCTGTGTTTTCAATTAAACCTGTCAGATCTTCCACGGGTTGTTTCCGTTGGCAGCCCCCGTGGCTGTCCCAGATTTCTCCCTCTCTCTTCAGTACTGGCACAGACAACAGCTCATTTTTCACTCCAGCACAGAGTCCAAACACACTTTACATGGTGCAAAGACCACGGCTTATCCTCAGCTAAGCATAAAAGAAAAGAATGGCCAGAGAAGATGATGAAGAGCCTGTAGCATTCTGAATTGGCTCCCAAGCAGATACAGGCACCATCCAAAACCTGGCTCCTTTTGAAATTCCCTTTCACCAAAATGAGGGAGGAGCTGCCTTACCTGGGTGGTGCTGCACAGGATTGACCCCACAGAAATGGATCTTTCCTTTGGTGTCTTTGGATCAGCCAAATGCAGACATTAGACAAGATAAGGATTTCTGTTCCTTGGAGCTGTCACCAAGAGAAATGTAATGGCTCTCGAAGTGAGGAACAAGTGACTTGCTCCATTTCTTGCAGGAGATTAAATACACGCTATCCAAAAATAGCTAATGTACATACTTTTCTCTGGAAAATGGAGACAACTTCCAAAATCAAAGGTGTCAGCCAGGGATAGAATTGATGCTGCAGAGGCAGCACAGCCAGTCAATGGAGCTGGGAGTAATTTTCATAGCAACCCCCTGGCAAAACATCTCCCATTTTGGATATGATCACAAACCCAAACTCCGCTTAGGCTCGTGAACTTTTCAGCCAAGCTAAGCCATATAAGAGAGAATTCCTGCAGGATGCTGCCTGCCTGGGCAGTTCTGAGCCCAGGAGATGGGGGAGGAATAGCTCAGCACTTCTCCATGGCCTCCCTTCTGTCCCCTGCAGCCACAGTGTCCCGAGGAGCTGGTGGAGGCCCACAGACCCTGCAGGGCAGGACTTGCTTTGGACAAAACCCTGCATGAGGTTATCCCACTGAGCAGGATGGACCAGGATCCTCTGGAGGTCCCTCCCAGCTGGGGTTAGTCCCTGACTCTGTAGGGTTTCATTCCTTTCCCTCTCCACTAATAAGTAAATGAGATCAGAACCTGTCCATTAACAGTTTCTGTGTCCCTGTGGCACATTTCTCACCCAAAGCCACTGGGGTTCAGTGATCACACAACCATTTCTGCAGCTGGGAGCTGAGATGTCACACACACGGAGCATGATGGATTCCAGGAGGGAAATGCACAGTGCTGAAATACCAGGACCGAGAAATCCATTAACAGTGAGAATCAGGAGAAGTGCTTTCAATCCCCCTCACATCTGCTTTCATCATTTCTCTCCCCAGATCTGGGTGCCTGAGCTGTGCTGGGATGCCAGAGCCCACAGAGCTCGGGGGAGGCAGGGCATGGACACGTCCTCAGCTCCTGGGGCATCCCCTGCTCATTCTACCCCGAGAAAAGAGAGACTGCAATGTTAGGGTTCAGCCTGAAGAAAAGGTAAAGGGACATAAAGCTTTTCCAACACGCTGAAGTTTTTTGCAGCTGGAAAGATAAGGAGTGGCTGAAGCTTAGTTCTGAAAACCATGCAGTGCATGGGAGCAGAATTATCCAGAGTGATCCCCAGGACCTTTCCCAAGCCAAAAGCAAAACTCCTCCACAGTGAGGGTTCTGCTGGATTCAGTGAAACTGCAGAGGGATGGAGCAAAGTGCTTTCAATGTTACATGGTTATAACCTTTACACACTCTTCCCTCTTTGCTTGGCCTGGCCTGGGTCAATGGATTTCATTTTCTGAAAAGCATCCTCGCCTGGAAACGCTGCCATGAAATAAAACCCAGTGTGGCTTTATTTGGCTAAAGCTCACCAGGCAAGTTTTGCACACCCTGAGGCCAAAATCACTTGTGTGGCTTGCCTAAATATTCTAATTCCAACTTGCAAAGTCAGGGGGATTTGGAAAGTAACTCCAGCTTTGGCCCACCTCTGTCAGAGAGTAAGAACTGGGGGAGCTGCTGTCAGTGCTGCAGATGGCTGTCACTGCTCTGAACAGCAACATTCCAACTCCAACCAAGTCAAACGTCTGAAAGGAATTACAGCTCTGTCTGAGAGATGGCACCCAGCAGCTGTTGTGATTTGATGCCTGCACAATGCCTGTGCACGTGAGCTTCAGGTGTGAAGGAGCTATTTTCAGCTTGCTCTGCCCCTCCTGCAGTCAGACAGGCAGCAAGCAGCCCCAGCACTGTGGAACATCTTCTCTTGGAGGCATCTTTATGCACAAGGCTGAAATGCTCATTCTGAGCATATAAAGTGTCACACATGTACATATATATATATATATATATATATATATATATATACAGAGTCTGGGGAAGCAAATGTAAAGAATGACTAATATAATTGGTTTTTTTATATTAGAAAATGAGCAAATTATACATTTCATGGAGGTTTTTAAGGTCAAGCACATTATGAGCATTGTGCATCAGTTTTGCTGTTAGTCACTGCACTCGAGGGGTTAATAAACCAGCCTCAGACAATGGCTCAAGGCAGAGCCCCCTCCTTGCTGCTCCCTGAGTCATTTTCTGAATGCTCAGCTCTTCCTTTAACTTAACTTGAGCAGTGTTTGCTTAAAGCCCTCTCTGTTCTCATTCTTATTTGTGGAACTAAGAGGTTTGGCTCAGCCTGGCTCTGCACAGTGGCTGCAGCTCTTCCTTCCAACCCCATCCCAAGTCTGGCTTCCCTGGGGAAACACCAGCTCAGGGCCACTCTTTGCAACACAACAAACCCACCAAGCAACAGGAGAAGGAAAAATATTCAAATATTCAAACATTTAGAGAGGTGGAGCTACCTCCCCAAGAGGTTCGGACCTTGACATGTGAGAAATTACGAATTGTGTTCAAGTATTTGCACGCTCAGTTGAAATTTAGTAAAAAATTCCCCTAGAAAGAGGGGAAGGAACATTTGGTAATACTGAACCATCTAAAGTCAACTATTTTTTAAAGAATTTCTTGGAAATCATGCAAAACAAGAAAGAAGAAGTCATCCAGTCCATTCTCTTTCTCCAAGTCAAGATCAATTATAGTTAAATCATTCCTGATAATAGCTGCCAAAATTATTCTTAAAGACTTCCCATGATGGAGTTTCCTTAAGCTCTCCTGGCAGCCCAGGCCATGCCTCACCATTTTAATCATTAGCAAGGTTTTCCTGATGTCTGGCCTAAACTGCCCTCGCTGAAATGGGATGTTTCACCAGATCTGCTCCCTTCAATAAAGAGTCTGATTATATTAAAGGAGATCTGCATACACAAATTAAAGATTTCATTTGTAGGAAACTGTTCCATCAGGAAAAACGTTCACAGCTGCTCTAATGCAAAACCAAGGAGCTGCAGGATGGATGCCAGGGCTCATCCAGGGAGCGAGAGGGTCCCGGGAGCCAAACTGCTGCTTTGCTTACAGCTGACACATGAAGGGAATACATTTCACATTCTGGAACATTCTGGGTTACTGTTTGGACAGACAGCCTCACAACCTGGCCCCAAAAGAGGGGTTTGGGATAGGACAGCACAGGGAGCTGGAGTTATTTCTCCAGAGTGCTGTAAAACACTGAGCAGTTTCCTCCCAGCCCGTGGCACTGGGACAGCTTCTAGTGCAGCTGTGGGACCCCAGCACCCAGAGAGCAGAGAGAGAGAGAGAGAGAAAGGCTCTGGGGTTCTTCCAACACAGAGACTTAGTCTGATCGTTCAAACTGCTGAAGCAAAGCAGATAAATACTATTTTAATCAAGATTTGGAACAAATGATAAAATTAATGCTTTAAATACCATTTTGTGACTCTCAGCCTGCCCCCTCCTTGTTTGATGCCTTACAAGAGACAGTTGCTCTTGGATTCCTTGAAATGAATAGAAGCTGCTTTTGTACTTTCAAACCAGTCTAGGAGAAGAAAATTGCAAGAACATTTTCAGGTTAATGAGTCTGAATTACAAAATCCAAGATGAACATGACACTAATCACTAAATCAATGCTGCTCAGAGCACACTTTCACCCTGCAAGTCTCTTCTTCTCGTTATTGTGACAGCATGCAAAAAAGCATTTGTCAAGTAAATGACATTTTAAAAAAAGAACATGGATTTCAGCAAATCATGCAACAATTATTATGTTACCAGTACCAATGAGAAACACTTGGGGCAAATTATGATGGATTTGGAGATAGCTGGGGAAGGACCTGGTGCTCTCTACCAGACCCTGCCCGATTCCCTGGGCTCTTGTGGAGGGATCCCCCAAAAGCCAGCCCAGAGGACAAGGAGCATCCACAGCAGCAGGTGACACTGGCCAGGCTGAGAAGGACATCTTGGGCCTGTGCAGGCCAGCAGAACCCCTCTGGCAATGGTGAGATGGGGTAGGGAAGCCAGGGAGGAGCTGAAGGGCTGGAGTGATGCCCACAGTGCCATGGGCATGGCCAGGGTGAGCCAGGGACCCTGAGAGCTGTGCCCTCCAAGAGCTGTGCCCTCCAAGAGCTGTGCCCCTGAGAGCTGTGCCCCTGAGAGCTGTGCACTCTGAGAGCTGTGCCCCTGAGGGCTGTGCACTCTGAGAGCTGTGCCCCTGAGAGCTGTGCACTCTGAGAGCTGTGCCCCTGAGAGCTGTGCCCCTGAGAGCTGTGCACTCTGAGAGCTGTGCCCCTGAGAGCTGTGC
>VZTN01016957.1:343442-379547 GCA_013400515.1 Erpornis zantholeuca | reverse complement strand
AGAGCTGTGCCCCTGAGAGCTGTGCACTCTGAGAGCTGTGCCCCTGAGAGCTGTGCCCCTGAGGGCTGTGCACTCTGAGAGCTGTGCCCCTGAGAGCTGTGCCCCCCAAGAGCTGTGCCCCTGAGAGCTGTGCACTCTGAGAGCTGTGCCCTCCAAGATCTGTGCCCCTGAGAGCTGTGCCCCATGGGCAGGGGCTGGGGGTGCCAGGCACAGACACTGCAGCCCTAGCCCAGCCCCTGAACTCTGCCCTTCAATCACTGCCCACCCCAGCACAAAGACATTCTGGGTTTCTTCCCCACTGCTGGAAAAGCTGCCCCAGCCCTGTGGGTGCCACAGGGCCAGAGTCCCTCAGATTTTCCTTCCTAAGAGCTGAATGGGGCATTAAAGGCAAGTAGGAAACTGTTCTAGGGGATACAAGCACAGCATAACTAAGGCTGCTGCTCCACAGATTGCTGACATTTCCAAGGACTCTGTATTTTGAAAATATCATTCAATAAGTGGTATTTTCCATAAGTATTTTTTGCATCTTTCCCTCTACCCAGCGAATGTTTTTCTCCAGCATTTTTACCAGGAGAGAAGTGTCTGGTACCAGAGAAAATTCAGTTTTGCACTTTCAAATGCAAATATTAACACAAGCAGCCTGGCTTCTCTTGCTGCTTTTGGCAACACAACATGAGTTTTTTCAACTACAGGCAGAACTGTCACAGTCTGAATAGCAAATATTAAATAACCACGGAAAAATACTCAGAATTAACTCGAGGAAATAAAAATAGGGAAAAATATTATCCTGGTATTACGGGAGGATGAAAATAGAGTAAATTGGAAAAATTAGAGCAACAGAGATCAGGTTTCCTAGGTTAATTCTAGAAGACACTTTCCAGATTGTTAAACTCCAAAGGGCCCAGTAGTGTAGGTTGGAACAGTTGGATTCTTTCCCATTGGTTTGGTGTGGTTGGATCTCCCTCTCATTGAGAACATTCTGCTCTTATTCCACACAAGGTGAATGGTTTTTAGTCTTTTCAGTCCCTTTCGCTCTACTCAAATGTGCTTCTGTCAATTTGTGCACGACAAGCCTTCTGCATGTATTTTCAGTTTCTAATTACATACAAACAGGGACAAAAAAATTCCCCCAAGGATGAGCTGAAAGATTATGTTCCTGTGGAGATGCACTGTGCTCATCTTTTCTCGGAATCAGGTGATTTTCAGTGGCCCACGGGGTAAGGGCTGGGTTAGAGGAGGCACAGAGGTGGTGCTGGAGCTCTTCGGCCACCCCAGGAGCGCAGGGAGCAGCAGCAGTGCAGGGAGCAGCAGCAGTGCAGGGAGGAGCAGCAATGCAGGGAGCAGCAGCAATGCAGGGAGCAGCAGCAATGCAGGGAGCAGCAGCAGGGCAGTGCAGGGAGCAGCAGCAGGGCAGTGCAGGGAGCAGCAGCAGTGCAGGGAGCAGCAGCAATGCAGGGAGCAGCAGCAATGCAGGGAGCAGCAGCGGGGCAGTGCAGGGAGCAGCAGCAGGGCAGTGCAGGGAGCAGCAGCAATGCAGGGAGCAGCAGCAGTGCAGTGCAGGGAGCAGCAGCAATGCAGGGAGCAGCAGCAGTGCAGCTCAGGGAGCAGCAGCAGTGCAGGGAGCAGCAGCAGTGCAGGGAGCAGCAGCAGTGCAGAGCAGGGAGCAGCAGCAGTGCAGGGAGCAGCAGGGCAGTGCAGGGAGCAGCAGCAGTGCAGGGAGCAGCAGCAGCAGGGCAGTGCAGGGAGGAGCAGCAGCAGCAGTGCAGCTCAGGGAGCAGCAGCAGCAGTGCAGAGCTGGGAGGAGCAGCAGTGCAGCCCAGGGAGCAGCAGCAGCAGTGCAGGGAGCAGCAGCAATGCAGGGAGCAGCAGCAGTGCAGCTCAGGGAGCAGCAGCAGTGCAGGGAGCAGCAGCAGTGCAGGGAGCAGCAGCAGTGCAGAGCAGGGAGCAGCAGCAGTGCAGGGAGCAGCAGGGCAGTGCAGGGAGCAGCAGCAGTGCAGGGAGCAGCAGCAGCAGGGCAGTGCAGGGAGGAGCAGCAGCAGCAGTGCAGCTCAGGGAGCAGCAGCAGCAGTGCAGAGCTGGGAGGAGCAGCAGTGCAGCCCAGGGAGCAGCAGCAGCAGTGCAGGGAGCAGAGATGTTCCTCCCTCTGCACAAAAGGGAGCCCAGGAGTCATACATTTCATGTGTGTGTCACTCTTACACAAGCACGGAAAAGCTGCTCCAAGCTGAGATCTGTTGGTGGCTCCTGAACCTCAGTTCCTGTGCTCCCAGCTGCAGTTTCACACACGCAACACTCAGACTTAAATTAAGTGTTGGTGAGAGCAGCCTTTAGTTTTGCTTTGGCTTTTGCAGCCATAATAATTTTAACCACAGATTCAGCCTCAGCTCTCTTCTCAGGACTCAGCCAGGAGAGGCAGAGAGGAGCCCTTCCCTCTCCACAGCAGCACAGGCTCCCAGCAGAGCCTGGCTGAGGGGTGCAGCACTGGGGGAAGTTCACTCAGTGCTCACCTGTCCATCTGATGCTTGTAATGGAGCTAAAAATGTTGTCCCTTGAGCTTAAAACAAATATTGTGCTTTGCTTTTGACAGAATTCATGTTGGTCCACAAGAGTGAAAACCTGGGGACGAACATTCATAAAACCATCTAGAAACTCAGATTTTTTTTTTTTCCCTCTGTATGTATTTATGATGAAATAAAGACCCTGGAATCTGAAGATGCAATTTGAGGAGTTGGGTTCATGGTCACAGAGGAAGAAACATGCCTTTGTATTGATTGCCACTGTTACTCATCATCCTTTTACTGTTATCAACAGAACAGGAATAGAATGAACAGGCAGCCAAACAATGAGGCAAAGTTCTGCAGCTGCTTAAAGCCAATAAAATAACTTTTATTGACGAGGTTATGAAAATGTCAGCTGTGCCAGCTCGGCTGGCATTCTTCTCTGCCTTTTTTAAAAACCTCATAACAAAGTAGAACAGGCAAGCAGCGAGTTCAGCATCCAGAGCCTTTCCTGACCTAACGCTTTAGGAACTCTTTTTAGGGATTGGTTTTCAATTTGCATCTGTACATAAATAAAAGGCCCAGGTGGATGGGCACAGAGATTTGGTTTGGGGGTTTATTTGGGTTTTTTTGCTGTACCAGAACCATGTCTGCTGCAGATGCACATTCCCACTGCCCCATGGTCCTGCAGAAACAGCAGGACTGGGCAAGAATTCTCTGCTTCTGGGCTGTTTGGAATTGCTGTTGCTGCTGTGCACAGACACTCCTGGCATGAGGAGAGGCGAGGGAAGGATGGATCACACTGTGCCCCTGCCCCTCTGCCCAGCCCTGGGAGGCACCTCTGGGCTGCTGCCTGCCTCTTCCAAAGGAACCTTCCAGGCCCTTCCAAAGGAACCTTCCTGACTCCTCAAAGGAACCTTCCAGGCTCTTCCAAAGGAGACGTCCTGACTCCTCAAAGGAACCTTCCAAACTCTTCCAAAGGAACCTTCCAGGCTCTTCCAAAGGCACCTTCCTGACTCTTCATAAGGAACCTTCCAGGCTCTTCCAAAGGAACCTTCCTAATTCTTCCAAAGGAACCTTCCAGGCTCTTCCAAAGGCACCTTCTTAACTCTTCCAAAGGAACCTTCCAGGCTCTGCCAAAGGAACCTTCCTGACCCTTCCAGAGGAACCTTCCAGGCCCTTCCAAAGGAACCTTCCAGGCTCTTCCAAAGGCACCTTCTTAACTCTTCCAAAGGAACCTTCCAGGCTCTGCCAAAGGAACCTTCCTGACCCTTCCAGAGGAACCTTCCAGGCCCTTCCAAAGGAACCTTCCTGACTCTTCCAAAGGAACCTTCCTAACTCTTCCAAAGGAACCTTCCAGGCTCTTCCAAAGGAACCTTCCAGGCCCTTCCAAAGGCACCTTCTTAACTCTTCCAAAGGAACCTTCCAGGCTCTTCCACGTTTGCTCACCACCCTCACTGAAATAAAAGCTGCTCCAAAGCCCAGCCAAGCCCTGGCAGCCCTGACACGAAGCTGCCAATGCCGAGAGCCCCATCAGGCTGCTCTGGTGAAAAGGTGCAGTCCCAGCCCAGGGCTGCCTGTGGCAGGAGGCAGCTCCGGCATTGCCTTGGCAACTCTTCTCCTGCTTTGATTAAGGAGCAACTGATGCAATATTTCAGGAGACGGGGGGAAAAAAAGGGTTTGATACTGAGAAAAACATTCTGGCTGTTCTGTATTGTCCTTGAGGACTTCGGCGTGTGCCGTCACCGAGTGCTTAGCAACAGATTGGTCGTGGCTGCAAATCAATCTCTGCAGAGCAGAAAGCACAGCTTACAATGCGGCGTGTTCCCGTTCAGGAGATGCTATTGGGGAGCTGTATAAGCATCAATTATGGTTTTTTTAGATGGAGTTAATTATAGAAGGGAGAACTCTGATCAGAAATCAGCTTTCCATACTCCCCCTTCTGCTTTTAAAAATCACAGGAGAATTACTATAGATTAGCAAATTAGAAATCGCAAAAATGTAATTATCCCAAATTAAGATGGGTTGTCAGGCTCTGTTTCTGAATGGATTTGTGCCAGAAAAGTGAAGAAAAATAAACTTGCCATGCTTTAAAAAGTTTTAAATTGAATTGTAATTATTCTGCGGTTTGGTTTTTGATTTTTTTGAATGTACTATTTAATTTTTTTTTAAATAAAACAATTTTTAAATAGGGCTTCATTCCCAAAAATATACGTAGACATCAAAATAGAAGAAAAAAGTGGACAATGCAAGTAATATGGAACAGAGAGAAGTTAGGGAGAATAAACCCATCAGAATCAGAGCCATCCACAAGGAGCCAGCCCCGGGGCAGGGCAGAGCAGGGACTCTCCCCACTGGTTTGCCCAGGGGTGAGGAGCTGGAGCAGACCAGGGCTCCATCCCAGGAGAGCCAGGAGCTCCCACCACACAGTTCTGAGCAGTGCCTTCATCTGTATCAACTTTTCTCTTAAAATGGGAACTCTCAGAGCCCTGGAAGAGCAGCAGGGCAGTGAAGGAGTCCCTGTGCAAAGCACCCACGGAGCTCTGCTGTCCCTGGGCAGTGCCAGGATGGGCACTTTGGGTTTTCAACCCTGGCTCATTTGGTGCAACTCCCTTTGTGCAGCTGAGGAGCTGCTGCAGGAGCAGAAAGGCTCCTTCTCCCTCCCTTGGGAAACCTCAGCAGGCAGGAACCCAGAGCTCAGACACAGCTCTGCCCTCGCTGCCTGCAGAGGGCTGGGGTCGCTCCAGGGGCAAGGCTTGGAAGGAGAAGCTGGAGAAGAGAAGAGAAGAGAAGAGAAGAGAAGAGAAGAGAAGAGAAGAGAAGAGAAGAGAAGAGAAGAGAAGAGAAGAGAAGAGAAGAGAAGAGAAGAGAAGAGAAGAGAAGAGAAGAGAAGGAGGGGCTGTCCCCGAGGTCCCACAGGATGGCCTGAGGTGGGGACCCTGCTGCCCAACAGCTCCCACAGCCCCATGGACACCTCAGGACATCCACAGCCCTATGGACACCTCAGAGCTCCCACAGCCCCATGGACACCACAGGACATCCACAGCCCCATGGACACCACAGGACATCCACAGCCCCATGGACACCACAGAGCTCCCACAGCCCCATGGACACCACAGGACATCCACAGCCCCATGGACACCACAGGACATCCACAGCCCCATGGACACCTCAGAGCTCCCACAGCCCCATGGACAGCCAGGCACCAAGTGGGATTTCTCCCCCCTCTTGCTTCTGATGGAGTGAGAATAATGGGATGGTGTTTGACACTTTGAAGTCTCAGCCAGTACCTAAAGAATCCAGCAATGTGTGAGTTACAAATCTCCCCTGTGACTTTCATTCCCAAAGGCTTCCTTGGTCGGTTCACATTCTGGCTGATTAGTAGTCTGACAGAAAGAACCAAATAAGTAGAAATTACAGTGTGTTAACATAAAGGAGTCTCACTTTTGCACATGTACTCAAAGAGAATTTAATTTCTCTTTTGGAGTTTCTCCTGGTTTAAAAGCTTGAAATGGAGATTAAAAGCTTCCCTTTCCCGGCTGCATCTTATCAAACACAATTTCATATCTCTGCAGCTTTCTGGAATCCCTCAACTATATCCCTTAAATTCTGTGCTAATTGAATTTAAAATTAGTCCCCAGTGGGGGCTAAGTAGAAGCCAAGTAATTTAATGGTCAGACAATTAACAGCCCTGCATTAACCAGAGCTCTGAATAACAACTGTGTTTGGTTCTGCAGGCAGGCTCACACTGGGCAGGCTCACACTGGGCAGGCTCTGCCTTCCTTCAGAGGAAGGATGCTCACAGCTCAGAGCTATTACTGAAAAATGCCACTTTTACTGCCACAGGATGATTTAATGGTGTTTTCTTCCCAAACAGAAGCAGCTTTGTGGGCCCCCTCAGGTCGATTTTATCTTAGCAACTTCTTGCTCTGTTTTCATGTCTGATAACTGTGTCTGGGCCATTTTGAGGGGTTTTCATTGCAGCCTGGGCAAAACGTGCTTTTGTAGCAGGCACATGTCTGGTCATATCCTGGTATCAATTCCAGTCAGCTTTGGAAATGGAGTTTCCATCTACACTGAGCGTTCTGGAGCCATGGAAATGTCAGCATCTTTAAAAACAGAAGACATCCCACATGGATGCAAATATACCAGCACCACTGCCCCTCATGTGGGTACACAAAACCACCTCTAAAGCTTCACATGAACCCTCCTGGAGAGGCTGTTGCTAAGAGCTGCTCCTACAACAGAGGCTCCCTCACATCCCTCAGGGACCACGACTTTCCACACCCTCCACTGGCTGCAGGTACCCCCAGTGAAACCCAGCAAGGCTCCAGCCCCAGCCCAGGTCTCAGGGAGGACAGGACCATTCCTTTAACCCCTTCCCCGTTTGAGGCACGGCTTGGAGTCCCAGAAGGGTTTGGGTTGGAAGGGACCTTGCAGATCACCTCATTCCTCTCCCTTATACCTGTATTTAGGTACATTTCAGCAAAATATTGTTTCCTGCTGCAGTTACAGCTCTTTATTTGCTGGGCATTTGGGTTCAGTATTGCAGCCCCTGCTCTGGGACCCAGAGCACCCCAGGGGGGTCCAGCCCTGCAGAGCCCCCAGACCACGCTGTGCCAGACCCCTTGGAGGCTGCAGCTTTCAACACTGCCAGGAATTCCACTTTTTCTTTCATTACTGCTTTCATTAGTTTGGAAGTAATGAAGACAAGACATGTGCTCAAGAGCCTGAAGGGTGGAAGTCTTGCAGCTTTTGGAAGTGATTTACAGCCTCCTCCCTGCCTGCTCCACGGGAACATCAAATTCCCTTCCCCTCTTCCCAAAGTGTCAGAAACACCTTCAGAAAGTTCCTTTCCAACGCAAGGATCCAGCAATAAAATGGGCAAGGCCAGTGCCCCACACAGCCCTCGGCCACCACATCCACATCCCACACTGTGCTCAAGGAGCAGGACACGTTCAGCTGCTGGGGCAGATCTGGCACTTAACTGCAATCATTCTTTAATTAGCTTAACACCTTCCATCCATAATTAAGCAGTGTGGTAGGGAATGGACTTTAAGCTCCTAATTGTGCATGTTCACAGGAGGGGAGATAATTGAAGCACAAATGAAACAGGCTTTCCTTTTAAAAAAAAAGTAAACAACTATTTTTTGTTAACCTGAAGCTCTGTCAAAGTCAGAACATGTATTTCCTAAATGCATTTCTTCCCTAAAAACCCTTCAGTGCCAGCTTGTGAAGATTTCTTTGACCAGGCACAAGGAGCCATTCCTAAATCCTGGAAAGGCAGTTCTCCTTTCTCTAGAAGCAATTAGGACACCCCTTAGATTCTGCCACAGAGGTGATTATTTCCCCTGCAGACCCCATGCAGGGGCAGGAGGAGGAAGAGGAGGAGGAGGAGGAGGAGGAAGGAGCAGCTTGGTCCTGCTGCCCTGGATGCCCCTGCCTCCTTTCCTACATCTCTGCACACCACGGTGCCAGTCCTTGAGAGAAGGGGCCCAGCCTTTCCCCCCAGCCCAGACTCGTGCCCTGTTCTGCCCCCCTGCCCTGGGTTTATTCTCCTCTCGAAGTTCACAGCCTGCCCCCTGTGATACCTCACAGTTACAGTGAAGTTCTCCCATCCCAGGCCCACACAAAGCACTGAGCATTTCTCTGGTCTGAGTGGCCTCTGCCAGCAGGGATTGCCATGGTGCAGTGACCCTAATTCCCTGTGGCAGCAGGGGAGTGCTGGGAGCAGGGCTGGCACGGACACCCCTCAGGGAGAAGCTCTGCACCTGCAGTGCCAGGAAGCTCCAGACAGGGCTGGAAATGGTCTTTTCCACAAAAAACTGCTGTGATTTTAGGAAATGATAAGAAATGGATGATGACTCGACAAACACCCCTCAGGTCAGGTCTGTGTCGTGGCAGAGCCATCGCTGTTCCCCATTCCCCATTTCGCTGACTCCTTTCTCCTGGCTCCTCACGGCAGGAGCTTCGTTCCTCATGATTTTTTATCCTACTGGCAGCAAGTGCCATTTATAACTCAGACAGGCTGTTTCCATTTTTACTTAGACCAAACTCCATTGGTTTCTGCAGAGAAATCCCTGAACTACTTAGGCAAGAGGAAAATGGAGCATCTCCAACTCCAGAGACGCCAATTTACACAACCAGAGGGTTTGACCCCCATTTTCCTTCTCTTCTTTCATCCCCTGGGCTCAGTTAAACTCTTGGGTTTTACTGAAATGTTTATTCATTTTCCCCAGTGCTTCTTCTCTTGAATGGTGCAAAATGCACATCAGAGGAATAAGAAAAGGCAAATGGAATGAGCCGAGCGCGAATGTAGGAGGTGATAAATGGGCACAGCATCAATTTTGCAGGAGGAGGAATGATCTCATGCGATGCTCTGTGCAGACCCACGTGGTGCAGCTTCGTTTAAAGCACACAAACCCTTCCCTCCATCCCTGCAGTGTCCCTCACCCCGGGGCCGTGGCTGCAGAGCAGCATCCCCCAGCAGTGGGACTGGCCCCGTGTTTGGGTGGGGAAGGTGCAGCGACACCAGCCCGGGTTTGTCACCTCCCCCAGCAGCCCCAGCCGAGCTCCAGGAGCAGCAGCCCGTGCTGAACACGAGGTGCAGCTGCATCTCATTCTCACTGAATCCTGCATGGGCACCATCCAGCTCCGAGCGCTGCCTTTGAAGCTGGAGCCTCATGATTTCATGAGAGAAGTTGGAAAAAATTGTTTCACTCCTCCGAAAATTAATGAAGATTTTGCATTCCGTGCTAACGCTGGGTTTGATCAGTGTCTGATAAACAGCTCCTGGTGTCCATTCACTGAAAATCGGGAATATTTTGGAGCTGCCCCCAAGTGGGTGGCCCTGCAGGGGGGTCCTCTTAACCACAGGGACAGAAGGAGCTGGGGGGGAAGGAACTTGAGGGCTTTCCAAGACCTGAGTAATTGTTTAATGCTTAAACAAGCTGAGTGAAATGAGCTGGGAAATCAAGGAGGAAACCAAGCTGAGTGTGCACGAAATGAAACAGGACCTGGGCTTTCTCCCCAGATCTGCTCTCTCAGGAGGAGCAGGAGTGGAAGTGCAGCTCCCCGTGGTTCTCATGGATAAATGGCAGCAGATCTCATTATCAGGATGACTACATGCCTTGGATGGAGATAAGGTGCTAGCGCATGAAAAATAACAGAAAATATTTTATTTAAGAGACTTTTTCAGGTGAACTCATTTCCTTTTGCATGACATTAATTTTTTAATCTCTCTGCTGCTGCTTTTCTTCCACTTCTCTTTACAGCATAGTTATTTAAAGCTTCAGTTTATGGTTACAATCCCTATGCAAAATTTTAAATAAATATTAATGCATCATTAAATACCAATTAATGAATTCTTTCCACGTATCATTGCTATTAACTTCCATTTGAAGTTAGCTCTTCCCCTCTCTGCATGTAGTGAGCTTTTGCATTGCAACAGCCCTGACTCACATACAGAACCATCTGTTTGTGCTGCTCCCTTCGCAGTTGGACTGGGCAGAAAAATTCTGCAGGTTCAAATAAACCAAGAGCCTGAGCACTGCAAGGCTCTGGGAGCCTGCACTCACTCCATATTTCAGCCCAGAACATTCCTTGAAGAATCACCCTGTACCTGCATCCTCGTGCCTGAGCAGACAGAAAAGGTTTTCCTTTCAGCTGCGTCGTAGTGAAACATTCTGAAATTTCCCTGCCTTGGCAAGCCAATTAATCCAGAGAAAACACAGCTTTTGCAGCCAAAGTACAACTTTTCCCCTAACTCCAGGAGAAACTCGTGGGGAGCTGGGACACCTCCAGCTCTGGGGAGAGCTCGTCCAGCCCTAGGAGGGTCCCAGAGGGTCCCGGGCGCTCCCTGGGGCCATGACCACGCTCAGAATTACTGACAGAAAACGTCTCTGATCACTGATGAGCCACAAAATCTGCTTCAAGAATTCTATTCTTAGCACCTCTGCTGCCAAGCTCTGTGCTCAAGTATCTGTTCTGTTTGCTGCCTCCCAGCTGACAATCCATCAAGGGCAGCGGAGAAAATCCTGTAGGAACTACAACAAGCCTCATGCCAACAATAATTGCTGTCTCTGTTAACCCAGGCAAATAACGCTGCCATTCATGCTGGGAAATGCAGGCTTTCGGCTGCTCTTTAAGGGAGGTGCCTCGCAGAAGCTTTTTCTGCTACACTGGTTTACAGCTGAGCTACCAGAGCAAGGAGGTGAGTTAGCAGGAGTCACAATATTGGTACTCCAGGGATACAACACAGCCCCGTGAAAACCCTCTCCTCTCCTCTCCTCTCCACTCCTCTCCTCTCCTTTTGTTAATTTTTGTTACAAGACTGGGGGCTCTTCAGGCTGAATCCTGCATGAATATAAGATTTATATGAACAGTCACATTCCACAGTGTTGACTCTGTAAAGAGTTTTTACTATTTTATTCCCTTTGCTTTCCTCCTCCTCTCCCCATATGGAGAGATCAAAGCTGTCCTCTAAGATAAATTATGGACAGTTGCCTCTCCTGTTCCAAACACAGAATTTCTGAGCAGCAGGGACTGATGTGTCACTTACACTGCTGACAGCTCTGAGAGTGACACTACTTCAGGAATTCCTCGTGGGAACGTGGCTTGGGGAGTTCTCCCTCCTCCACCATCCAGGACTTCAGCCACTGTTTTCACTTCTGGTCTAATTAATTACCTCCAGTTAAACGGGCCTCAAACCCTGTAGCTGCAATGTTTAGTTATTTTGCCTTCTAGGAATGTGAGGCAGAGCTGGTTGTCTGTACCTGCCATGGAGCTCTTCTCACAGGCTATGGTTGGGATCTCAAAGCTCCAAATTAGAAATCAATATCCTTTAGGTAACCTGAAGACATTTTGATGCCAAACCATGTAAGTGGCATCCAAATCCTTTGGAAGGGCTTTGGCATCCAGAACAGCATTTTTGCTGATCAGTAAACACAGTGTAATTTGTGTCACGGAGATGATTTGCAATTAAAAACTTATTAACAAAGTGCAACAATAACAAGAGGAATAAAATGCCAAGATGTGGAATTGCTTAATTATGTGAAATAGTTCCACCAAACCCAGGGCTCCATGGAACATTTTTTCCCCTCTCTGATGAACAATCAGTTCTCTCAGAATTCTAATTAGCCTCAATAATGTTGATCCCGCTCAAAATGCAAAGTGTTTCATTAAACCCCTGCCTCCAGGTAGCAGGAGCTGGGCAGAGCTGAGCTGGGCAGAGCTGAGCCAGAGCAGTGATGTCCCAGGGCAGCTCCCAAAGTCCGGGAGGAGCAGGAGGAGCAGAGATCTCCTCCAGGCCAGAGGCACCCTGTGCTCTGCTGGAGCCACTGTCACGTCGGCCTCTTGCCCAATCTGTACCTTCCAAGCAGATTAAGTCTGTGAGCTTATCCAGACCTGTTTTAAAGCCTATTTGATCTTGAAATAGGAATGAAGAATCCAACAAGAAGAGGCTTGCAGGAGATTTTCTTGTTTAATCGACACTGGAAAGGCAGGAATTGGAAACTCAAGAACAGACCCCCTTCAGCACCTTCCTTTTGCCAAGATTACAAAGTACTGAAGCACTTGAAAACGAGATGACAACTGCTCTGATCTGCCAAGCCTGAACTGCTCCCCAGCCCCAGCAAGAACGAGCACAACAAAAGCCACTCCGGAGAAGGTTCTGGGAATTCTGGCATTAAGGACACAGATCCCTCACTCCTCTCTCTCCGTGTCACCTCCCCTCCTTGCTGGGGGGAATTGCTCTGCCTCACTAACTCTGCCAATTCCCTTTGGCTGCAGCTCCCTCAGCCCCTCCGCTGCCCTTCCCCGTGGCCCTGGGGGTGCTGGGGTCCAGGGGCACGGCCAGGCTGGGACCCCCAGCCCCCCTCGTCCCCGGGGCTCCCAGGGATGCTCCCACATCCCTGTGGGCACAGCATGGGCAGTGCCAGCAGCCCCAGAGCTTTTCACACACTCGTGCTTACACTCAGAGCTTGCACCCACAGAGTTCCAGGTCAGCCTGGGCAAAATTTGCTGCTGCGAAGGAATTTCCTTCCTCTTGTTGTATTTGAGAGTCCCTAAATTCTCCTCGTGCCTTAGAAAGCAAAAGCCTCGCCCCCATCCTCCTGACCTCTTCCTCGTGTCTCCCTACAAGGACGGAAAATAAAATGTATTAAGTAGGAGAGGAGATCTTCAATATAGGCTGCAAGAACGAGAGAAGCGAGAAATAATTCATCTGCTCCTGGTTTATTCCTGAGAGTAGGAGGGAATTTAATTAATATTTCAGCTGCCAAAGTCCAGTGTATCCATGTGCAAAGCACAGCACCCACGGGCTGTTGGTGATGTCCCTGGCAGTGAGGGCTGAGCCCGTGTTGAGTTTCCTCAGGAGCACAGGAAAGTTTTCATTCTGCCGAATTTATTACAGTGACCACCTGAGCTGGCGTGAGGCCACGGATGGAGTCCCACACTCGGAAAGGTCTGTGGGAAGGGTTTTCCCACGTATTGTGCTGGTCACCAGAGCTAATAGATCCCAAACTGAGCCGAGAGCGGGTCCCATCCCTGTAATGGAATTCCTTGTGCCTGCAGGAACAGCCGAGTCTCTGCTCACCCCCAAGCACTCCGACAGGAACAAAGCTCTCCCTCTCTCTCTCTCTCTCTCGATCTACTTTCTCCCATTCCTCCTTGCCAGCCTCTGCTTTTTTTAGTGCACTCAGGCACCAACCCAGTGCAGATTCCCTGCTCCACATGTCCCAGCAGTGAGGAGACAAGAGCCACTAAAGGAGCGAGAGAATGCAGCTCAGGGAGAGGTGCGAGAGAACTGCGGCGTTTGGAGCAAAGGGAGGCAGGAGCAGCTCCCCTTGCTGTGCCATCTCCGGGGCTCAGAGAGAGAGATGAGAGCTTGCAAGTCCCCAGGATATGCAAAGACTTGACACCAAACTGGGAAGGAGCTGTTAGTGTCTAATGCCAAAGCAGCCCTGCCTGCCCAGGATTCAGCCTTTGTTCTCCGGCCCAGCTGCCTCCTCCAGCCCGAAATGCTGCTCCAGCCAGCACTGTGGTTATGTACCCACAGCAGTGAGATGTACAGCACAGTAACTCTCTGCAAGGCTGGTGCTGGGGCTCGGCAGCAGCGCGAAATGAAACCGTGCTGTTCAAAGGCAGGGGATGGCGGAGAAAGGTTTGGGAAGCTGTCCCCGGGGCTCTTGTCCTTGTCCCCGAGGCTGCAGGGACGCGAGCCCCGCCGGGGGTGGTTGGCATCCTGCACACACTGCACAGGAAGGATCTGGCCCCAGGTTCTTTGCCTGAGTGAAAACACAAAGGCAGAGCAGTGGCCGAGTCCTGCCCAGCTCCTGCTCAGAGCTGAGTTTCTCCCTGCAGGGACCAGGAGCAGCTCAGCTCCGTTCCGCGGGGAATGATTTACTGACATGGGTCAGTGCTCATTTCTTTGCATATCATTCACGGAGGCTTTCAGACTTCAGACATCCACTCCTTCGTATTGCTTTGCCATTTCAATCCCAAGTGCAATTTTCTTCCTCTCTGGGTTTTGTCCAAAACTCGTAAATTAACGTGTGTTAGCACCTAATCTGTGTCCACCTCCCGCAGCCTATTCACATTCCTGATTACATCACCTTGTCCAACTTCCAGCTCATCTCCTTTTCCAAGCCCTTTTACCTTATTTACCTTTCCCTTTCTCATTTCTCTTCTATTTTAAGGCTCAAGATGTCTTTGCCATTCAGTTTTAATTTCAACAGTGACCTATGGGAAATGGAAGAACTCAGAGAACCCCAATTTTTTTTCGCTCTGTGTTATTGTCTCAGACCCCTCCTGAACCCCCTATATATACATTTATGTATAGAGAGAGATGTCAATAAAATCAAACTATAGTGAAAAGGAAGGTGAAATGGCAAGGAGGAACATGAGGAAGCCTTTTGTTCCACTTTGTACACTTCTGCCAAGGATTTAAAACACTGTTATTCCTGTGAACTCACACATCAGCAGTGAAACAAATCCCTGGGTCGTCGACTTGCCCGGCGAAAATTCCTGGAGCCCACTATCCAGGAGGTCGGCAGCTTTTAATTTTCATGTTGAAAAGAAAAGAAAAAAGGTGTGCAAACAGTGTTCGAGTCAATTATTCAGATCTCTTGACTGCCGAGTTGTACAATACCCACGTTCTGCAGCGGCAGTTCCCAGCTGTTGACATTGGCTCGGGATGCAAACTGCGAGGAGAGGCTGAGCACAAGCTCTGCAGTTCCCTGCCTGCTCTAGGTGACTCCCATCCCTGCTCTGGGTCCTGGCTCGGTTCTGCTCGGGGACTCACCCGGAGCTGCCAGCGTTCCCTGCAGCCCTGCCGAGGCAAACCTGTCCTGGCACAGCCTGGATCGCCCTGCACCCTGTGCCCAGCCAGCCTCGGGGCCTCTCAGTCCTCTGAGCCCAGCTTGCCTAAGGAGAACCTCTCCTGACAATACATTTTTTTGTTATTTAAATTTTATTTTGAGGTCTCACCTCCTAACCCCCCAGCAGAGCTTCCAGGAGAGAGTTAGAGGGGAGAACTGCTGAAAGGAGACAGGGCAGCCTCGCATCCTGCGGCCACCTTTCCTCACCTTTTCCTTTACTGCTCGACAAAGCAACTCCCAAACTGCTGAATTCCTTCCTGTGCTTCTCTGCCTCCCACTCGTTTGCAAGGATCCTGCTGGACCTTTCCTGATGGCAGCAAAGATGTCCTGGCCGAGGCACGCTGCCTTTTCTGCTGCTCTGTTTCACTGAGCACACGTGGTGCAAGAGTAAACCAATAACCACAATAAAATCAATGACAGCTCAAGACACGAGGTCACCACCGGGGCAGAAGTTACATTTAAAAAGTAATGGATCCCTCACCAGCTGTGTCCTCCCAGGCTGAGGGGCTCAGGAGTTACTGACATCCACTGGGAAAGACTTTGAAAGGTCCCAAATTCAGGCAGCAGAGGACAACAGGCACCGAACGTGCCCCGGTGGCCATGGGGACCACTCGGTCTGCTCTGCCTGCTGTGACAGAGGGTTTGGGCTGCAGGGACCCCGAGCTCAGCAGGAGCGTTTGTCACATTCCAGCTGTTCCCCACAGCTGTTCCAGGCTGAATCCCTGCAGGGCTGCCAAGACCTTGCTGCCCCGGGATGGCAGCACTGCTGGGTGTGCAGCAGGAGCTGTTCTCAGTGGTTCTGCACTGCTGGGTGTGCAGCAGGAGCCCTTCTCAGCAGTCCTGCACTGCTGGGTGTGCAGCAGGAGCCCTTCTCAGCAGTCCTGCACTGCTGGGTGTGCAGCAGGAGCTGTTCTCAGCAGTCCTGCACTGCTGGGTGTGCAGCAGGAGCTGTTCTCAGCAGTCCTGCACTGCTGGGTGTGCAGCAGGAGCTGTTCTCAGTGGTTCTGCACTGCTGGGTGTGCAGCAGGAGCCCTTCTCAGCAGTCCTGCACTGCTGGGTGTGCAGCAGGAGCTGTTCTCAGTGGTTCTGCACTGCTGGGTGTGCAGCAGGAGCCCTTCTTAGCAGCTCTGCAGGGCTGCAGCTGCCCTGGGATGCCAGGAGGTCGCAGGCAGGGCGATGCCACCTCTCTGGCAGACGCTCGGCGTCTTCAGCGTCGCCCACGGAGAAAAGCCTAAATTTAAGCACCAAGTAATGCTTGCAGGGATGTCAGCAATGCAGACTCCCACTCCGACACAGTTTGAGGCAGGCTAACGCTGAGTTTCCCAAGATTTGAAGCTAAAAGCTTTGCCTGGTTTCTCCTGCTTGTGAATCACTTTTTTTTTCCCTGAGCGTGGCTTTGCTGCACAGAAAATGAGTGATTCTCCACCATGGGCATCATGCAAGTTTATTTGCAGTCTGAGAGCTGCCCCTGCTTTCATACCACCTTGGGTGAATGAGGGTCACTAAAGAATAAATTGGTCATTGGATCAGGTGGCACTTGGGACCCACAGGAGCCCTGGCAGTGGGGAGGGTGTGGGGTCCCCTCTGGGGTCACTGAGCCCATCACCCCCTGGCTGCCCCGGGGTCTGTGAGGAGTCAGAGATGCTGATCAGGATTCTGTGCTGATTTCAGTGCTTGGTGGGACAGGGCCCTGCTCAGGGAGCACAGGCCCAGCTGGAGCAGCAGCACTGTCCGGGCAGGGTGGGCTCAGCTCCCTGCAGCAGCCTCCCTCTGCCACCCCCGGGGCTTCTCTCTCGCTCCAAGGATGTTTTTCTCTTGTTCAGGCAAAGCCAGCCAGTCTGCAAGGTTCCTGCAGAGATGCTGTGGGGGTTTGCAGAGGGGAAAGGCGATGAGTGTGCCCTGCTCCCTGCTGGCCCTTCCAGCCCGTGGTCACCCCAGTGCTCAGCTGCCTCACTCCTGGTGATTCCTGAGCCAGGACCCTCTGGGCTCCTTCCAGCACCGAGCTCAGCTCTTCACACTAAAACCTGTGCCTTGTGGCACTGGGGACGAGGCTGTGTGACACATCAGTGTCCCTCACACCAGGGTGCTTGTCCCTATCATCCTTCCTAAACCACCCACGGTTTTTGAAGTGTATTTTTCACACGGAGCCAAGGCTGGTGCCTGCAGCCAGCCCTGCCAGCAGGGATGCAGGAGCACAGCATGTGGCACTGCTGGGGGGATTTTCCCACATGGTTCTTCTCCGGATATTTCCTTTCTGAACTGCACAAACCAGTTGGTTCACAGGGAAGCACACCGAAATCACGGCTGGCTGGGAAACTCCCAGCGCGGCGCACTCACACGCTGCCCGTAATCTCACACGTCCCCTTGGCAGCCACTCAGAGACTTTTCAACACTTCTTTCATGCACTTATTTACTTTAATTAGGGACTACGTGGCCGAATGTGAAGGCAGGAATTAGAGTGTAATCCCTAAGTGAGGAGAAGGAACTCCAGCACCTGAGGGCTCTCTCCTCTCACGCTGCCTGCGTTTGTCTGATCCCACCTTGCCCACGGAGCCTTTCCTGGGAAGGGCCCTTGGGATGGAGCAGGGATCCTGGGAAGGTCCCAGCTGTGTCCCCCTCCCTGCCAGCACTGGTGCCTTAGTTGTAACTTTTCTGTGTTCCCAGCCCTGCCCTGCCCAGTGTCACTCTGCAGTTCCCTGGAGCTCGTTCAGTGCTGTTCTCTCATGCTCACACACACACAACAAAGCCTCTCCAGCTCTCCAAGGACACCCAGACCCTCCTAGGCCCAACAACTGCAAACCACAAGCTTGGCGACAGGGGGGCAAGCTTGGGCAAATTCCATCCTTGCCTGGCTCCTGCTTGGGGAATTGATGCTGAGATCCAAGTGGGAAGACCTCGGGAGCTGTCCTTGTCCATGTTGGGATGCACCGAGGCAGGAGCCTCTGGAGCCCAGAGTGTACCTCTGAAGGCCTTTCCAACCAATCCCTCCTTGATTCCTTTATTCCTGCCTAGTCTCTGTTTCTAGGGAGCCATTTCAGGCATCAGCACCAGCCCAGTTCCCACACTGTCCCTGGCTGTGACTCCTCTCTGCCTCCCAGGCCCCGAGGAACCAGGGCTGTGCAGGACACAGGAAAGACTCCAAGGTGGATTTTGTGCAGTTCCCCAGCCCCTGGCTCTGGGTGCTGCCCTGTGCCCAAGCACAAGCACCTGTTGGCTCATCCCAGCAATCACTGAAATAAAATCTAATCGCTACAACTTTGACATGACCTTAACCAATCTTCTGGAAATCTTGTAACCTCTTAATCTGATGAAGCATTTTGGCTTCAGAGCATTGGGTGGATTAAAGCCACCACGGCTTTTGCAATAATTACTCCTTAAAGTCTCACACAGAACAAAAAAATCTCAAAATGCCAAGTTTAGCCTGAACTTCTGGGGTTTTCTCTAGAAAAAGCAGCCCCTACTGGTTTTTTTTTCCTGTGGTAAAAATCAATTATCCTGGATTTTCTCTTGAACTCATTTTTCCTTACATGTCACTGCCTACTGTGCCAGAGAAATTATCAAAAAAACCCCATATGCTCATTACTCCTCTCTTTTCACTTACATCTTTATTTCCAGGTAAACATGTGGATATTACTGGATTTAAACCCATGGTTCCTAACAGAGGGAGCTTGGTTTTGCCAGCAGTGGGTAAGGCATTGTCAGCAGGAAGGCTTGCAAGGCTTTTGGTTTTCACCAGCTTTGCCCAATGAAATAATTGCTGTGATTTGGATAGCAAATCACAGAGGAAACACAGAGCATTTGTGGCACCCCACTGCCTGGAGAAAAACCCAAAGGTGATATTACCTTTGCATGGCTTTGGTGTAGCCTAGAGAAACTCGAGGCTGCAGTACAAAAATATATTTAATTTATGTTCTTCTCCTTGAACAGGCCTAACTAGTCTCTGTTTCTAGAGAGAGTAAACACCAAAGGGAGAGAGAACATCCTCGAGGGAGAAGCTCCATTCCTAAAGTGGAGGCCACATCCCTAAGGGAGGAATCACATCCCACAGGGAGAGTGGAGCTCCCTCAGCAGCCCATGCCAGGCATCTCCTTTGAGGGAGAAATCAGAGTGTGGTGAATATTGGAACATCCCAAGCCCTGGGAGCTGGTGTTGATTCCCATTGATGATGATCCTGTTGCTTTGCTCCTCCATCATTCCCTCATTCCCAGGGAGAAGGAGTCACGTTGGAGCTCGAGGCATTGCTGTGACCCTTGGCCAGCCAGGCCCTCCTGCACCCTCTGCCCCAGTTTTCCCCCAGCCCCTGCAGCAGAGCTGCCCCCATGCCTGCTGGATGTCTGCACAGACGTGGTTGTGGCTGCCCTGCCAGCTCCCTGGCTGGGGTTCTGGGCTCTGAGGTGGGTCTGCATTGCCCCCCGTGTGCCCCAGCTGCTCCCCCACAACCAGGATCCCCACAATTAAATGTCTCTTTGTCACCTCCCAAGGGAAATAGAGACCATTACAAAATGCAGGCACTGCCAATGCTAACCCCCCCCGAGGGATGGCTTTGGGCATCCCCCCTGCTGCAGCACCGTGGGGAGGGGGGCACACAGCCTCTGCTCTGCCTCTCGTTATCTCCCTGTTCTCCAGGACCCAGCTGGAAGCTGCAATTTCCATTCTAAATTGCCTGGGTGAGCTGGGACTCAGCAGAGCGTTGCTGTCCAGCAGCCAGAGCAGCAGGGAAGAGCTCTGTAATCTCTGTGTGCACAGCCCTCGGTACCCAGAGGAACACAGGCAGGGAAGAGCTGCCCGGCCCCGCACAGCAAACAGGCAGAGAGCAGCCCCTGAGCCATGGCCCAGCTGGGCTGCTCCTGCTCTCAGCCCCCAGCTCCCACCAGGACTTTTAATTCACTCCTATTTACACCATCCTATGCCATTTTTAACGTCCTTGGACTGCACCCTGGAGGAAGAAGGTTCTGTTTGCCACTGGTGCCCAGACACGTTCCAAGACCGCAGCCTCCTTCCCAAATTAATTCCTTGCTTCAATAACTGTGAGGTTATTCCTCATGGGGGATAGCAACTACAGAAGGATGATCTGATTGATTTAAGCTTGATTCTTGTATTACAGCGTTTGGAGAACCAAATACACAGCTCCAACACAATGAAGGTGCACAGAGCCCCAGCCCGTGGGGTAAAGGCTCACTGTGGGGCTTTTGTGTTCTTTTGGCATTTTGCTTATCTCACTCAGACCTATTTTCTGTCTAGAGCACCCTTTTGTCCCCATCTGGTGCAGCACACACAACATCTGGCTTTGCCTGGATGCTCTCAAGGCATCCACAGAAGCATTTGCTTTGCAGCTCCGAGAGCAGGGGGTGAGCTCCTGTGCTCCCAGAAGGAACCTGCCTGTGGGGTGGGGACCCTGCCACCCAAACTGCCCTCCACCCCTCCCTGAGCAGGGGAGGAACTGGAGGTAAACCAGAATTCTTCCACATTCTCTTCAGGGGACCTGAAGTTTTCTCCTAGAACCTGGGCAAAGTTATCCAGGGAACCTTTTCCACTTTCCCAGGCAGCAGGGAGTGCTGCAGGCTGGGCTGTGTCAGGTCAGCAGGGAGCTTTATCCAGGTGATCCCCAGGACCTGTGGGCAGTGCTGCACGTGGGGATCCCAGGGGGCTGTTTCCCCCCACCTGCACTGCTCATCCAGCACTCCAAGGTGCCTGTGAGGAGTGACCCTCACCCAGCTGGGACTCAGGCACATCCTCCATTCTCATCATCCACTTCTCAGCACAGAAAGCAGGACTAAGATCCATCCTACCTGAATGTCTGCTTACACCTGGAGGCACATCGTCTCCCGTCCTTCAGGGATCCTGTAAAATCATCCTCAGTCCTCCCAGGATGCTCCTGCAGCCCTTCCATCTCCTCCATCCTGGGGTTTACTTCCAGCTGTGGAGATCATCCTCACCTGGGCCAGGTCTCTCCTGGCGAGGTCAGCCCCTCTGTCCTCGATCCATCCTTCCTGGGAGCTCCTGGAGGAGGCTGCCAGCCAAATCCAGCTGGGAAGCTCCTGTCCCATGGATCCCAGGCTGGGATCTCCATTGGGACAGCCCCACCACGCTGGCTGGGCTTGGGGATTGGTCTCAGAGCTGCAGGCAGGGGCTGGGAGCTCGGGTAGAGCCAGGGAAAGGTGACCCCTGCTCTGGCAGAAGGCAGTGCTGCAGATGGCTTCCCACACTCCTGCTGGGGGAGAGAAAGGTGGAATCAGACTTTGCCATCGCAGTGTCTGCAGTTTGTATTGCAGTGCCCTGACCAAAAGAACATTCACAGGTAAAAGGCACTGAGTGCAGGTGCTCCTCAAGGAACATAAGGGCAGAGGGGATTTTTTCCTCAGTGACTCAGTGGTGTTTCATGGGTGAATCTCAGATCAGAAATGAAATCACATGCTCTGCTGTGAGAGCCCTCTGCACGTGGGAGTTATCTTGTTCCAGGTTTTCCGTGTCGGAGCTGAGGAAATCTTTTTGCTCTCCTCTGAAAACCCAAAGTGCCCACATTCATTATTGGCATCAGCTCCTCTCCTTTGAGCACCAAGCACCATAACTCACATCTCCAACCCCACCAGGACTGAGTTCATAAAAGTAAAACTTTGAGGAAATATCTTTTAAAATCAAAGAAATTATTGAAGACAGTACTTAATTTTTATTGCAAGTGGTGTTCTCTATTTGTCAAATCGGGAAGTATTTTGGAAATATACTTTGGAAATGAAGTCATGACCTTTAATAACTCCATTTAGCCTAAATGAATAAATAGAGCTGGGAGTGAATTGAAAGTCTTCCCCAGTGCTAACCAGAGTGTATCCTATATATCTTGCTGTCATTAATAGCTGATGAATTCAGCTAATAATGTCAGAGGACATTGTCAAGGTTGGTGGACCCAAACCTTGTCCTTGTTTTGACAGTGTTTCCACGGAAGAAGGTTTTTTAGGGAAAGCCAGTACCCAGGCAGTGAGAGTGCTCTCCAAGGAGCAGATCTGGATGGATGGCACTGGGACATGGGTAAAACAGGATTCTTCTTTTGTTCCCTTTTTAAAAACCCCTCAGATTATGATCCACCCAGTGTTCAGCTCTGGTTCCTTGCCGGGACTCAGTCACAGCAGTGTCAGCTCAGCCCTTACAGCTCCCGGGGGTGCCATGAACAGCAGAGCAGAGCAAACTCCTCCCAGGTTTTGTCATTAATTGTTCTCTGCTCTTCCTTCACTTCATCTTCTGTCTCCAGGTCTTTTCTGACACCTTTGGCTTTTCCTGCCTGGCATGAGCCCTTCTCCTTTGCTGGGTGTTGAATGCATCCAGCAGTGGAACACAACCCTGGGGTTGTTTGCAGAACATTGAATACCCTTGCAGAGGCAGGCACTGAGGAAATCCTCAGGGCAGGGTAAGAAAGATGAACTCCCCCCAGAGATTCGAGGTGGAAAGGCTGCCCTGACCCCTGTGCTAAGGTGAGTGAGAAATTCCAGCATCAGTGACATCAACCCACCTGAGAATGGCACCAGGGCAGCTCCTGCTAATCCAACTTTCTCTATTTGTCTCAGTGACCTGGCTTCAACCAAATATTCCCAAACCAGTAAAACCAGTGGGAGCTGAGCACTGGCCCCAGGGCTTCCCTGACTGAGCTGGTTTGTATTTCCTGATGGAACTGCATCCTAATTGGTAAATCAGGAACTCTGGTTGGAATATGGGCTTTTAAAAAATTTACATTCATCTTTAATTTTACGGAAAAAAATACATTTATTTTGCCAAACTTTTCATCTAAAGCCACTTTAAGTGTCAGGGAAATAAGAATTGTGGCTATAAATCACTCAGCCTTGGTGAGGAGAAACAAAGAGATACTGGACATGCTTTTATGTTTTTCATATTATCCTGTGCAAGATAAGGTCTTACTTTATTTGGAATATCTCTACCTTGATCTCCCCAATGAAATAAAAAGCTTGGTGAAGTCAGGAGGAAAAATGTACTTGTAGAGTGACTGCAGATGGAAATTGGAAAAAGAGCACAAAGAATAAGGAGTGCCAGCACAAAACCTGGGTTGGTGCTTGCTGCCTTCCCAGCAGAGGGTAGGGAAGGGGAGGAAAATATTGAGGTGCTTGGATTTGTTTCACATTTGCAAATATCTGTGATTTTCCAGGACCCCAAAAGTTGAGATTTTTTTTTTTTTTAATAGCATCACAGAATCCCAGAATGGTTTGGGTTGGAAGGGACCTTAAAGCTCACCCAGTGCCAGCCCTGCCATGGCAGGGACACCTCCCACTGCCCCAGGCTGCTCCCAGCCCCAGTGTCCAGCCTGGCCTTGGGCACTGCCAGGGATCCAGGGGCAAGCAGTGATGTCACCTGGAGTGGAGTCACACAGGAAAGAAACCACACAAACCTGGGAATTTTGTCCTTCTAAGGTGAGGATTCTCTCACATTTTGCCTCCGAGAGGGCTCTCTGTGGAGCTTTGCATTTCGTGGCACCAACTAAACCATGAATACATTATAAAGTGACCTTTTACAAATTAATAATCATTAAATAAAATGCTTTGAACTGTTAAACACCCTTGCACAACGTGTGCTCTAATTATTTAAGTGACAGAGGCCAAACTCTCATCTCGATACCAGAACCAGCTCAAAGCAAATCCATTATTTAGTGGGAAATTACTTTGTCTGACATGAGCACAGCTGAGATGGAAACCTGGCCCCTGCTTTTCCAGCTCTAATGAAGTTCAATTGTGCAGAGCACTTGAAAGCTTTTTTCCTCCAGTCTGTAGTGTGTACAATCAGGAACATTGGTCATTTAAAAGATAAAAAAGCTAAACACCAAACCTGAACATATGTAGATGTTTAGGCCACCGGGAATAAAATTCTCCAATTAAAATACTAATAAATGCAGAATATCCCCTCCCTTAATTAATTGGTTAAATAAACAGTGAGACTAGGTGAAATACTGCCATGATTATTTAACACACAGAAAAATCAAGAAGGTTGACTGAATAACAATTCCTCAATTAACACACAATGAAGAACATTTGAGTTTTAATTAATCCTTATTGGCACTGCAGTAACTTCCACGGAGAATCTATTCCGACTCATTTCATGGGCAGGCCTTTCGAGTTGAGGTAATTTTTAACATTTGGTGTCCAATATAAATCTCCTTATTAAACCTGATACAAATACAGGGATTAAACTCAGACCCCAAGGGCACTTGGGGAGTTCTTTCCTCCCACGGAGCATCGCTGCTGTTGACAGAACACAGCTCCATTTCCTGCCCTGCTGATGACAAATGCTTTGCAGCACTATTATTGTTATTATTATTATTGTTGTTGTTGTTGTTGTTGTTATTTTAAGTCCTTTCTTGTGAATGGTCAGGAACAGATAAACTGAACTTGTCAGAGCAGCTGTGGCTGCCCCTGGATCCCTGGCAGTGCCCAAGGCCAGGTTGGACACTTGGAGCAGCCTGGGGCAGTGGGAGGTGTCCCTGCCATGGCAGGGGTGGCTCTGGGTGGGATTTGAGGTCCCTTCCCACCCAAACCATTCTGGGATTCCGTGCAATGGATAATTTTAATTTCTGGGGTTGGTTGATGTGAACATGGATAATCTAATGGAGAAAATACTCACACGTAATGACAGCACTGTTACAGGCAGGACTGGGAAACAAATATCTTAAAAGCCCTTTCAGATAAGATCCAATAACTCTGTAACTAAATGTTGCTTTTATGAAAAGCACCTGCAGCAGTGTTGCTGTTGTGCTGCATTTCAATCCTCAAACCAATTTCTGAGTTGTGAGTGAGGGAGCTGACAAATAGCTCCATGTCCTGCAGTGATACCACAGACGTTTTGAGGTTTTATATTCTGACCTTTCATAACCTAAATTTATTTTCCTTGCCCAACAGAACTCCTTATGTTTGGATTCATAGCTATCTCACAGAATTATTTTTGCATTCTAGACTGGACAAACAAAGGGAATCTCAGTGAAGTGTGTTTTGTATTGCACAGCTGAGCCCATCTAGAGACAGGACCGTGCTGGACAGGGCTGGGAGAGTCTGGGCACCTTCCTAACTCCCCAAAGCACAGCAAGGTGAGAGTTGTTCCCTCCTCACAAAGGGAATTCCTGTGTTTTCCTTGACTGATCTTGGTTTTTACCATACATTCACCAAGGGCCAGGACACACTCACACTATTCAATAACACATGAAATTCAACACCATTCGAATTTCATAACCCAGAGCAGGATGGGCACCAGAGGCACAGAGAAAGGCTCAGGAAAGCTGCAGAGAGCAGATTTTCCCCAAACTGGAATGCTTGGAGAGGAGCCCATTCCAAAATGAAAAGATCTCATTTCTTCAGCTGCCGATGATGCAGCCCAGTTGCCCCAGTTCCAACCCTCTGTGGAGAAGCTGCTGACTTTATCCAGGAGTCTGATGCCCTCCAGGGAGCAGAAACATTCCCTGGCCTGGCCTGGCTGCCAGCCTGGGAGCACTGATCCCATTCCAAGCCTGTGCTGGTGCGGTGCTCACTTGTCCTGTTTCACAGAATCATGGTTTGGGGTGGAAAAGACCTTAAAAATCCTCTACTTCCACCCCCTTCCATGGCAGGGAAGCTTTGCTTGAAGTCCTGAGGCAATGCCCTGGTCACAGTAAGGAACCCAGCTGCACTGAACTCAGTTTGGTGCCAAAATCCCAGAATGGTTTGGGTTGGAAGGACCTTAAACCCACCCAGTGCCACCCCTGCCATGGCAGGGACACCTCCCACTGCCCCAGGCTGCTCCCAGCCCCCATGTCCAGCCTGGCCTTGGGCACTGCCAGGGATCCAGGGGCAGCCACAGCTGCTCTGGGCACCCTGTGCCAGTCCTGGGGCAAAGCCTTGGCTCTGGATCCAGGGCCATGGCACCAGGTGGGTCTCAGTTCACTTGTTCCAGGCAGAGCCTGGTGTTTGCACAGCTGCAGCTCTTTGCTAAATACGAGCACTTTCTGAGGGGCTCAGCATTTTCACCTCACCCTTTTTTTTTTCTCAGGAAACCTAATGCCTAAATGGGAAAGATGAAATTATATCCGTGGCGGGGAATGGAAATGCATGAATCGAATCTGCCCTTCCAAAAAAGGGGCTTTTGTACAAGAAATGCCACGGCAGAGTTATGTTATTGGGGCATGTTTACATTAGAGATGAAAAAGGCTGTCTCATAATCAAATGGGAAGCAGAACGTGGCTCTCTCCAAGGCTTGTCTAGACAGCCCAGCAGCAGCCAAACCGCAGCGGGGCCGTGGCAGAGCGGGGCTGGCACAGCACCCAGCCTGTGCCCTGCCCAGCCCCGGGGCTCAGGGAATCACAGCAGCTGCAAGGGACCCCCAGGACCACCCAGTGCAGCCCCTGGCCCTGCACAGACCCCCAACAACTCCACCCTGGGCATCCCTGGGAGCTCCTGGAGCTCTGGCAGCCTCGGGGCCGTGCCCATTCCCTGGGGAGAAGATCCTTTCCCTGATCTCCAGCCCTGGCCAGGCAGCTCCAGCCGTTCAGCAGTTGTGCTGAGGGGGAGCAGGGGTGCCCCAGGGTGTGAGGAGCCCCCTTTGCCCCAGCTCTTGGGGCAGTCAGTGTCTCTGAGATGTGATCCCAGCATCGCCGAGCTCTGGGCTGGCAGCAGCACCTCAAAACCTTCTCCAAAAAGCTTGAACTTTGTTATTGCACTTCATTAAGAGCCCTGCAAACCTGAAAGGAGAGGTGTGGGAAAAGGGTTTGCAAGCAGCAACACACTTGACTTCCATCCTTGACTGAATTTGGTAAAGATCAGGCGTGAGGAAAGCCAGAGGCTTCTGGGGGAGCACAAATGCTCTAGGAAGGAAAGCTGAAGAAGCTGCCCCGTGCTCAGAGCAGTGTGAGCCTCCAGCACAGGGCAAAGCCCACCCTGGGGTCTCTGTTCCCTGGAGGGGCCCCGGGCAGGAGCTGGCTCTGGCACAGGGAGCAGCAGTGAGATAAGCAAGTGCTGCTTCCCCCAGGCCCCCCCAGCCACGCTGCTCTCACTCCTGCTTTGCTTTGGTTATCCATTTGCAGCACAGAGTGATCCATTCCTCACCCTGCCCTGCATCCTCATCCTACCAAGCTCTGGGCAGGATTTTTACCAAGCACCAGCAGCAGCCTGTGTTGAATTACTGAGTCTGAAAGAGCCTGTTCAACTCAATTTAGTCAAATCAGTCCAAACCCTGCACACTCTCTTGGAGTGGGAGCCTTTTTTCACCCTGCTGTTGCCTTAATTCTGTTGAATACCTTAATTTTGAAGTTTGTTTTGCTCATCCTTAACTCCCAACTCTTGCACCAGAACATTCCCCATCCCCAATCTGCACCTGGAGCTCAGTGATTTGTTCATTATCTCCTGTCAGTAGCAGAGCTGAGAGCTGAACCCGTGCAGAGCTGCTCCCACAGTTTAACACAGTTTGGAGAACATGAAGTGATAGATTTGTTAATCTATCTAATTTGTTAATCTTTCTGCCCCTGGTAAAATGCCTTTGTGCACCCTCTAAATGTTCCACAACGAATACGAGGCAGGCACATCCAGTTTGGGGGCCCTGAAAAGGGAAATAAAATCACAAAACTACCTCTAAAAAGTCATCTTTGCAAGCAAGTGAAGAGATCCCAGGGACTGTGCTCGGTCCTGCCCAGGCTTCCCAGGCTGCAGAGGAAATGGCTTTGTTCCCTACAGCACCAAAGCCAACAGTGAGGAATCAGGGGCACACTTTGGGACAACCAGAAACCTCCCTGGGTGTTATTTCAGGGTAGTCCATCACCTCCCTCTGGCTTGCACAGGCTGGGACTGAGGGAACCCCAGGTGATGGGAGGTTCTTGGGCTCCCCAACAACCCAGAGCTGCCTAAAACCAGGCCTGGCCCTGGACTTGTGCAGGTCCTTCCCCCAAGCCTTGGAAAATACCTTTCCCTGTTAAGATCACCTGGAAGCTGGGAGGTTGCAGCACAGAATGTCCCTGTCCAACAGGTCCCACACCCCTCCCAAGGAGCAGTCCCACTCCTGCATGCACGGCTGGGAATCGGTGGCACAGAGCCCCAGAGGTTTGCCAGCCTCAGTCAGGTTTGGGTGATGCATTTTGGGGTGAATTTGGGAGCAGTTTGGGCGTGCAGAGCACTCTGCCTTTTGCAGGGAGGCTGCAGGAACAGCCTACGAAGAGAATGTGAAAGTCAGACCCTGGAGACGGAGCTGTGAGGGAAATGAAATTCCCTTTGTACTCAGTCATGGCACGAGGAGGGAGGGATGCTCCCGAAGTTTCAGGAATGTTAAAAGAACCTGGGTTCAGGCCCAGCAGGGACCTGTCATTGCTTGCCAGAGGGTCACAGAGGTCAGCAAGGATTTCTCTCTATCTCCCAGCCGTCATGATAACATGAACCAGCTTGTGGGGAGGATTCTGTTTTATCTGAGGGTGTCCTCCAGCTGCTCGGCAGCGGCAGAGCCGCATTCCTGCAGATCCTGCCTGTAAATGATGCAGCTCCTTGCGTGACCAGAAATTGTAAAGAAACCCATGTAAGGGCAGGCAGGCAGCACTGAATGCACAAGAGCAGCACCAGATTTTATCCCCTGGTTTAAGGCAGGAAGGAGCTCGTGCCTGGGAAAACTTTGTTTGCTCGTGCAAAGCTCTGGTTCCAGCAGAGGACACAGGGATAGAGCCCAGCCCTGGGCACAGCCCTGCAGGCACCTCCTGCCTGCCCCACGCTGCTGCTGGAAGGTGTTTGGTGTGAGCAGAGCCCTTTCCTCACTGAGCCCATGGCCATGACCCTGCAGCTCAGGTGTCCCCAGGCACAGGGGGCACTGGGGTGTCACCCCTGCAAACAACCCCACCAGCTCTGGCTGGGACACGACGTTAGGGCAGTTCTGGTGCCAGGTCAGACTCCCAGGGGAGGCACATAAAGGGATCTGCTGTCCCATCAAAAAGCTCCAGCTTGAAGAAACATCCCTGGCTTTCCCCAGAGGTCTCCGTGGGCAGGAGTGTTTATGACAGCTGCATAAATCAGAAATAACTGGAGATATTGCAGTGCTGAAGCTGAGGAATGAGATATTTGACCTGGGTTTGAATGCCAACCATCACATTTAATAACTGCAGGGAGCCTATTTATTCCTTGGGCTTTCCCAGCACCCATGGCAGCGTGATCCATCCTGCGTGGAAGAAAGGGAGATGTTTGTGTAGACTCTCAAGCTGTGAGCCGGCAGATTAAATTATCAACCTCTAGTTTTGGCACTGCACCAGAAACGTGAATATTTGTTCCCTGTGCTCCCGGCGGTTCCCAGGCGGGGCCGGGGCAGGCACACACAGCTGTCTGCATCTGCACACAGCAGCGAGGTCAGGGGGGGCTGCCACCTCCTCCAGCTGCGTTTAATGTTTCTGCAGAGTCAAGAAATCGGGGGGGAAAGGAATTGCAACTCAGATCTGGCAAGCACCAGCGCGGCTGCAGCCATCTCCAGCCTCAGCTCCCCAGCCCCGCGCTCTCCTGCTGCTGCTGCTGCGCTCCCTGCCAGTGCCTCCGTGCCTGGGGCTTCTCGCTGTGCTTTGCAAACCCCGAGCCCATTGGTGTTCTCAGCCTCCCCTAGCAGCACCTTGCCCCCAAAGAGCAGCGACAGCATCATCCCCCCCGGAATGGCCTCGGCATCCACAGGAACTGGGAGCAAAACCCTTCTGGTAAACAGGGCTGGGTGAGTCATTCCTATTAAAGCTTTAATTTCAAAGGGAAATAAATTAAACACCTCCTCAGAAATTAGGGGGTTTGAGGCCCTAGCAACAACAAAGTGCACACGTGTGTTTTGATGTTAAACCAGCGCTGGGCTCCATCCTCATCCTTCCCTGCTTTTCCTGCTCCCAACCTCCACAGGTTCTGTGGGCACCTCCGAGCTGGAATTTTTGTGAGGTGACCTCATGCAGCCCTGAGAGAGAATCACAGAGCTGGAGAGGTCGAGAAAGACCTCGAGAAAGCTCAGCCCCAGCTCCCAGCTCTGCAGCCAAGCCCAGGCTGCCTCTGTCCCTGCAGCCATGAAATGTAAGCTCTGCAGATTCACACCTCCTCCCTGTGCCCTTTGTTAATTGGACCTTACATCACCGCAGCTGAAATAATTCTGTGACAGGCAACATCCATGGCTTCAAAAATAATTACAGAAATTACACAGATTTCCCCCCCAGTCACAGTTCTTGCACCCCTGGTGATTCTAATTCCCTGGCAAAACACACCTCAGAAACTTCACTGTGCTGGTTTGGCAATACTCAGATATCAATCAATCTATCTATCAATCTATCTATCAATCTATCAATCTATCTATCAATCTATCTATCAATCAATCTATCTATCTATCTATCCATCTATCTATCTATCTATCTATCTATCTATCTATCTATCTATCTATCTATCTATCTATCTATCTCTTTCCTCGGGTTCCCATTGGTTTTATTGGACAGTTTATGGCCTCCCTGTCCCAGCTCAGGGCCACCACACTGCTTGTCACTGTCCCCCAGCACCAGGACCAGCACTGCTCCCTTTTATCCTGCAAACAACACACTCTCAGTGGCACCAAGGTTGTTTGGGGTTTTTTATGATTGGATTATACAACCCAAAATTAATTTGCATACATTATCCTAAGCCAAAAAGGAAAAATGAAGCAGGATGTCTTCCAGCCAGTTAACAAAGATGATTAATTAAGAAGCAATTGAAGAGTAGGGAAACATCTTTTTGCTAAATATTTTATTCCAGCTGAGATTTTAATCAAGATTTTAAGGAACATCTCTCCTAAGGCTTCACAAGTTCCTAAAAAGGTTTGCATAGGTAAAACCCACCAAAAATAGTTACTTTTGCCTGTCACTAATATAAATTATTTCATTCTTAGCCTTTTCTTTTTTGTAAGGACAAGTTTGTGATGTTTGTGAGACTGTTGTGCTGTGCTTTGAAAGTCAAGAAGACAAATCCACCTCTAAAAAACGGCAGAAAAAAGAAAATCTGGCCTGATAAAAGCCCAAACACAAACCAGCACAAACAATTCTGGAATCATCCTCAAGCACCAAGAAATGTCCAGGTCGGAAATGCTCCCATGCCACCTCTGAGGCCCAGGAAAAGCAGCTCTGCCCAGGCCAGGGCAGGCTCTGTCCTTCAGAGAACCCACACAGTTCCCATGCTATTTTTGGGGCTACTTTTGCAGAAAAGTGTGAATTCCCCACAGGTTTTGCACGTGAACTTGCAGAATTCCTTCCCCAGGGTTGACTCATGAGCTTTTACAGATCCAGTGGCAACACTTTAAAATAATGGCCAGGCCATTATTCATGGCCATGACATTTATTTTAATAACATTAATCATAATGAACTCATTTGGTATTAATGCAGGTGTCACAAGGCCTTTTATAGAATTCCCCAGGCATTCATTAGGCCGGGCCATTATTTTTATTATTTTTCTAAAAGTTAATTTAACTGTGCCTGAAAGGTGCTGGGCTGGCAGAGCCTGCTTGGGTTCTCTGTTTACCCAGGGAAAAAATATAAATCACTTCCTAAAGCGCAGAGGGTTTTTGGCTGGGTTCTGGTGGGACCTGGGGCCAAGAGCCATTTCCCTGCCCAGAGTCCTGCTGTGCCCAGGGCCACTGTCACCTGCTGGAGCCCAGCTCCTGCATCCTCCACTCTCTGTGCTAATGACCTTTCCTCCCAGGCACGGCCACGCTGCCAAGGAGCTGAGCAATGGTGCCAAATGCTGCATCTCTGCAGGAAGCTGTAAAATCACAGAACTCCAGCATCACTGAGGTTGGGAAAGAGCTCCAGCACCATCGAGCCCAAGCTGTGCCCATCCCCACCTCGTCCCCAGCCCAGAGCTCTGAGTGCCACCTCCAGGAATTCCTGGGACACCTCCAGGGATGGGCACTCCAACCCTCCCTGGGCAGCCCCTGCCAAGGCCTGATATTCCTGCCATGAAGAAATTCTTCTTGGAAAATGACCTCTCTTCCTTTGGGCTGCTCTTTAGGCAAGCCTGACCTGTGGAGCCAAAGCTGGGATGGTGTCTCAGAGCACACCCAGGGCTCCTCAGAGTCTTCCTCTGGACCAGATCAGCAAAGCAGCTGATCCAGACTCTTCATTCCCCAATCCAAACACTGCCTCGTCCATAAATATTTGTGTTTTAAAGCTCCTCACTTTGCCAGGAGCTCGCAGGGAGAAGGAAAACACTCTCGGCTTTAAAACTACAGGCTAGAAATCCTGAGAGAGAAGCCTGCTCCTCAGGGAAATCCTTCTTAAAGGAAAAATATCCCATTTGGAGCTGGATCCAAAGAGGAGGGCGCAGCCAGCTAATGATGGAAAACTCAGAAACACAACAGGGGTAGAAGAGAGAAATCGGTGGAAAAGCCACAAAAAGAAACCCCCAGAACTGCTGAAATCTCTTCAGCTAAATTTTAATTCAACAGCCACATCCCCCTTGCATGACAGCTCCTGTAGGGTGTAACAAGGAAATAATGTGAATTCTGGCTTCCTTTGCTGCTTTATGGCACATTTCAAGGGAGAGTTTATAACCACCCACATCCTTGAAATTCTCGGATTGTCACAATCTTGGAGAAAGTACCCAAACCTCCCAGCAGTAGCACATTAAAAGACTGTTTTTCAACTGGAAAAGAATTAATTGGGAGGAGAAGGCAGCCTCCCGACTGCTCTGTGATGAGAATCTCAATTCTGGCAGCACCAAGAGCACTGACATGGGAGCAGGAAGGAGCTCAGCACTCACTCCTGCCGCTGCAGTTGTGGAATTACTGTTGCACACACAGGCCCTGCTTTTACAGCAGCCTCGGAGTTAGCTGAGGCAGTTTACAATCAGAATATGTTCAGTTTTTTATTCCAAGCCTCTGCAGAAAGAACTTTCCAGTAATAACACGGTGAATAAAAAGCCTACATGATCCTGGAATGAGTCACCCCGAGAGCAGCAGATGAGAGCTCAGGAACCCCAAGTGCTCCGTGGTCAAACCACAGCCCAGCTCCACCTGCCTCAGCCCGCCAGGAGGAGGAAGATGAGGAGGAGGATGCTCGGCAGCCAGACACTGCTGATGGCTATCAGGAGCGGGGACAGCCCCACTCAGGGATCTTCCTGCCAGAGGAGAGCAGTGCTGCCCTGGGAGCAGGCACAGGCAGTGGCACCGTCCCTGGCACACCCAGCAGCGAGTGCCCACCTGCCTGTGATGCCTTAGGTTTGAACTTTTATATTTTCCAGCCCTGCAGTGCCCAGTGTCACTCTGAAGTTCTCTGCTGTTCTCTCTTGCTCACCCAGACATAACAAAATCTAGTTTGCTCTCCAAGGACACCCAGACCAAGAACTGCAAACCACAATCTTGGGGACAGGGGGGCAAGCTTGGGCAAATTCCATCCTTGCCTGGCTTCTGCTTGGGGAATTGATGCTGAGATCCAAGTGGGAAGAACTCGGGAGCTGTCCTTGTCCATGTTCAGATGCACTGAGGCAGAAGTGCATCTGAAGGCCTTTCCAACCAATCCCTCCTTGATTCCTTTATTCCTGCCTGCTCTCTGTTCCCAGGGAGCCATTGAAGGCATCACCTGTGGCAGCTGCAGGAGCCTCCCAAAGTCCCAAAGCCAGCTCTGCTCCAAGCCTGGTGCCCCAGGCACAGAGCAGCTCCTCGGGGAGCAGCAGCAGGCAGCACTCGGATTGTTGGAGGGGCACACCCACACATCATTGCCAGCTTTGTGCCCTCCTTTGCTGTGGGAATAAAGACACCAGGTTTTAGAAATTGCAGCAAGCTGGCAGAAGAAGTTGAGCCAAAGCACGAGGCCATAATGAACTCGGCCCTGTCATTTCCGAGGCTCGGCAGGAAAGCCAGAGATGCATTAGGTACATTTATGTCTTACATTACAGGAGGCTCAGTATTCCCTGGGTACAAGACTCCCAATACTTTTAAAAACTATGTCCTTGAAAAGGTAATGGCTGTGTCAGACAATGAAGTTAAAATAAGAAATGTGAAAGTAATAAAACACTCAGGGTAGGGCGCAGCAGGCCCCGGCCCTTCACCCGCTGACACGCCACAATGTCTCTTCCCCCAGAAGATAAGCTGAGAGAGATGACTATTCTGGAAATTACATTTTAGCTCCAATGAATCACATTTTCCAGCTTGAAGTCACTCACACTGAAAGCACTATGTGCCCGAGGACTCTTGATTTCCAGAAATAATGCTTGGAGTGGCTGGGAAAGGACCCCGATTGCAGCAGCTGTGGGGATGCAGGGATGCTATTCAGATGTGCCTCAAAATTTCCTCCGAGGACCACGATCATCCTGCTATTTTTAATCCTCCAGGGTCTTTAGCAAAGGCCATTTGTGCTCATTCTTTCAGCACTGTGCCCAGCACAGGGTTATAAATGCCCGGAGGTAATGCCAGCGCCAGGAGAGAGCCTGGGCACAGCAACACAGACAAATTGTCTTTTCTGGTGCTCTCACATAATTTACCTTCCCACTTTCCCTCCATACTTTGTTTTCTCCTTCTGCTGCCTTCTCCATGTTCTGCTGGTGCGGTAATTATGGTTTTAAATGCGAGATGAAAGGATGAGCTGGTTGCAGAAAATTATAGCGCTTTATGTGCTCACCAAATTGAATGTTTTCCTTTTCTTGAATGTTCACATGAGCTATTAATTTTGTTTTCTTTTAGGTATGGAAGTCAGAGCTTCAAAATAATCACTTGGCTTGTTTATTTGCAGAAGATCCTCTGATTTAATTATTTATAAGAATTATGAATTAAGAATGATGAATAAACATGCATGACAATTAATGGATTCTTTGTTGAATTCTCCTATGGAACCAGATGGTCTGACTGATGCATGTAAACAGATCATTTATTTCATTTGGAATTCAGAATATTGAATAAGAAATTAGATATTTGCAGTTGAAGACCTTACCAAATGTTTAAGCTAATTCAGAACAGAATTGGGGAGTGGGTTGTACATGGAAATAAACCCAGGGGCCTCACCAGAATGGCCACAGCTTAACAGGAGCTCATCACAACTGCTCAGCGTGCACAGAAGGGAAACATTTGTGTATCTGCACGTTTTAATCACGTCATTTTCCATCAGAAGTATTTGTTTTGTCTCCCTCCAGCCAGGGGCTGCTAACACCCAAGTTTCAGCGGTGGTGAGTGGCAGTGCCCGAGGGCAGGGCAGGTCGGACAGGGCTGGGAGCTGTGCCATGGGAGCAGGGTGGGCTTGGGGAGCAGCCGTGGGTGGCTCTGAGATGCCCCAGCTCCTGCAGGGCGCTGGGAAGAGCCAGGGCGAGAGCCCCGAGCTGCATCTGGCCCCGGCCAGCACCACTGCTCTGCTTTGCAAGGCAGGTTTTTAAGGAAAGGAAACCACGGTGCCTGCGAAACCCCGAGGATGCTGCTGTGACACATTTGCAAACAGCCCAGCACAGATAGCATCGCTGTGGTGTAACGGCCCCGCCGCCCCCACCCCCGGAAAACACACCAGGGATGCACCCAGAGCCCTGCTCCCACCGGGGATGCACCCAGAGCCCTGCTCCCTCCAGGGATGCACCCAGAGCCCTGCCTGCTCCCTCCAGGGATGCACCCAGAGCCCTGCTCCCTCCAGGGATGCACCCAGAGCCCTGCCTGCTCCCACCGGGGATGCACCCAGAGCCCTGCCTGCTCCCTCCAGGGATGCACCCAGAGCCCTGCCTGCTCCCTCCAGGGATGCACCCAGAGCCCTGCTCCCTCCAGGGATGCACCCAGAGCCCTGCCTGCTCCCACCGGGGATGCACCCAGAGCCCTGCCTGCTCCCTCCAGGGATGCACCCAGAGCCCTGCCTGCTCCCTCCAGGGATGCACCCAGAGCCCTGCTCCCTCCAGGGATGCACCCAGAGCCCTGCCTGCTCCCACCGGGGATGCACCCAGAGCCCTGCCTGCTCCCTCCAGGGATGCACCCAGAGCCCTGCCTGCTCCCTCCAGGGATGCACCCAGAGCCCTGCTCCCTCCAGGGATGCACCCAGAGCCCTGCCTGCTCCCACCGGGGATGCACCCAGAGCCCTGCCTGCTCCCTCCAGGGATGCACCCAGAGCCCTGCCTGCTCCCTCCAGGGATGCACCCAGAGCCCTGCTCCCTCCAGGGATGCACCCAGAGCCCTGCCTGCTCCCACCGGGGATGCACCCAGAGCCCTGCCTGCTCCCTCCAGGGATGCACCCAGAGCCCTGCCTGCTCCCTCCAGGGATGCACCCAGAGCCCTGCTCCCACCGGGGATGCACCCAGAGCCCTGC
>VZTN01016957.1:323331-335515 GCA_013400515.1 Erpornis zantholeuca | reverse complement strand
ACATTGGGAACACCTGTGGGGATGGCACATGGGGAACACCTGTGGGGATAGGGAGCATTGGGAACACCTGTGGGGATAGGGAGCATTGGGAACACCTGTGGGGATGGCACAATGGGAACACGTGGGGAAGGGGCACACCGAGCACATTGGGAACACCTGGGGAAGGAGCACACCAAGCACATGGGGAACTCCTGTGGGGATGCAATCATGGAATCACTGGTTTGGGTTGGAAGGGGATGATCTGTAAGGTCCCTTCCAACCCCTGCCATGTATTCCCCTTCTTGCAGTGACAAATGGCAATATTCTTCTCAAACCCCACACACCAGAGGCAGTGGCAGCAGGTGAACCCCCCTGGCTGCTCCTGCTGTTCCGGATCCCTGTGGAAGAGCTGTGCCCACGGCAGCTCCTCACCCCGTGGGGAAGGACGTGCTCAAACCAGCCCAGGACTGGGGGAAGCACGTTCCGTGTTTGAGCAGCTGAAGAGCTTTAATGAAAACCAGGGGAAAGAGTTTTAAGTATAGAAAACACTATTTTCTCCAAAATTATTTGCTCTGCTTGAAAGCTAATGCTCTGTTTAAAGTCTGGTTTTATATGTCCTTTGGACTTGAGTTATGGCACATTAATTATGGCCAGAGGCAATGAAGAAGTGTTATTTCTTTACAAAGGAGATGGAGAAATTCAGTTAAAAATAGATTATAAGGCAGCGCTGTCAGGCACAGGCATTTTCCTGCTCCACTGGATTTCTGTTTTCTATCGACCAAGGAGGAATTTGCTTGCAGAATATAAGGAATTTTTTATATTACTCAGCATAATTAAGTGTAGCTGGTTAAACGACTGTGGAGGTCACTGGAAGAGCCAGTAACTTTTCCCTGCTAAGGGAAGTGGCAGTTGGCCAAAACCCATTATCCTCTCCACCCTTTCTGGTTTTTTAGCATGGCTGCACAGGATTTGGAGCTTCTGTTGGGAGGACGAGGAGGAGCCGGGCGCACGCAAGCCCTGAGCCCCAGGGCTGGCACGGAGGGGCTGCGGGGGCCAAACCAGAGCCGAGTGACCCCTGTAGGACCTGGAGACATCGCTGAGCTTCGGTCAGCAGGGTCAGAGCCTGGCGACAGAAAATGCCAACCATCTCCTTCGTTTCCTTTGAAAGTGCCATCCCTGCAGCAGGTGGAAGCTTTGGGTGATTCGCAGATCAAAGTGGCAGTGCCCGGGACAAGGCACGGGGGCCGGGAGCGGGTCCCAGCTGCAGCGCCCGGCCGATATCCCGATATCCCGATATCCCGGCTGGGGTCCCCACTGCAATGTGCCGATTGCCATCTAGTGGCACCCACAGCCGGGCCCCGAGCGCTGTCGCCAGCTTTGGTGGCACAGGCCGGGTCTGTGCCTCCGCAGGGCTGCTCTGAGCTGCTCCAGCCCCCGCCTGCAGCCTCCCCGCTGCCATCCCCGCTCCGAGCTCCGCCTGCTCCTCTTCCTCCCCTTGTTAATCCCGGCTTTAAGCGTTCAGGATAGCAGAGATAAGGCCGAGGAGTGGCTCTGGGAAGAGGGGTCGTTGTTGGTGCGGTTAGTCCGGGGTGAAACCGCTCTGGGGCCGGGGATGCTCTGCCCGGGCTCTTGGACCACCAGCTCCGGCACAGCCGAGTGGCCAAAGCCGTCCCGCGTGTGCCCAGGCTCTGCTGGCCGCTGGGCCGGGCACTCCTGAGCCTGCAGCCCCGCGAGGGCACCAGGTCCTGCCCATTCCCCCCCGAGTGCCCGGCTTGTCCCTGCCCCAGCCCCGCAGGGGTTCCCAGGGGACCGAGGTCACCCGGGCTCCCCTTGTGGGTCACAGGGGTGCCTCCCCTGACATTAGGGCTTCAAAATGAGAAAAGAGCCACTGCCTGTAAAGTCCTGGATGAGTTACTCACTTATGGACATCTGCCCTACAGATCTGTGCCTGACCACGAGAATCCTGCTGGAGATGTGCTGAAATAAAGCCTGGAAACAGTGAGGAGTACCGAGAGCCGAAGCAATTAAAAAAGCAGTCAGAAATAGCTTCTTGGTTCAGAGAATGATGCAGATAAATTGCTGGTAGTGGGATTAATGAGCAAAAGGTAAAGATACTCTGTGGTGCTGGGGTTGTTTTCCCAGCAGAACAGGGGGCCTGGGCCAGGTCCTGCTCCGTGAGCTCCCAGCCAGCGTTCCCCTTCTCTGTGCCTCAGCTTCTCCCCCTGTCCTGCGGAAATTACAATGACAATTAGCCAACACCTTTGTAAGCTGCTCTGCAGGGAGAGAGGTCAGTGCCCAGGGGCTGGAGGTGCTGGGTGAGCAGGGGGCTCTGGTGGCTGCCCGGGGAGCTGGGCAGGAGTTGGGCAGGAATTGGGCAGGAGCTGGGCAGGAATTGGGCAGGAGCCGGGCAGGAATTGGAAAGGAGCTGGGCAGGAATTGGGCAGGAATTGGGCAGGAGCTGGGCAGGAGCTGGGCAGGAGCTGAGCAGGAATTGGGAAGGAGGTGGACAAGAGCTGGACAGGAGCTGGGCAGGAATTGGGAAGGAGCTGGGCAGGAATTGGGCAGGAGCTGGGAAGGAATTGGGCAGGAGCTGGGCAGGAATTGGGAAGGAGNGGCAGGAGCTGGGCAGGAGCTGGCAGGAGCTGGCAGGAGCTGGCAGGAGCTGGGCAGGAGCTGGGCAGGAGCTGGACAAGAGCTGGGCAGGAATTGGGAAGGAGCTGGGCAGGAGCTGGGTGGGAGCTGGGAAGGAATTGGGCAGGAATTGGGCAGGAGCTGGACAGGAATTGGGCAGGAGCTGGACAAGAGCTGGGCAGGAGCTGGCAGGAGCTGGCAGCGTTCCTGCACCTCCAGCACCTCCAGCAGGTCCCTGCCCGGCGGATTCCCCTCGGGACAGGCACGGCACGGCCCCGGTCCCTGCGGGGGCTCCATCCAACAGTGCCTGAAGAGAAACGGGGCCATGGCAACCAGGCCAACAGAGCTGGGTGGGATCTAAACACGGAGCCCGTCGGCAGCAGAGCGCAGGGAGTTGTTTGGGGGATCACACTGCAGGTTTCCATGGAAAAAGCTCCCACAGAACAGCCTTCCAGACAAATTACTGGGTAAACTGCAGAGGCTTCAGAGCTTCAGGCTGATGTTTTTAATGGGTGTTATCTCGCTGCTGCCAGCACTTTACAGGTCCAAAATTCAGCTTCACTGTCTTTCCTCCAGGGTCCAGAATTGTGCCTGTGTTTGCTTTGAAAATAATGAAGGCACAAGAAAGGGCCTCTGTGGCTATTCCATCACCTGCTCAGCAGTCCAGGAGAAAACAGGAAGATGAGAGTGCAGAGGCAGAAGCAGGGAGAGAGCTGAAGGCAAACCCTGCTGTTTCCCAAGAGGAGGCTTGCTCTGTGTTCGGGGTGACCCCCACGGCTCCCTGGGCTTGCTGAGGCCCCTCTGTGCCAGCCCCATGGCTTTATTTCCTCCTGGCACTCCCTACACAAATCCCTGTGGTAGCAATGGAGCTGAGGAGCAGGCAGGGGATGCAATCCCATTCCATCCATGGGCTCCATCCTGGCACAGCCACCCCACATCCTCCCACCCCACAGGAACTGGGGCTGTTAGAGGAAGCACTGACCAGGTGGGGAAACTGTCCCCAGCTAAGATGTAGGCAGGAGGATCATTTTCAACTTCAGGCTCTACATTCAGGTCTGAAACAACGCTAAGGATAGATTTGAGGCTGAATTAGGCCTTTTAAGCTCAGTTAAAACTCAGGCAGAACATGAAGATCATCAGCACACCAGTGAAGATCTCTTGATTGCTGCAAATTTATTCTGAATTAACAGTGGTGGGGAGGAGGGAAGAATTAATCCAATGATGTGGGATTGGACTGATCAATCACTTGTAATTATTGTCTTCTCTTTTGTCAATATGCACACTGGAAACTTAATTCTCATGCTGTATCCAGCAGTGACAGGGAAATCATCAGGGATGAAGTGAAATGAGGAGAGGCCCATGCAATTAAAAACCAACAGTCCCCCCCAGATCTTTAAAGCAGATAATTAAATAAATGAAGAGAAGTAATCTACCCCTTGGTGTCAGAGTTGTCATCCTGACTGTGCAGACATGAATACATCAGTGCATTCTGACTGAAGATGCTGAAATCAAGTTCACATGAAAATCTCTCCAAGCTGTTACTGACTTATCAGGAATTTCCAGCTCCAGAACAAACCTAGTTTAGAGAAAAGAATTTTGAATATAAGAATTCCAGGAGAGTATAAAATGTGCAGAGAAAACACTACTGTGTAGCTAATTGAGCAGATGCTCTTTCATGGAAGCATTTCCCTGCTTGGCAGCCCATTCTGTCATTCTTCCTGAAATCCTTCCTGAGAATCCTTCCTGAGAGCTCACCTGTCTGTGTCACCCAACAGCTGGAAAGGGAAAAATTATACCCAGGGAAAAATAGATTTCTGCACAGAAAACAAAGAGACTTCCTGGTCAGGTAAAGACAAAGCTGGTCAGAATCATTCCCTGTCATCCAAAGAATGAGATTTAGCAAAGGTTCCCCGTTCCCGGGAGGGATCCAGGGCACTGCAGCCTCCCCTTCACGGCTGGAATGAATCCCTTCCCCTGCCAGGGGCAGAGACTCAGCTGGATCCGTGCCGTGACCTCCCGGGAGTGTCACTGCTGTTGGTGTGGGACAGCAGCAGGGAGGGCAGGGGGAGTGCAGCTGCAGCAGCAGCTTTGGGTGCAGCAGGGAGATCGTGGCGCTCCGGTGTTTGCAGCACATCCTTGCACTGACATGGATCCAGCAGGAATTTCTGCATGGAAAGGGAGCTCAGGCCTTGGCAGGGGCTGCCCAGGGAGGGTTGGAGTGCCCATCCCTGGAGGTGTCCAGGGAATCCCTGGAGGTGGCACTCAGGGCTCTGGGCTGGGGACAAGGTGGGGATGGGCACAGGCTGGACTCGTTGGGCTGGGAGGGCTTTTCCCAGCCGGGAGATGCTGGGGTCTGTGCCCGGGTCTGTGCCCGAGTCTGTGCCAGGGTCTGTGCCTGAGTCTGTGCCGGGGTCTGTACCGGGGTCTGTGCCCGGGTCTCTGCCCGAGTCTGTGCCGGGCCCTGTGCCGGGCTCTGTGCCGGGCTCTGCCCGGCTCTGTGCCCGGCTCTGTGCCCGGGCTCCCGGAGCACATGCGGAGTCCTGCAGGCCCACCCAGTGGAGAAGCTGCGAACAGCAAGCCCCGCATCCGAGCACCAGGACATGCCAGAGCATCCCGGTGCGGGCACGGCCGGGGGCTCGGGGGGCTCGGGAGAGCTGCTCTGGCTCACCCCGGGCGGTGGCACCCCGAGCTCGGGCGGTTCTTTGCCTCGCAGAGCTCCTAAGAGCAGTAACAAACCCGGAGCGCCGGGGCTGGCAGAGCTGAGGCAGCAGAGGAGCAGCAGCAGCGCCCGGGGCTGTGCCCAGCCCAGCCCTCGCCCCTCAGGGCACATTGCAGTCCCAGCTCCTCCACGCACAGAGAGCTCCGTGGAAATGTTCCAGTGCTCTCCCTGGAGCCGAGCTTGGCAGGCACAGGAGCACACTAAAACACGGGGCTGGCACGGGATGGGCCCTGCAGTTTGCCGGTACAGGAACAGAACCAAAGGGAACCGGGGGCAGCAGCTGCCTCAGAGCACAAGGGACCCGAGGACAGAGCCACTGCCACACCACCAACAGCCTGGGGTGACACTGACACACCAGCAAAGGTGGCTCTCAACTCCTGCAGGGCAAGAGATGATTTGAAGTTTGGAGGAATAACAAAAGTGGGTTTAAAAATGCAACTGCAGCATTTGAGTGTTTCAAGCTGAGCAGCACAAAAAGGGCCAAAGCAGGATGGGAGAAGTGGTGCTGGCACTTCACCTGAAACCCAGGTGAGAATGGTGGGGGGACAGACTGAGGGGGAGTTCTGATGTGGAAAGAAAAGAAACACCCTACTAATTCTGAAAGGCAAATGTGGGAGTAGAGAACTACAGCCTCCAATCCCGACATTCTGTGTGATGGGGAGATTGAATCATCTGAAATGTAACTAAAACCGAAGCAAGAACTAGGACAAAACTTCGTTACAGAAGATTGATAGGATCGATTTTGGAAAGGCAGTAAAGAGCCAATGCAATCACATTAATTAATGTACCAGAAGTTTGGGATATTTAAGACAACCACTCCAGACATAACACTGGTTTTTATCAAGTCCTCCATGAAGTCAAGTGTTTGACCTCCTGCTCTCATCTGCTTCTCTCTGCTCCCCACAGACCACTTAGAAATCCTGTTACAAACTGCTAAATTCTGTGCTGAGGAACACAAAATGCTCCTGGAAACTCCTGGGTCAAACCTCACTGCTGGAGTAGAACATGCAGTGTCCTCCACTGCTGACTTTGTGAGCATTTAAATCTAAATAAATCCCTTTTCCTATGGTTTCTCCAAACTCAGCAGCCCTATTGCCAGGGCAACACTGAGTTGTTTTTCCAGTGCACTGAAGTTGGCTCATGCTGTGGTGAAAGAAAACATTATTTTTAACAGTGTAACACCCAGGTGATCGCCCTGGAAGGTAGCCATGGGAGCACTGCAAAGCTTTAGGAGCATCCCTCCTGGAATGTGCAGGATAAGCTGAATTAGCTGTGCCCAAAGTACAATTTTGGAGTATTAGAACCTGACTTGCTCAAGCACCTGAGAGAGCTTTTCTATGTCCTAGAAGATCTGTGTTTAATTAGGCTCACTGGCAATCAGTGCCATTGATCTGCACAGATACAGGACAGGAGCTCCCTCCTGCTCTTCACTGACTGAACCAAACCAAACCCAATGAATTCAATTTTAAATGTGACTTTGTTTCCACATCCAAGTTTCTGTTTTAGTAAGTGAACATCAAAAATAAAGATTAGAAAAATCAAACACCTTTTTCAAAATTTAAGGAAAATTTAATCAATATGCCTTAAATTATTTTACAGTAACTACAATACTGACAAGCATAACGTTTTCCAAAGGGTGTTTTCCTTGGAAGTACTGCGAGAGAGATTCCTCTTCATCCAGCAGGATGTGCACCATGAGGGAAGGAACCTCTGCCGAAGCCCTTCAGAAACCCCAGTTAACATAAAGCTACAGACACCCCAATGTGGTCATGTTTCAAGTGTGACAGAATTACAGATCCCTTTCACTTTTAAACATCTGTTTTCTACTTCATAATTTAAGTATCTTAAATCCTGAAATGCTCTCACAGCAAATGAACAAATAATAGAGACCAAAGAGCTTAGGGGGATATTGGTTAAAACACAGGAAATACTCTAATTACTTTTGTTCATTTGTGCATGTTTGGTGAGAGGGGTCAGGAAACAGGTTCCTCATTCCTGCAGATTTATCCAGAGTCCCCCAAATCCACGGCAGCTCCTTTAACTGTTTTGGATAAAGATCTACCAATTTGTAACTGCAAGCCTTCGCCCTCCCCTACAAAACAAAACAAAACAAAACAAACAAAAATCACAACCCTCAAATAAACAACCAAAAGTTACTTTTTCTAAAGATCTAGGAATGGGAAAGAAATCACAGGAACTTGATAAGCATGAACACGTATTAAAGCTCTGGACTCCCCAGGTCATTGAGAACAGTATTCAAAGTCCTAAAAAAGTGAACACGAGACGTTTTCCATTGTTCCAGGTGATTCAAACAGGTCTAAGTTTCATGATAGCAACACGAGACAGTTGTTTGCAGCTGTTTCTGGTCCAAGTCCATGTTCCAAGCTGGGAATTTCCTTTTGGCCCCCTGGAGTCCCCCAGAGTCTGTTCAGAAGACGGAGATGAGGGCGAAGACTCCGTACAGCAACGCACAGGGGTAGGCTACGAGCAGCTGCTGGCCCTCCATGGCTAAGGCAGAGATAAAGATCTTGGAAGCAGAAAAGCTGCACCAGCCAATAATTCCAGCCGTGAGAATGATCCCCATCATCCCCCTGCAAAGGCAGAAAGAAGAGAATTCCTGTGAGCCTTGTGCACACTCACCTGCAGCAGTCACACCTGGACTCATCCAACAGCTCGTGCAGGTTCTGGGATGAATTTCAGCATCTGACAGTAAATGAAATATTCCCACTAGAAGCACTGCCCAGAGCAGCTGTGGCTGCCCCATCCCTGGAGTGTCCAAGGCCAGGTTGGACAGGGCTTGGAGCCACCTGGGATAGTGGAAGGTGCCCCTGCACATGGCAGGGGGTGAGACTGTATGGGCTTTTCCAAACCAAACCACTCTGAGATTCTAGAATTTTAGAAAAATATTCATCAATTACAACAGTAGAAAGCCCCCCCAAAACTAACTCAGTGCATATGAAATGTCAAAGCAGTGAGTTAGAGAACTGTGCCAAGCTGTTTCTTTTCAGTCTCTAAACTCACAGAGCCAAGAGGAATCATTCTCATTTTCTTCTATTTGTAAAATCCTAATCTGCATCTTCAATAGTAATTACTTTTAGACTTTACAGGTACTGAGACCTGTCAGATTCAGAGCTGGCTGAAAACAAACCCAAGACTGCTCTTGGAGTCTACGTATTCAAAAGCTGTTAATTGACTTAAGAGGTAAAGCCAGGATTCACCCCCCTTTCCCCAGTAAATACCTGAAGCCACTGACCATCCATTCTTGCCCTTACTAAAGATTCCTGTCATATTCAAACCATACACAGCTTCAGCAGTGAATGTGAAAATTCCTTCCAACGATTTCCCTCCCCATCTCAGGAGGATTCTGTGCCCGAGGTACCAATGCAAGCACTTACTGCAGGGAGAAGACGATGGCGAAGGAGGAGAGCAGGATCATGGGCAGCAGGCAGTAGCCCAGCACGCTGGCCACACAGCCAAAGGACACCCCGGTCATGCTCATCAGGTTGAGGAGGCAGAACATGCCCAGGCAGCCGATGGCACTGATGCCGTACACGTACCCGAACTGGATCTTGCCAGCCTGCAGTGGGCACAGCACGGGGTGAGGGTGGGACCAGCTCGGGGACACGGGAGGGGGGGCACAGGCATTGCCCCCAACCCAGCTCCCTGACTCCCACCCCACAGGGAGTGCTCCCCAGAGCCCCAGGACACCTCACGCTCCAGGAGCCTGCAGTTTCTCCTCTCTATGGATCTTAATGAACAGCTTCTGACCTGATTGTTACTCTCTGATCTTAGCCCAGGAACCTGTTAGGGTTTAATCAAGGACTTCTCATGCTAATTGATTACTTGCAATAATAAGCTTTACACAACTGCTGTGTAAAGACAACAAAACTGTAATTCAGGAACTTCTTGACAAACCCAGAGCTGAAGGCCTTTAATTTGTGGCAGAATGCACAAAGTTATGGCACAAGGAAAATAATTTTTAAAATCCCAGGAACAGCTGAAGCTGAGCTGCCAAGCACTGGGTGTGAATTTGGGATTAGCTGAGGTAGATTTTAAAAAGCCAAACCCAAACTTTGCTTGTTCACAAGCACATGGGAAGCACGTGTGGGTTATGTCCATGTATTTAGGTCATCTCCTGGTTTTCCCCAGCTGAGACTGACGTTTCCCTTGCAGCACCTGCCAAGGCACCCCTGCAGGACACGGGGCTGTGCAGCTCCCAGGGTGTCCCCATCCAACAGCTTCCAAACTGTACTTAGACCCTGCTCTCCTCTTCCCCAAGCAGCACAGGAAACAATCACACCTGCTGTGACCTTTGTGCCAGGCTCAGCCCACTTCCTTTTGCTACATTCCATGGATTTTTTTAAAAAGCACACAGGAGAAATAAATTCTTAGAAAAAGAAAATTCAAACGTGTCTATTATAAACATGTTCATTAATTTGACTGGCCTGGTTTCCATAAATAAAAGTTACTTATTAAAGTAGGTTTGAAGTCCCTTTGGTACCAAAGTGTCTTTTAACTGTCACAGCAACATGGAATTTTAGGCAGAAATTAAAAGCAGTGCCTTGAAGCATTTAAAGCTAAAACAGATTAAAACCTCTGAAGCTTCCAATGCCAAGGAACACTGTTTGCTGTCATCTCATCATTGACACTCATTAGTCATTAAAGCACAATCTTATTCCAATTAAGCTCAATTAGAAAAACTGGCCAGGCTTCAGCAGTGCCCGGTCCATTAAACAATACAAACAGGGTGGCAGCAGGTTTGCTCCAGGGTGAGCTGGCACTGGCAGTCACACCTGGTGTGTCAGTACTCCTCCATCCCATCACTGTGAGAGGCCCTGGTGCCTGTTCCATTCACACACAAACTGCTGTCCTGTGCAGGATGAGGAGCTGGACTCTCAAGATTCCCAGGGTCCCTTCCAGCTCAGGACACTCCATGAGAGGGAAGAGCTTTCTCGGCCTCCACGCCAGGATCTCCAGTAGCCCTGCAGGCAGTCTGGCCCTTTCCCTGGTGTCCCAGCACACCCCTGCCCAGCACCCCCGTGGCAGTGCCTCACCAGCAGCAGCGTGGCTCCAAAGGCCAGGCAGAACACCATGGGCCCGGCCAGGTCTGTCTCGTTCATGATGCTGCCATCAGCCACCTTCAGGGGGTGCAGCACCGTTAGTGTTTTCTGCCAGATGTGGTCGAAATTGATCCCCAATTCTGCAAGAGAAGAGAACATGGATTTCATTTCTTCCCTTCCTGGCTGCCCCCCTTGCTCCACTCTGTCTTCCCAGCCTCTCCATTTCCCTTCTCCTCCAGATCTGTGATGGGCACCAGAAAATTGAGCCATCCCCTTGTTCCTCCTGCTGCCTCCACAGTCTGGGTCTCTTGGGAAGTGCCCGGGTGGTTTCTGAAGGACCAGGCAGGAGCCCAAGCACAGAGTTCTGGGTACACAGAGCTCCCTTCAGGCCCAGTTCCCTGATCCTGTTTTATTTACATGAATAAAGTAATATTTTTAATAAAAAAGCCCAGAGGGTGGAAGGTATCCTGCGTGGGGACAGGTGATAGATGTGACAGATGCCTGTCTCTCCACCCAGTAACAGTGAGGGTTTATTCAGTTGTTTGGAATGGAAATATAACAGAAATAAGCTGGAAACTGATCCCAGCAAGCCAGACTGTAGCTGAATATCCAGCCTGGCACTCTGCACGGGCTGTGCTCCACAGGCATTTCTGCAGTGTTTAGCATTCCTTGTCAGCAATGAAACATTCCAGTTCTAACCAAGAATCAACTCAAAGGACCTGCAGCCACTTATTTTACAAAGTGGGCAGTTACAATTACTATTTGCATCGAGAGGAATATTAAGTGTTTTGTCACAAAGTCAGGTCTCCCAGTTAATTGATTTAATCTGCCTCAGAGCAGCTGGCGTGCAGCCATAAAGCACAAATTTCCAACTCCAGAAGTTCACACAAGATCAAGGATTTCACATGCCAAAATACTGGTTAAAAAAAATCAATGAGAATTTCAAATCCACTGAGCACTCCCAGCAGCAGGGAATCCACACACACTGCTACCAACTTATCCCCAAACTAGGAGGAGTTCTGGATTTAGGCCATAGCAAAGTTATACCTTCTAACAGCGGAGGCTCATCCTCAAAATTGCTTCCATAAAAAGACTGTGCTGAGGCTGGAGTGTAGCTCTGTGTTGGTTGGTAGATCTGCCCCGTGTAGGGCTGCTGCTGCTGCATCATGTCAGGGGGGACAAAGCCACCCTGCTGGGGGTACTCGTAGCCTCCATAGTGCCTGCAAAGCACAACCCCACGTTAGGGCACACCCAGAGCTGCTGCTGAAACACCTCCTGCAAGGCAAAGCTTGTTCCAGTCAATACATCACAGCAAACCCTTCTTTCTGTCTTGAAAGTCCCACTACATGCTCCCATACCCAGGTCCTCCAAGAAAAAACCCAAAGACACCCTCTGCCCTAAACAAACTCTTGAGGTATTCTTGCCACTAATCTTTCCCAAATCTAACCACAGAGATTTCCACAAACATCTCCAAAATCTTTAACTAGGGCAAGAGAAAATGCAGAACTCCGCGTGTTAGCAGAGTCCAGCCCCAGCAGAGCAGGGTGGAAGGGGCTGAGTTGGGGTCCCTCCCCCCCGGGCCCCAGGGATGCCGTGACCCCGCGGGGCCCTGCGGGGCACACGAGTTACTTGCTGTAAGGCCGCCCGCTGTAGTCGTAGGGCTGCGCCTGGTCCTCGATGCTGTAACTGGTCTGTAAGAACTCGGTGTTGAAGCTGTCGAACCCGGACATCGCCTCCTCTGCAAGAGAAGAGCGAGGCGGGTCCCGACCGCTCCCGAGCCGGCACCGCGCGGCTC
>VZTN01016957.1:304204-316954 GCA_013400515.1 Erpornis zantholeuca | reverse complement strand
GGCCGCGCTGCCGCCGCGGGAGCCGCCGGAGCCCGGCAGTGCCTAGCGCGGGCTGCGGGCTTTCTGCAAGTCATCGGGGCCGGCGGAGGCTCCCCCGCTGCCCTCCCGCTCCCCCAACCCAGCGCATCCACTCGGGATTTATTTATTTATTTATTTTCCTCCGCCGTGCTGTATGTACTGGTTTCCTCGTCACCCGCCACGGTTAACTTCCCTGTGACTCGGTTTAACACTTGAGACCTCCGTGGATGCTGCTAAGAGCACTTCTCTTGCCTTTGCTGTCCCTTGCTGGGATCGGATTCACACTACCCGGACCCTGTGTGCCTGTATGTGTGTTCTGAGTGTCTTGACATTTTGGTTTTCTTTACAAGAGCTATGCATTAATTGTAACCAAGGTAAGACTCCCTGTTCTTGTTCCCTCATGTGCATGTCTAATTTAGATGTTTCTTTAAAGATTAAGTATGCAGTTTCTTTTAAACAGTGGAGTCATATGTAGCCCTTCCATTGACGAATACTTGTGAAATAGAAACGTAGAACTTGCCAAAGAAAAAGAGACCTATTTAGCAGATTTAGTTTGGCTCTACGAACTGCTCTGTTTTGCTCTGTCGCAGCAGCTGTGATGCTTAGAAGAGTAATTTGTGCCTTGTTTTGTTTTCCCTTTTCACAGACCTGTGAATGACTTGGCTTGGCTTGGCTTGACCTTGATTTTGATGGCTTTGTTGGAAGATCTAATGATGTGATTGCATTTCATGAGGTGATTGCTCTCCAGCCTCTGTGGCTCAGTGTATAAACCACTTCTGCCACACTCTCACTCATGGACAATTCAGATTTGTTTTTTAAACAATCCTTGTGGCTATTTTTATTTTCTCCCTTCTCCTTTCCCCCTTGTTTCTCCTTAATGTTGGGAGCCTTATTCCACCCTCTGATGTGATTGATAGTCCTGCTGCTCCGTGCTGCTGTTTTCCAGTTTAGACAACAATGGCTCTAAGTGGCAACTGCAGGACTTACCTTCCTCCTCGGGAGCAGGGGACGGGGCTGCACTCCTTCCCCGAGGTGGTGGAGCTCAACGTGGGCGGCCAGGTTTACTTCACTCGCCACTCCACCTTGGTGGGCACCCCTCACTCCCTGCTCTGGAAAATGTTCACCCCAAAGAGAGACACGGCCAACGATCTGGCCAAGGACTCCAAGGGAAGGTTCTTCATTGACAGAGATGGTTTCCTTTTCCGCTATATTCTGGACTATCTCAGGGACAAGCAAGTGGTTCTGCCCGACCACTTCCCAGAGAAGGGAAGGCTCAAGAGGGAGGCTGAGTACTTCCAGCTCCCGGACTTGGTCAAGCTCCTGACTCCCGAGGACAACAAGCAAAGCCCCGATGATTATTGCCACAGTGACTACGAAGAGGTGTCCCAAGGCAGTGACACGAGAATCTGCCCCCCCTCGCTCCTGCCGCCGGACCGCAAGTGGGGATTCATCACCATCGGCTACCGCGGGTCGTGCACTATCGGCAGGGAGAGCCAAGCAGATGCCAAATTCAGGAGGGTCCCAAGGATTTTGGTTTGTGGAAGGATTTCTTTGGTCAAAGAGGTTTTTGGAGAAAGTTTGAATGAAAGCAGAGACCCGGACAGGGCTCCAGAAAGGTACACCTCCAGGTTTTATCTCAAGTTCAAGCACCTGGAGAGGGCTTTTGACATGTTGTCCGAGTGTGGATTCCACATGGTGGCCTGTAACTCCTCGGTGACGGCTTCCTTCGTCAACCAGTACACAGACGACAAGGTCTGGTCCAGCTACACCGAATACGTCTTCTACCGTAAGTACCAGGCGTGGGGGGCCCCGTGCTCCGGGGGGAGCCGCTGCCCGTGCCTTCCCGGTCTGCCCTGCCTGCCCCGAGCCTCTGCTCGGCCCCGGGGGGATGCATTTCCGTGGGAGCACTGAGGTAAAGCCGGGCTTAGCTCGGCAGGTCGGGCCTGGCTAGGTGGCAGCACAGACTGCCGAAAGCGCCGTGCCGTGCCGTGCCTGCGGGACGCGGTGCCTCTGGCGCCGTAAATCAGCACCCGAGCGCCTTGCACGATTCCCGGGACGTGCGGGACTCAAAACGAGGGTGCAAACACTCTGGAATTCATTACAGAAAACCTTCGACCGCGATTCACTTTGCAAAGGTAATAGCGGCTTGATAATCATCAGGCACAAGCAGCCAAGCCATCTGGCAGCAGCCCTGACACGCTTCCCCGCAGGGAAGGGAAAACGCAGTTCCATCCCTCCGGCCGCATTTCAGCGCGGCCCTCCCAGGGGCAGCTGCTGTGCCCTGGAATGGGGCTCAGAGCAGAGAGGGGCAGGGGCCGTGCCGTGTTATGCAACACACCCGTGGAACACCGAGTGTCCTCCCCAGGAGAAGTGTGTGCCCTGCTTCCCGCAGTCACATTGGATCCACTGCTCCGCTCGTTTGAGCCGCGAGCACTCGAGGGCTCATTAACTTCTGAGCTGATACCCAGGTACAGGCTGGTTACCCATGGTAACACCGGGGTAACCTGGATCCCGGGAGTCTGTATCACAAAATCATTCCACGGCTGCTGTGCTGAAACATTTGAGAGGTTCATGAGGCTCTTTTCCTCCATTTTCCTTTGAGGAGGGTGAAGGGTGGAACAATTGCCCCATCCATCGGCTGTGGGCAGCTGCTGCTTTGGCTGGTGGCCTTGGCATAGAGGGATAGAGGATAGAGGATAGAGGGATGGAGAATAGAGGATAGAGGATAGAGGATAGAGGGTAGAGGATGGAGGACCGAGGGATAGAGGATAGAGGATAGAGGGTAGAGGATAGAGGGTAGAGGATAGAGGGTAGAGGATAGAGGATGGAGGATAGAGGATAGAGGATAGAGGGATGGAGGACAGAGGATAGAGGATAGAGGATAGAGGATAGAGGATAGAGGGGAGAGGATAGAGGATGGAGGACAGAGGGATAGAGGATAGAGGATAACGCTTGGCCGGCAGTGCTGCCCCCCTGGGCGTGGTGCTCACAGCGAGCAGGCTCCGGGCGTGGGGAGCTGACAAAAGTTTTCGATGGAAGATGCATCAGGAAGTGAACGGTTTGGGTGTAATTCCGTGGATTCAGCGCCATCTACTCTTGTGTGGGGCTCAACAGGCAGCCCTAATCTGCTTATGCAATGAAGCTTAAGTTAGCATCCTGAAAAGCCATCTGGGTTTTTGACATCTGTAGATTTACTTAAAATTAGTTTTCTAGCTGGATTTCTTAGCAAAATAGTTCTAAGGTCATGGATCTGCTTATATTCCGACAGGGATAGATGATTTGTGTTATTAAGAAGCTTCTGCTTGAAGTTACAGTGTCTGGTACAAGTTCTAGGGGGAGAATTAATGTCGTTAAAGGGATGGATTAGAACAAATTGTGCTGGCGTTTGTATTTAAAATAAGGAAAAAATATAAGTTCTTTATAGGCACAATGGCCTCTGCTAATTGAAGAGAGGATGAATGTGGGTTTTCCCTGAATTAGCTAACACAGACTCCTGATTTTCATATTTCTCAAATTTTTACCTTCAGGGATTGCTCACTGCTCCCACATCATGACAGCCAGGGTAGGGACCAAGAGGAGAGGTACCTTAGAAATTTTGGAGAATGAAAGTCCATAGCAAGTGTCACAAAATCTTCTCTCATCAGTTAAATCTAATTAAAGTTCCTGGAAAGATTCCTGTCCAGTTCAGCAGGCTTTGGATTTGGCTCTGATCAGTTCTGTGGGGTTTTGACACTGATACAGTTTCAGAGGTGGATTTTTCAGAGGGTCCTTCCCCAGGTAAAAGCCAAAGCTGTGGTGTCAGGTGACTCTTGTGTCCGAGTGGTTCAGTTCTGCCCAGTGCTGCTGCTGCTGGGCTGGAGCTCCGGCTGCAGATCTTCCCTGGCCCCACACTCAGGGCTGGCTGCAGGATGCACCTGACAGCAGCCTCCAGAATTCACCTGGAGCAAAAGAATTCCCTCTCCAAATCTCCTGAAATAATTTCATTCCAATTGTCCCAAAGCCGTTTCATTTGAAACTTTGAGGACCAATAAAATTGACATCTGGCTTTGCAGTGGAACATGGCATCCCCTCTGCAGCTGCTTAGCCATAATTATTTATTTAGATGCTGCCAGCTGTGTCTGTGTAAGCATTAATCCATCAAGCTGCTGTGAGCAGGTTAATGGGCCCGAACCGGGGAGGTGTCTAACACAACTGGGGAGGCAGAGGCAGAGGTGGTCTTTGCAGGGCCGCTCAGGAACTCCTGTGAAAGGCCTGTTGGAGGGAATCTTCCCAGATGGAACAGGATGATTAGTTCCAAAGAAGGAAGGATACAGGGAGGAATGGTGTTTCAATACACCAAATACATTGCATGCTCCAAATACCACTGGGAAGGTAAATGCCTGTGGTTGGCACAAATATAAAGAACATTTTTCATGTGCAAATCCATCTGAAAGTGGCTCAGATGGACTGGAGGGGGTGTGAGGCAAGCAGCTCCCACTCGGGTACAGCGTGTGCTGGGGAAGCGCTGCACCATCAATATTGCATGGCCTCCTGGTGCCGTGGCTGCCCAGGGTGTGAGTGGAGCAAGGTGTGCTCCCTGTGGCTGCTCAGGGTGTGAGTGGAGCAGGGTGTGCTCCCTGATCCTGTGCCTGCTCAGGGTGTGTGTGGAGCAGGGTGTGCTCCCTGTGGCTGCTCAGGGTGTGAGTGGAGCAGGGTGTGCTCCCTGATCCTGTGGCTGCTCAGGGTGTGAGTGGAGCAGGGTGTGCTCCCTGTGGCTGCTCAGGGTGTGAGTGGAGCAGGGTGTGCTCCCTGTGCCTGCTCAGGGTGTGAGTGGAGCAGGATGTGCTCCCTGTGCCTGCTCAGGGTGTGAGTGGAGCAGGGTGTGCTCCCTGTGGCTGTTCAGGGTGTGAGTGGAGCAGGGTGTTGTGCTCCCTGTGGCTGTTCAGGGTGTGTGTGGAGCAGGGTGTTGTGCTCCCTGTGGCTGCTCAGGGTGTGAGTGGAGCAGGGTGTTGTGCTCCCTGTGCCTGTTCAGGGTGTGTGTGGAGCAGGGTGTTGTGCTCCCTGTGCCTGCCCAGGGTGTGAGTGGAGCAGGGTGTTGTGCTCCCTGTGCCTGCCCAGGGTGTGAGTGGAGCAGGGTGTGCTCCCTGTGGCTGTTCAGGGTGTGAGTGGAGCAGGGTGTGCTCCCTGTGCCTGCTCAGGGTGTGAGTGGAGCAGGGTGTTGTGCTCCCTGTGCCGGAGGCTTTCCCGAAATGCAGCCCTGCAGGATGTGCCTGCCCAGAGCTGCTTGCTGAGGCGAGGCTGGCTGGGAATGGGGACAGCAGGGGCACGGGTGGGCTCCAGCCAGCCCCATAGGGGTGGGAGACAGCCTGGGATGGGCCAGCAAAGCCACCCCCGAGCAGTTCTGTGGCACACAGCTCCTGCGAGGGTGGGCACCCGGCACTGCCAGGCTCCTCTCACAGGCGGGGTGAGAGCTGAGGGTCTGCTCATGCATTTCCTTTCCCTCCAGTTTCTCCTGAAGCAAAGAGGATTCTCCAATTTCCTACTGGCTATGGCTGGATTTCTGACTGGAACCATTTTGTGGGTTCCCCCCCACTATTGCTTTAATGATCTTAAAGTAAAACCTCATCTCCAAACCCTCTCGTTTCTGAAGGGGGTGAATAGCCTGTCCTTGGGTCCTCGTTTCCACCTGTTTTCAGCCTTTACAGTCTGATGAACTGAAAGTGTGCACTCGAACATCTGGTGACCGTGGTGCTGGGGCAGGGGCTGTGACAGCACTGAGCTGTGGAGGCTGTGGAGGCCTGGCCCCGTTCCTGGCTTCCAAAACCCACAGAGCAGCACTCCCTGCCTCCTTCCAACCCCACAGCTCTGCCAGCACCGGGGGTGACACCCTGCACGTGGGATTGCCAGGAGAGCGGAACAGCAGGAAGGGAGAAGGCCTGAGCTTCCAACAGCAGTGACACAGCAGCATCTGTGTGCCTGTGGGGCAGCTGGGACCTCGGTGACACGGCCAGGGATGGCATGGCATGGCATGGCATGGCATGGGACCGAACTCCCTGTCAGCCTCTTCTCCGCATGGCTACTGCCACAACACTCCGAAGCCATGTCCCTTCTCTCAGAGAAGGGCTGATAGGGCAGTGGGCTCTCTGAGCCACACTCACAGTACTTTGGGGACATCTTGTCTCCCCTGTGCCACCCAAGCCCCTGCTCCTGCCGGGCCTGTGCTGGCTCTGCTCACTCCAGGGTCCCTGTGACTGCTGGGGACACCTTGCTCTGCACAGAAGGAGCTGGATGAGTGAGTGCCTTGCAGCTGCTGGCAGGAGGCTGATGTGCACAGATGTTTGTGGAGTAGGATTCAGAGTATCCTGGGATAAGCTGATGAATCCTCTTGGGTGGGGATGTGCAGGAGGAAGGAGAAATGTCAGATATTCCCCGATGCCTGTCCATTGGACACAATTCCCTGGGATAATCCTGGTGTCTGTTATACTAGAGGATCCATTTGGGATATCTGCAGCCAGCTGGGACCTGTCACTGTGCATGTGTGACTGAGCTAAAGGATCCCATACTGATGTGCCTACCACTGACTCATAAATTCATTGTGTGGCAGAAATTTGACTCACAAAACGGAGCACTCTTTGCACGGTGACACCCACAGCTGTGCTGTCAAACGGGCAAGATGTGGGAGAGGAACATCACCCAGTTCTCTTTAAACTGATACTGTCACATGATCCAGGAGCTGCTTCTGTCTGGTTTTAAATCAGTGAAGATCAAAATGACCGCAAAGTGAGCAAAATGAAGTCTAATCCAATGAATAATGCAAGCTTCTTCCCTGCTGGCAGGAGATGTTTCTGTTTTCAGGTAATTATTGTCATCACTGTTGCCTCTGGTCCCTCTTGCCAAAGCAAACCCTCATCTGCAGGTGGTGGGGCTGCAGTCAGCCAGGTCTGTCAGCATGTTCATGGCTGAAGGACCTCGCTCTGAGCTGTTTTGCTCTCCCAGTTTGTCAGGACACACTGAAAAACCTTCGGAGTTGTTGATTAGAGTTACTCCACAGATGAGAAATGCTGTTATTTATTGGAAACTGGTTGTGTCAAATCTGATTGTCAGATTAGGCCAAGAATCTGCTGCTCAGTGAGTAAGCAAAGCAAAACCTGGTAAAGGAGTAGGTTGGATTTAGGGCTCAGAGTTTGTTCTAGCAATATATGGAAAGTGATGTTGAGGAACCAGCAAGGACAGCTTTGGGTCCTGGCCTTTGTCTCTGCCCAGCCTTCCCTGGCAGCTGGTTACCTGCTGACCCCGTGGGTGTGACCTTTATGGACTGTGATGTTCCTGGCAGGTGTGAGCAGGGCTGTACAGAGCTGTTCCCCCTGCTCCAAGCACCTCGTGGGGCTGGGAGCCCTCCCTGTGTCTCAGCAGCTGCTCAGGAGCCTTGTGCCCTGTCCCCCTGTGTGCCTGTGCCAGGCTCTGTGGGGCAGGAAGGGACTTTGTGGGTGAGCACATGAATCAGCACTGCCTGCAGGGGCATTCAGCAGGTTGTGGCCTGGAGGTTGTGTTTTGTCTCTCTTCCCAAGCTGCCAGGAGGGCAGAGTGCCAGGGGCACTGCAAACACTCCCGTGGGCACAGGCCGTGGGCACGTCCTCGCTGTGCCCAGGGCCAGCAGGGCAGGGCTGGAGGCCTCTCCATGGCACTTGCAGTGCTGCTGCTGCTCTGTGATGCAGAAAAAGACCATCATGACTAACGGAGTAACCAAGGAGGGCTGGCATTTAGGGGGAAAAAAAAATCATTGATGTATTTGAAAGTGCAGCCTTGAGCTGGCTCTTTGCCAGGAGCAGCACACGAGGTCCCACAGCCACATTTGGGGAGGCTGGGCAGGGTTTGCTGCCATGAAAGCAGATGTGTGCCAGGGAGGGGTGAGCAAATCAGGAATGCCTGGCCTGCTGCCCTGGGATGGCAGAACCCTGGGTGGAGGTGGCCCCTGGGCTCCCTCCAGCCCCTTCCACTCAGCCTGGTGAGGTCTGGCCTTCTCCAGAGTTTGTTCAAATGTAGCTCTGGGTCTCAGGAAAACAGAATCAGAAAGAGTGAAGGAGTGTAAATAAGAAAACACAACACAAGATTTGCCATTCAATATACACCAACAACATATTGTGCACACAGACAAACACTTCCTTGCAGCAGGTTGGGTTTTTTCTGTCCAGCCATCCTGGATTTGTTTAATTTTGTAACCACAATATTTTCTCAGTTTCTTGTCTTTTTTTTTTCCAGCTTTTCAAGTTCAAGGCTAATAGAAAATAAATATGGAGATATGAAGCAAAATCTAAATTACATCTTTGCACACAGAAAGAAGAACCATCTTTTCTTTGAGCTTTCTTGCTCAAAATTGTATTTTTTGTGAAGGAAGAAAATACACTAAAGTGCTTTAGACTTGGTGGAATCACTTCAATTGTCACTGAGGTTTAGTTCTGCCTGAGCTGGCCAGACCCAAGGATCCTGTGGCAGTGGTTCCCCTGCTGCTTTCAGACTACTCGAGTTAATTCTGGAATGCACTCAAACATTGCTGCCATTATTTGGCCTCCTACTGCTGCTCCCAGTGCTTCAGGAGCAGTGGAGCTCAAGCTTCAGAGGTGGTGGGATAGGGGAGGGTGGTGTTTGGCAGATTTGGGAGGTGCTGAGCACCTGGAATCCTCTTGGGTTCATGCAGGGCCACTCTGAGGACTCAGGTGTGATGCAAGAGCTCAGTGCCTGAGGTGGTGTGTCCCTTCCCTGGCTCAGTGCAGGAGCCTGGCCTTATCCAGGGACGTTTTACCAGGGCATGGAGTGAGTGACAGGACTTCCAACCCCAACCATTCCATGGGTCTGTGATTCTGGGACTTCTGGAACAAATGTCCCTTGGAGCGATTGTCCCTTGGCTCTATCTCTGAGAGCAGGGCTGTGTAAGTGACCCAGGGAATGCCCACCAGAGTCCTGGGTGGGCTCTTGTCCTTAGTGTTCCCAGAGCAGCTTGCTGAGTTAGCTCTCTAATAGTGTCTGAAGGAGAGCGAGCACTCTGGAGTTGTTAGAATTGTTTTGCATTTCAGCAGCTGCTCCAGGCTGTGTGGAAATGCCCACAGATGTAAATTGGTCAATTGGAAGGTGACCCTGCTGACCTCTCTCTATCGACTCTCACTTATGTCCTTCCCTTCCAGGAGCTGTTCATACATCACTCGTGTTACACATTTCCCTGCGCTGCCTCTGGATCTCCTAATGATGTGATTAACGATTTCCAGGAGCTCATTGATTAGCTGTTAGGGCAGCTAAAAAATTCCTCTAGCAGAAACAAAGTGAGGAGAACTGTGGCCATGCTGGTTTGCTATCCATCCTGGAAATCCTGCTGCTGGGATGCCCCTGCTGCTGCCACGCTGCTGCTCCGAGCCAGGGCTGCCCTGGCCCTGGGACCAAGGGACATCCAGCAGCAGCAGGGTGGATCCAGCACCTTGGAATTTCTCCTTTAAATCACTCTCAGTTTCTCTCTCTCAGATCAGTGGAATCACATCGTTCCTGCTCACAAAGCTTGTGGGTATCCCGTGTGTCAGTGAAACTCCTTGGCTCTGATAAAGCAATGGATGGGGTGGAAATCCTTCCATCAGGGATGTTCTGAGCAGTTCTGTGGAAAGGACTCACCTGATTTGGTGGGGTTTGGGGGCTTTTTGTTTATTCAGAGATTTTTTTGATTCATGGTGAGATTCTTGGAGTTATCCTCTGCAGGGCCAAGAGCTGGACTTTGGATGATCCTCGTGGGTCCCTTCCAGCTCAGGACATTCTGTGATTCTATGAAAACCTTGAAAATAAACTCCTTTAAATCCACCTTGGAATATCTCCAGAGCTGTGCTCCAGCTCAGGGCTCTGGAGTGTGTTGGAAAGTGAGTATAAGTTCCCCAAACACTAAATTCCAAGGAGGAGAACGATCCTGAGCTTTGGTGTGTGTTCCTAGAGCAGTCTGGAGGGAGCAGCAGCCTGAGGGATGCTCCCACCCTGGGTCTGAGCAGGGGCTGCAGCTGGGAACAGACCCAGCTCTGCCCTCCTGGCTTCAGGCTTTGGCCAGGGCCTCAAAGTCAAGTTTAGAGGAAAAAAACCTGTCTGCATATTTTGGAGGAGACTCATTTCCAGACTTCAGATTGAATTTCCATCAAACTGAATCAGAGTGCGTTTTTACAGCGGAATTAAATCAGGCTGAAATAGAACCCAGTGGAACATGCTGATTTTGACTGAATTTTGCTCTTTAAATATTTTCGAAGCCAAAAACTCCAAGCAAAGCTTGAGTGAGCAAAGACCACACCACCAGAGAGCTTGGGAAAGTGTTTGTGCTCCTGCCAGGGGAATGTCACTGGCAGCTCAGGGTTTCACTGGTGTGGGCAGGGCCAGCTCTGGTCCCATGCAGGATGCCAGGGGCTGATCCGAGGCAGGGAGGTGAATGTGGCTTATTGCAAATCTGCCCTTTGATGCTCCTGTAAAAATGAGATTTTTAGCACCACTTACACTAAATCTACCACCAGGATCCATGATGGGCCTTTCATAGACAACTGGAACAGAATTTTCTCTCACAGTTGCCATGTGGCAGGTGAGTGTAGGGGAAAACACTGAGGTGCTCACTGGAGATCTCAAACCCCCTTGGTCTAATGTGCCAAAATCAATAGTAAGGAATTTGAGGAGTTACTGCTTGTTCTAAAAGTATGTTGGCTTTGGCTTTCTTTGGTTTTCTCTCCTGATCATCAGTCAGTGCAGGGAACTGGGCCTCTAGAGGCTGCCTGGTGCTTTTTCCTTTGCTTTGGTGTTGCAGCATAATTGTGGGGAAAATAAATGCCCACTGTCCTCCTGCAGAATTACAGAGGGAATTCTGTTTCTGAATTAATGGTCCAGTGGTGGTCAGCGGCAACATAATTTTTATGCATAAATAATGCCATTTATTGTATTATTTATGCCCTTTCTCGTTGAGGTTATATTTACAGGCAGAGGAGCAGCTCCGAGGAGCTCGGGTTAATGGCAGGAGCTGTGCTGAGCCCAGCAGGGCTGCACCAGCATCCCCAGCACAGAGCTGGCCCAGCAGTGGTGCAGCTGTGCTGCTGCTGGCCCTGGCAGTGTGTGCTCCCGTGGGGGATGGCTAATTGGAGAGGCTGCTGTGGAAAACCTCTCATCCTGACACAGGGAATTATTTCATGTGCTGTAGTTAAGTGCAGCTGGGCTTCCTTGAGAGGTTACATTTTCCTTGTCGGAAAAATGTTGCTGAAAACTTCTTGGAAGTTGGGCTCCTCCTGTCTCAGGAGTGTGACCATGACACACAGAGTCACAGAATCCTGGGGTCACTGAGGTTGGAAAAGCCCTTCCAGACCACTGAGTCCAGCCTGTGCCCATGCCCACCTTGTCCCCAGCCCCGAGCCCTGAGTGCCACCTCCAGCCCTTCCTGGGACACCTCCAGGGCTGGGCACTCCAAACCTTCCTGGGCAGCTCCAAGGCCTGAGCTCCCTTTCCATGCAGAAATTCCTGCTGCTGTCCAACCTGAGCCTCCCCTGGCCCAGCCTGAGGCTGTTCCCTCTGGGCACTGTTTAACCCAGCCCTCGGGCAGGCACGGGTGCCTTCACTCTCCCTGGCAGAGCCACAATTACCAGGATGCAAACCTCTCCTTTCTAGCTGGGAGAAGAGCAGTTTCCAGGTATTCTTGATTTCATTAATTTGTGAGCATTCAAGAGAACAAACCCTCTATTCTCTCAAGTCAATGCACTGGCATTACGTGAGGATTAAATCATTGCCTTCCCTCAGAGCAGACAGGAACCTTCTCTGCCTTCCCTTGCGTAGACAAAGAATATTTAAATAAGGATGCTGATAAAAATGCTTTCACTGGTAAAGACTTGATTAAAGAATCTGCTTCCTTAGAGTCCTGTAGGTGAAAGCAGAAGTCAAGAGGTACCATTTTGTGCAGAGGGATTGAAAAGTTTGTCTTGGTCTGTGGAAAGAGTTTTCACAACTCAGTGACATCTCCAGTGCTGGGGAGAGCCAGGTCCCAGATCTAGTGGAGGTCACTGATGGGGAGGATCAAACCCTGCTCTCTCTCATTTCCACATCTAAATCTTAAAAATACTCCACTTGCTAGGAAGCATCAGTGTTCACTTTATACAAGTTTTCTGGGTGAAAGAAGTCCAAATAATCTTCCCTGTGCTGAAACTCGAAGGGCTGGAGCTGATCCATTTGAAACTGTCAATAATTGCATCCCTTCCCTCCAGCAGCAGCCCACGTGTCCCAGGCAGGCTGGAACAAGGCAGGTGGCACGTTGGCAGCCAGGCCCTGCTCATGTGGGAGGATGACAGATTTGCCCACCTCTCCCTCAGCATCTCCTCAGCCTCCTCGGTTCCAGCAGAGAAACCGAGGGATTCAGGGCTGGCTCAGGCTGCTCTGTTCCTGTCCGTGGGGTGGTTCCTGTCCCTGCCAATGCCAGCCCCAAACAAATTCACTGCAGGAGCACAGGGCCCTGAGTCTGTGTATCCAGCAACAACAGGCTGGGGATGGAACCCAGCAGGGATGCGAGTGGGTAGCTCTCAGAGCACCCCCAGCTTCCAGAGCAGCCCCAGCTCCCAGGGCAGCCCCAGCTCCCAGAGCACCCTCAGATCCCAGAGCAGCCCCAGATCCCACAGCAGCCCCAGCTCCCAGGGCATCCCCAGCTCCCAGGGCAGCCCCAGCTTCCAGGGCAGCAGCCCCAGCTCCCAGGGCAGCCCCAGCTCTCAGAGCAGA
>VZTN01016957.1:287099-303992 GCA_013400515.1 Erpornis zantholeuca | reverse complement strand
GCAGCCCCAGCTCCCAGGGCAGCCCCAGCTCCCAGAACAGCCCCAGCTCCCAGGGCAGTATCCCCAGATCCCAGAGCATCCCCAGCTCCCAGAGCAGCAGCCCCAGCTCCCAGGGCAGCCCCAGCTCCCAGAACAGCCCCAGCTCCCAGAGCAGTAGCCCCAGCTCCCAGGGGCAGCCTGGGCTCCGTTTGAACTTTGCTTTTCCAGCTTTTGCTCATGGCTTTGGCACAAACACCATCAGAATTCCAGCCTGGAGCAGAGAGGCTTCAGGGCGACCCAGCTGGGCCCTTCCAGCTCCTGCCCACGGCAGGGGTGGCACTGGATGGGCTTTGAGGTCCCTTCCAGCCCAAACCATTCCATGGCTCCATGACTCCATGATACTGAAATGTGCCTAAAAACATTCACAGATTTTCTTTGAGAGAAGACAATCAACCCACAGACAGTGAGGGAAGAGCAAACCCTCCCCCAAACCCTTTGGAAGCAGCCTCTGCTGATGGAAATGCAGCGGAAATCCAGCACTCTCCCGAGGAAAGCTAAAAGCTACATGGCAGATACTAAATAAATAATTGCAGGGAAACATTGCACATAGATTTCTTGGGGAACAGAACTTAATTAAATTTTGTGAACATGCCTACATAGTTCCATTGATCAGGAAAAAATGGATATGGGCTACGTCTGTAAGATTTACTTGCTTGGTTGTGTTTTGCCTTTCTTCCCTCCCTCAGCTTCATTCACTTTATATCCTGCAGTGGTGAGGGAGCACATTTCTGGTTTTCCTCCGTGAAGAAATTGATTCTGAGCAGCACAGAACATGATGTATGGTTTGTAACTCTACAATATTGCTAAGCAAAAAAAAAAAATCACTGAAGAAGGCCATGCAGATATTATATTAATTTCCATTTTAAAATGGATTTCTTCCCACTACGACCAATAAAAAATATGCAAAGACTTTCAACAACCTCTCTAGTAATGATTAATTAAAAGATGGGATAAATCTTGCTTGGCTAATTTAGCAAAGTAGGTTTTTTTTGGGCACTTCACAGGACATTTTTTGCCATTGAATCCAAACTTATACCTGATTTCACAATAGCAGCCACTCTGGCTCTGGCTGGGATCTCAGCATCTGTTTGCCATCACAAACAGAGTCAGGGAGGTGAGTGTGGCTGGAGCCTGGCACAGGAGCACAGGAGCAGAGGGACTGGGCAGTCACAGCCACCTCTGTGCCAGGCCTGGGGACTGGACCTTCCCCGGGGTGGTGACAGATCCCTTTGGAAGGGCTGATCCCTCTCTGGAGGGGCTGATCCCCCTCTGGAAGGGCTGATTCCCCTCTGGAAGGGCTGATCCCTCTCTGGAAGGGCTGATCCCCCTCTGGAAGGGCTGATTCCCCTCTGGAAGGGCTGATCCCTCTCTGGAAGGGCTGATCCCCCTCTGGAAGGGCTGATCCCCCTCTGGAAGGGCTGCAGATGCTGCTGACTCTGCAGGATGGCAAACAGGTGCTGCTGTGGAGAACAAAATACATTCCATGAGAAGCCAGAGGATTTTTTCCTGTTCACATTTTACTGTTCAGATGTCCTGCCCAGATTTCCATCGGGGCTCTGAGGGCTCCTGGGTGCTGCTGGTGGCCTGGGGCTGTTTCCCCACCCTGGTTTGCTTTGCCCTGAGCTGGCTCCAGCTCGTTCCCCTTGGTAAGGGTGGGTGGGAAGTGAGGGGGCTGCTGTCCTTGCTGCAGGATTGGGAGCTGGCATATTGGAGAGGCATTAAAATTCCGATGGAACAGATGGTGTCAGGATTTTAACTTATGCTTTGAGACGCAGATGGTCCGAGGAGTGAACTTGTACACCAGTTATTTTTATTTTGAGCAGGTTAAGAACAAATTACTCTCTGACTATTGTTGTTACTGCTCTGCTTGTCATTTCTTCTTTCCCTGTGTGTGTTTGTCTCTGTGCACATGTACAAGTCTCAGAATCTCTTTTCCATGGAATGGCAGATTGAAACAGCCCAATATCTTCCTAAAACTCCTCTCTCTATATTTTATTTACTTTTCCCATGTGCTCAGCCCAACCTCCTCTGGAAAACTGTCCCTGTGCCCAGGGCAGGTAGGTCCTGCAGCAGGGGAGGCAATGCTGGCTCCCAAACCTGCAGGCAGGGCTTGCCCACCTGGGGGGAGTGAGGATGGCAGGGCAGGTTTCTGCTCTTGGCTGCACTGGAATGAACCCAGGCTGACCCTGCTCTTACGCCTGTTAGGATGTGATTATCTAACCCTGTCATGAAACACGGGCTTGTATGTTTGTCATAATTTATAAGCTTGTTTAATTTTTTATAGAAGGAAAATACATCTACTGCTACAAATTATTAATGTCCACCTGAATATTTTACACCCCCTTCACAGCAGTCATTTCCATGCAAAGGCCCCAGTGTTGGCACAAAGAGCTGTGTACATTTTCCAGGCTGTGCTGTGTCCCAGGCTCAGGGGGGGCTCGGGGGCTCCGTTTCAGGCACGTCCCCCATGTGCCACCGTGGTTGTGCTTTGGCTCTGTCTCTGCTGGGGCTGCAGTCGGGGGCACCTCCCGGGAGGGACGAGCTGTGCCCTGGCACACGGAGCTGCCTCTTGCAGGAGGTTTGCTGTGTGCAGCTGCTCACGGGGAGCTGCTGCCAGCTTGTGTTGGTGTTGAATTTAGAGCCCAAGCCAGAGAGCAGGAGAGTCCCAGAGCTCCCCGTGGTTGAAGCAAGCTGGAGGCGTTTGAGATCTGTAGACTGGGGAAAACAACATTTCCCAAGGGTTAAAGCACTGGGGAAGTGTCTGCCCAGCTTTCTCCTAACAAGGAACATATCGCTGAGGTCTGACTGTGATCAAGTGCCTGGGCCAGCAAAAATAAATCTTCGTCTGTTGCCTGTCCCTGATGCATTTCCCGTGTCCATCCTGGAGCAGGGCTGCAGGGGAGGGCCCCTCCAGCCCCCACAAACATATGGCCGAGGGCACAGGCAGCAGTGCAGGTGTGGGGGAATCAGGTTCAGCTATTCCTCCCTCGTGCCTGCTGCCATTACTCATCCTCTCTCCCGCATGCAAATGTGCAATCACAGCGCTCCCTGCTAAAGCCCACGGTGTTTGATGGCTCTGTTCCCACCCTTCCACCGCGGCAGCTCTGGGATTGCAGCTCTGAGGGGATGGAGGCACCCAGGGACCCCCGATCCCACCCCCACTCAGGGCCCTCAATTGCCATTTTTTCTGCTTCCTGGTGGAGATGTGAAGGGTCCAGGGGGTGCAGTGGGGCTGGCTGAGGGCTGCAGGGAGGCTCAGGGGTGCTGGAACACATCTCCAAAGGCTGTGAGATGCCTCGTCCCTGCAGGGCTGGCACGTCCCCTCTCGCTGGGGCAGCCACACTGATGCACAAAGGGCTTTTGGGATCCCCTGGAGCACAAAACATCACGCTCCCACCTATTGCTGATAATTAGTATTTTCCATAATTATCCTGGGTGAGATGACATTGACAGACGAGGTCGTGCCATAGCCAGAGGTGTTTGAGCTAATCTGGTTTCCCTCGGAGTAGCCAGGAAGGGCAGGGGCTGAGGGACTGAGGAACTGAGGAGATGAGGGACTGAGGGATTGAGGGATTGAGGGGCTGAGGGACTGAGGGGCTGAGGGGCTGAGGGGCTGAGGGGCTGCGGGGATGCGGGGCTGAGGGGCTGAGGGGCTGAGGGACTGAGGAGATGAGGGGCTGAGGAGATGAGGGGCTGAGGGATTGAGGAGATGAGGAACTGAGGAACTGAGGGGCTGAGGAGATGAGGAACTGAGGGACTGAGGGGCTGAGGGGCTGAGGGGCTGCATGGCCACTGCTCTGCTCCGAGGCAGGAGTACCAGCGGGGCTGGGGTGATGCCTTAAATGGCTACTTAGAAACAGAGACTAGACAGGAATAAAGGAAAAAAGGTGGTAGTTATCTAAAAGGCCTTCAGGTGCACACTTTGGGCTCCAGAGGCTCCTGCCTCTGTGAAATCCTAAAATGGATGGCCACAGGTCATGAGTGCTTCACACTTTTATATCAACATAAATTCACTAACCAGAACTCAGCCAAGGATGTGATTTCCCCCAGCTTGTCCCCCTTCCCCAAGATGATGGTTTACAGTTCTTGTTCTGTGAAGAGCAAGTTAGAGGTTTTGTTATGTCTATCTTAGCACAGAGAACAGCACTGAACGAGCTACAGAAAACTTCAGAGTCACACGAGCAGTACAGGATTTGAAAGATATAGAAGTTAAAAGCTAAGGCATCAGGGGAGTGGGGGTTGGATGGATATTTCATGGGCAAACATTGCAGCACAGTGAAGGAGAGCCACTGACTCCCATCCTGCCTGGGACACCAGGCTCTGGCTCCGTGTGCCTGCGGGAGCGTGGTGGGACAGAGCACCCCACCCACACTCCTTCCTCTCAAGCAGAAATGGTTGGAAGTTCCTGTTGCTGCTTCTGAATGAGGGGATTAGAGAGCTCTGAAATGTTAACTTCTTGCACTTTACACTGTTTGAAACCTTGCCTTCAAACCCAGAGCCCCTCTGTGCTGCGGGTTGGGAGGGCTCACCCTCTGCCCCATTGCTGATCCTGTCCCTCCATTCCCTGGGGGCTGGTGGGGCCTCGTCCTGCCCTCTGTCCCTGGGCCCTGCAGGGCCAGGGCACAGCCTCACCCTGCTCCTGTTCCCGGACACCTGCCCTGTGTCCCCAGGCCCTGCAGGGCACAGCCTCACCCTGCTCCTGTTCCCGGACACCTGCCCTGTGTCCCCAGGCCCTGCAGGGCACAGCCTCACCCTGCTCCTGTTCCCGGACACATTCCCTCTGTCCCCAGGCCCTGCAGGATCAGGGCACAGCCTCACCCTGCTCCTGTTCCCGGACACATGCCCTGTGTCCCCAGGCCCTGCAGGGCACAGCCTCACCCTGCTCCTGTTCCCGGACACATGCCCTGTCCCGGCAGTGCTGCTCGCCCTCTCCTCCCGCGCTGAGCTGTCCCCGAGCTGTGCTGGCTGCTCCATCCTCCCCAGCCATTCCCACCTTCCCTCTGCACACTCTCCTCCCTCCTGCCTGCTCCCTGCCTGCCGTGCCCGTGGGTTTCTGGTCCCACACAGCTCTTCCCACGTGTCACTGCATCTCCATCTCCATCTCCATGGCTTGGAGCCAAGCCAGGCCTGAAATCAGTGTGGGTTCTCCTGCCAGAGAAACCCAGACTGAGTTCCGAGTGTCCCCTGTGCTCTTTGGGGACACTCACCATCACCTCGGGGCCAGCGAGGTTTTCCTGTACCCAAATTTCCTGCACCTGCCCCTGCCAGGTTTCTCCACTGCAAGGAGTAACAATCAGTATGTTTTGTGAGTCAAGTAAATGGAATAATAAGTGAAATATCAGAGACACTGGAAAGTGTTTGCTCAGCTGGAGTGACAACCTCAGTCCCTCCACTATTTTTTGTTTGCAGATGCAGCTTTTACAGACCATGTCTATAGGACAGATTAAGTGTTGTTTGAAAAAGTGATCAGAGATTTTGTTTGCAACTGTGCTGTAGCTCTTCTCCAAATATTGGAAGGATTTTAAATTGGTTTGTATTGATAATGGCACTGTAATGCCTTTCCTTGCTTGTACAGATCATCAGTGGTTTAATGTGCTTATTCCCTAGGGATGCAGTGACTGAAAAGAAGAGATTAAGATAAACCTTAAAGAATGTTTTGTGGGGGAAAATTGTATTTCCTTTAAACAGGCTTTGTGCGAGGCCTTGGCTGGTGTTTGTTGGTGCTGCTGTGAGCAGTGGGCACGGCCAGGGCCTGGTGATCCTTCCTGCCCCACTCTCAGCCCAGTGCAGAAAGGAGATCCAAGTCAGGGATGTTCCAAGAGCCTTTCAGAAAAGGCTGTTCCCCTCCGTGGGTTGTGCCCACACGTTCCTGTGCCTGTCCCTGTGCTCCCAGGCTGTGGGAGGCCCTGGGGCTGCAGTTCTGACCCAAACCTTCCCCTGGCAGCTGGAGGTGCAGGCAGGGAGGTGTGGGCTGTGTGTGCTGCAGCGCTGGGGCTGTCACAGCCGGCTCTGTGCTGCTCCGTGCCAGCCCCGGGACACTCCCGAGGCTCATCCTGCTGGATAAATGTGTAACGACACCCTTTGCCAAGAGCTGTTTGGATGTACACGAGTCACATCTTTACTGAGCTGTTCTGAACACGTCCACCTCGATCCGAGCTCACCCAAAGCAGGCCCTGCTGCAGGACAGGGACATGTCCCCTCTGTCCCCGCAGGAGCTGACTCCACGTGAGGAGCCCTCGCTCACAGCCCTTGGAGCTGATGTGTTCCAGCCACGAGGTCCTGAGGGAAAATGGATGAGCCTGTCTGTGGCAGCAGCACCAGGATTGCTGAGCCCATCCATCAGTGGGGCTAAAATAATTTCACTTGAGACCTTTATGGGGTTTTCAGCCTTGGCAGCTGAAGTGTGGGTTGGTGTGTGCTGCACACCCTGACAACCACGTGCCAAATAGCGCCTGTGTCACTGTGACCACCCCAAAGCCACCAGCAGCAGTTCTGCTTTCCACAACGAGGAAAGGTCTCCTTGGTTTGGAGCTGTTGGTTAAATTCTGCATGACACAAACCTGTCCTGTCACTGTGTTTTCTCCTCCATGCCCTTGGCTCTGGGCAGCTGGATGGGGACAAAGCTCAGCTCAGGCCAGGCTCAGGAACAGCCCAGCAACTGGCAGTGCCCTGTGGATGTGACACTGGTTTTGTTTATTGCAGTAAAAATACAATAAAAATCCCACATAACCAATATTTCAGCTGATCAGAACTGGCTTATTTGTTGGTTTTTATTGATGCTCTGATCTCTGGTGAGAAAATAATTGGCTTAAGCAGCAGAAGCCTATTCCATCTAAACCCCGTGACAGCTTTGTTCAGTGACAGCAGTAGGTGACCCTGCTCTGAGTAAACAAACAAACACTCTCACTTATGTACCAATTATGTCTTGTGGAATGGAAACTCTCAAGTACCCGCTTTGCTTTGCTCTAATTATTGTGCTGCCTCCCTGCATATGTCTCCACTTGGTTAATTGCAGTTTTTAAACTCTGGATTGCACTGTGGGATGTGGGATGTGGGCTGGTCAGAGCTCTGTGGGAGGGCAGCAGTGCCTGGCAGCTGCTGGACATGTGGCATATATTTCAGTATATTTATATGTGTTTTATATATCTGCATTTAGCCACTGGCACTGTCTCAGCTGGGCAGAGCATGGTGCTACCAATGCCAGGGCTCTGGGCTCAGTCCCTGCATGGGCCACCCATAAGGGTTGGACCCAGTGATCCTTGTGGGTCACTCCCAACACAGAAATTCTGTCCTTCTGTGATTTATCAAAGGTTGGGATTGATGATCTTGGAGATCTTTCCAACCTTACTGATTCTTTGCTCTAACTTGCAGCCAGCCCTGGGGAGCACAGGGCAGGACTGAGCTCTGCCTTCCCTGGGCTCAGAGGGTGCAGAGGCAGTGCCAGGGCAGGGTGGCAGCAGTGCCCCCCCAGTGCCACCTCACTGGGGACACAGAGTCACTGCCCGAGTCACTGGGTACAGTGAAGTTATTGAACTGAACAGGGAAGGATTCATCTTCTAAAAATAAAAGGCTTTGTTTCCCCAAGTCATTTGTTGTGGATAGATGGCTCAGCCGTGCGTTCGTTCAGCTGCAGGACAGAGCTCCTGCTGGCCCTGGCTCTGCTGGAGCTGCTGGGGCCTAGAGGAGCTCATTTCAGCCTGGTGAGAGTCTCCAGGTCCCTGCACTTGCTGCTGGAGCTGAGCCTGGCTCTGCGGAAGGGAAGCAGCCCCTGCCCTCCTGCAGCCACGGCTGGCACTTCCCTTGGAACTCTGCTCTTGGTTGGAATGGGCACTTCTCAGCTGCTTTGCATTTTTGACCTGGTTTATTTTCAAGATAAACTGAACTTGAGAGGTTTTTTTGTAGAGAGTGGTTCCTGTGCCTGTTTGCCTAATCTGGAAACACATAAGAGACATTCTTGTGGTTGTCCTGTGCAGGGCCAGGAGTTGGACTTCAGTGATCCTCGTGGGTCCCTTCCAACTCAGGATATTCTATAACTTTAAGTTTTATTTCTTTATGATTTACTATGTGATCAGCTGCGTTATTCTGCAGATCGAATACATTTGATGCCAAGATGAGAACACAGAGAACTGGAGCAGTGTAGAAATCCAATTTTCTGTTAAGATAACCTGCAGGCACACACAAATGCCCCCTGAGGAAGGCCAAGGTAAAGGAGCTGGAGAAGCCAAGCTGCCTGTGCCTCAGCTTGCAGGGCAGTGCCAGTGAGCTGCTGTCACCCAGCTGGGGGATTTGTACAGCTCCAGCTGAGCCCTGCACAGCCCCAGCCCAGGGTCCCTCAGAGCTCAGCCCCCCCGAGCTGCTCCTCAGCCATCCCAGCCCTTCCTGGCTCTCCCTTTAAACCACATCTGCAGTGAGACGATTTTTTTTCTTCAACCAAGTCCAACAAGGCTGGGCTGTCTCACAGAAGGAGTTTTGTCAGACTTGTACTTGCATCTCTCATTCCCCCTCCAGTGTTAACGTTCCTCAGATAACACAGCTCACATGAAAAGACTTCTTCAAATTCTTTAAGTGCACATTAAAATGCAAATCGGCCTTCTTATTAAAGACTTCTGGAAGTTCTCTGACAACACATTTAAATGCAAATCAGTGAAACGTAGACTCAATATTAAAATCCAAACAATTACTTGATCCACATGCTGAAATTAAAGTGGGACCACGTTCTAGGTCTGCACAAAAGCAGTGAGTGGCCTTTTCGGCAGCCCAGTGTGGGGCAGGAGGGTCCCTGAGCTCCCCTGTCCCACCCCAGTGATGGCACAGGGTCAGAGCTGTCCTTGTTACACACAGCTCGGTCCCTGAGCTCCCCTGTCCCAGCCCAGTGATGGCACAGGGTCAGAGCTGTCCTTGTTACACACAGCTCAGTCACTGAGCTCCCCTGTCCCACCATGGGGATGGCACAGGGTCAGAGCTGTCCTGGTGACACACAGCTCAGTCACTGAGCTCCCCTGTCCCACCATGGGGATCCCACAGGGTCAGAGCTGTCCTGGTGACACACAGCTCGGTCCCTGAGCTCCCCTGTCCCACCCCAGTGATGGCACAGGGTCAGGGCTCTCCTGGTGACACACAGCTCGGTCACTGAGCTCCCCTGTCCCACCCCGGGATGGCACAGGGTCAGAGCTGGCCTGGTGACACACAGCTCGGTCCCTGAGCTCCCCTGTCCCACCAGGGGATGGCACAGGGTCAGAGCTGTCCTGGTGACACACAGCTCGGTCACTGAGCTCCCCTGTCCCACCATGGGGATGGCACAGGGTCAGAGCTGTCCTGGTGACACACAGCTCCTGCCGTGGCTCTGGGCTGGTGCAGAGCCAGTGCCCAGCTGGAGTTTCTACTGAAGGTCCTCTCCTGGTCCTGTCTGGGTGTCACCGATGTGCAACCCCCCCCAGGAGCCAAGGCACAGCCCTGGAGCTCTGCCCTGCAGGTGTGGGCTCAGCAGTGTCCAGGAGATGAAGTGGGAGTGTGTGAGGCAGCAGCATGGGCCATTAAAATCCCCTTAACAACTAAGAAGCCATAGCTGGATTTTGAATTTTTCCTCAAATTATGCAGTCTGAGGTTGAAGCTCTACCCCCAGCCAAAGTGCTGGTAATTATTTGATGGAGTTTTAGTGGGCATGGGCTGGGGCCAGTTCTAAAAGCTTGGGGTGTCAGGGGAGGCAGCTCAGCTGAGCACATCTGATCTGCTTTATTTTAAAGTATGATAATCCATTAGGAACAACAGGCTTTAACTGTCTTTAAATCTGAATGAGGCCCTTTTGCTCTTGCTCTGCTGTGCTTGTGATGTTCCTGAAGAAAGGCTCAAGAGGAGAAAAAGATGCTTTTCCACCACTCTTTTTTTCCCCTCTCTGAATTTATTTGGCTGTTTCCCCTCAGGCCTGGCTTGCAGAGATCAGTGAGTGAGCACTCACAGGCTGTGACAGGGGCAGTCAGTGCTGGGGCTGCAGAGTGCTGCCCACTGCACCACGGGGAGCATCTCTGTGCTGGGGTTTTCCTCCTTGTTGCTCAGAATTTCCATTTGGAACGTGCCTGTTTTGTCTGAAAATACTGTGACTTATTTCTCAGACAGTGTTGTTTGGAGGACAGTGAAGGTATTGGAGCCAGGAATGTGGCACTGATGTGTTTGGGAAAGCACTGCCTGCAGGGTGGGCTTAGAGGTGGATAGGAACAGCCCCAGGTGACTCTTGGGCTGGGCATTCACAGTTGGAATTATTTGCATTATCAGTTGGGGCAGGCTGAGGGGACAGGGGACAGTGCAGGGTCACTCCTCTCACTTGGTCATTTCAGTTTTTGTTGCTGGCTGGTGTGGCCTCACATCTGAGGCTTCTCCAGGAGAAAAGGGGGATTCTTTTCTCCCGCAAACAAGCTTTGCCAACACCAACATTTTATTTATTTGGGGTATTTGAGGGATCTGAAGCTCTGCTTTTGTTGGATCTTTTATGTCATTTCATGTGCTAATCAGGGCTTTTTAACTTGACTCTGTCACTCAAAAGCTTCTTGATGATGATGAGCAAAATTAAGCTGTTTCACTGCTGAGTGTGTATCACAAGTGAATTTTAATTTTAAAGGAAAAAGTGAGAATTTTTCCATTTTTAAAAGTATGATTTTTTAGAAGAGGACCCATAGCAGTATTAGTTAATCTTCGAAGTAAAATGGAATCCAATGTACAAAATGGATCTGGTTGTTCCCTCTCCTCCACATACCATTTATTACATGAAAATAAATGCCATACCCAAGTAGATGTGAGTGATGCACAAGGACAAGGTGTCCTGGAGCTGGTATCCATCAGTATTTGAAAAATGGAAAGAATGGGAAGTGTTTCAGCTGGTGATGTTCATGGGCTCCTTGTCTCTGCCCCGCCCTTGATTGCAAATATTTCAGTGCTGGGGAAAATTGACGATCAGGTCATGAACTGTAAGTGAAAATGAATTTTGTATGTGAGTGGCTGGGAGCCTTGGGGAAAAGAGGGAGAATCACAGAATCACTGAGGCTGGAAAAGACCTTCAAGGTCATTGAGCCCAAGCTGTGCTCATCCCCACCTTGTCCCCAGCCCGGAGCTCTGAGTGCCACCTCCAGGCTTTCCTTGGATATCTCCAGGGATGGGCACCCCAAACCTCCCCAGGCAACCCCTGCCAAGGCCTCTAAGACGTCCCAGGATGTGTAGAGAAATCCAGAGTTTGTCCCATGTGGAACCATAGTCACCTGCTCGGGCTGGGGCTGAGGAGGAGGAGCAGGACTGAGGGGAAGCAGTGGGGACAGGCACCCATGGAGGAGCTGTGGGATGCTCCTGGGGCTCCTCTGGCCCTCGGGCCTGTGGCCAGGCTGGGCCTATCTGCACTCTGAGGGTTTTGCTCTGATGCAGAATTCCTGCCCTTTGTTCCCCTGAGGGGCAGGCGGTGCTGGCAGAGGTTTGGGAATGCTGGGGACAGTCCCTGCCAGCCCAAGGAGCCCGGGGGCACCGAGCTGCTCCTGTCCCTGAATGATGGAGCCATTCTCTCCATGCTGCTCCTGTCCCTGAATCAGGATGGAGCTGTTCTCCCTGTGCTGCTCCCACCCCTGAACCAGGATGGAGCTGTTCTCTCTGTGCTGCTCCTGTCCCTGAAGGATGGAGCTGTTCTCTCTGTGCTGCTCCTGTCCCTGAAGGATGGAGCTGTTCTCTCTGTGCTGCTCCCACCCCTGAACCAGGATGGAGCTGTTCTCTCTGTGCTGCTCCCACCCCTGAACCAGGATGGAGCTGTTCTCTCTGTGCTGCTCCTGTCCCTGAAGGATGGAGCCGTTCTGTCCATGCTGCTCCCATCCCTGAAGGATGGAGCCGTTCTCCCTGTGCTGCTCCCATCCCTGAAGGATGGAGCTGTTCCCCATGCTGCTCCCATCCCTGAAGGATGGAGCCATTCTCTCTGTGCTGCTCCCATCCCTGAAGGATGGAGCTGTTCTCTCTGTGCTGCTCCCATCCCTGAAGGATGGAGCTGTTCTCTCCATGCTGCTCCTGTCCCTGAAGGATGGAGCTGTTCTCTCCGAGCTGGGAGCTGCCAAGCTCTTCCTCAGGCCATGGTTCCTGCAGAGCTCGCTATTCCAGGGACTCCTGCTGCACAAGTGCGGGGCTCTGCCCTTTACAGCTTCAGCCAGCGAGGAGGAATCGCTTCTGCCACTGCCTACGGGCGCTGAAATCCCTGACATGTGCTCTTTATTATGGGCTTAAGAAGCCTGGAAAATCAGTGCCTCGGCAATCCCTCAGCACAATGCACGTTACTGCAGCCTACAGTGCAAATTAGAGTGGAAAACGGCGTCATTCCTGAGCTGTTTGTCCATGGGCTTTGTTGCTAAGTTGGTGCTTTCTCATTCAGAAGGAGACAGAAATGCAAAGCACGCGTTTTCCGTGGGTGCTGGGATCCGTGTGGAGAACATCTGCTTCCCACCACGAGCGCTTGGCTTAGCTCTGTTCTACTCGCGGCTCAGTCCCCGCATTCTGTATCAGCACTGGGAATGGCTTTTGATTCTGGGAATGTGTAGAAATTCCCAGAAACAGCTCCTTTGTGGGGTGCTGGCTGTCCCACGCAGAGCCGGGGAAGGCTCTGGCACGGACACTGCCGGACGCTGCTTTGGAGGTTAAATCTCCGTTTCTCGCCCTCCCGGAGGACGTTTCTGATGCTCCTCTCTCAGAGCTCTTTAGCACTTGCCGTGGCATGGCTCGGCCCGCAGCGATGCCCTGAGCATCTCCCTCTGTCCCGGGTGCTTTCCCGTTCCTGCGAGCCCAGCAGTGCCTGCCGCGTTCCCTGCCGGGTGCCTTACTGCCCTTCCTCCCCTCTCCCTGTGACCTTTTTGTCCCAAAGTCACCCCTCCCCGCTTCCCCCTGTGGTGCAGTGAAAGATATTTCCATTTTCCTATTGAATTTCCACTCTCTGCTTGACCCAGCTCAGGCAACTGCTACCCTTGGGCTTTGCTGGAGAGTTCTGGGGGAGGAGAAGCCCAGCACCACCCGAGGGGTGCCCGGCTGAGCCTGTCCCGCTCCCCCTCCTCCCTGCGGGGCAGGAGAGGCATTTCCCCCCACAGAAACTGCCCAGCCCCCTCGGCATGCCCTGGAAAACACAACCCAAACACATTTTCCATAATGATCCCGGAGCAGCAGTCAATATTTAACAGTAGCTCTTTCAAGCTGCTTTCTGGGCTCCGAGGAGAATTCCTAAAGAAACAGTTTGTAGGAAATGTATCGGAAAATTAACTTTGTGTTCATCAACACGTCGTTAGCGGCTTTCTCACTCTAACAATCAAACGTCCCCGATTGTTCCCATCTCGGAGAAAGGTGAAGGCTGCACCAGGCAATCTGTTCTCCCATCATTTGCTCGTGGCAGTGCTGGTCCCGGGGGGCTGCAGGTTCCTGATGGGGGGGCAGTGAAGGAAAAGGCATCTGCTGTGTTCCTGAGCCTGTTTACAGCACCGAGCCCAGAATCTGTATGGGTTGGAAGCGATGATTTTTTAAAAAAAATTGTTTTTACAAGAAGCAGGCATCATTCATGCTTCCCTTTTGCCATTCTCAGTTTTCCTTGCTTCTCCTTCCCAGTCTCCTCAGCGAGCCAGTGCAGCTTTTCGTCTCCTCCTGCGTTTTCTGGCATCTCTTCGTTCTGTGTCAGCCTCCTCTGCTGCATCAGGAGCATAATTTTTTATTCTATTTGGTTTTGGACGCTGGTCCCCAACTGTATGATCTGCAAAAGGAGCCAAAGTTTAGTTTTCCTTTTACTCGCATGGGATCAACGTGAATTCAAACCACCCCCACCACCCCCACCCAATTTTTTTGAGTCATGGGTGAGTTGCCTTGGAGCCTTTGCCTTCTCTGCGTTGCTCCCTGTGAACAGTGACAGCCAGAATTGTGGCACAGCCTGGCTGATGGTCCCCAGAGCACACTCCTGAGCTGGTGCTCGCAGGGATGAAGGGCTTGGAGCTCCTTCCCCACACAGTCCCTGCTGTGAGTGAAGGATGAGGCTCTTCCCCAGCAGTCCTGGGGAGGCCACACTTCCCACAGGGGCTCCAAGGGAGCAGCCANGTCCCTGCTGTGAGTGAAGGATGAAGCTCTTCCCCAGCAGTCCTGGATGCTAAAGTGTCCAAGGCCAGGTTGGAGCAACCTGAGGTGGTGGAAGGTGTCCCTGCAGGGGCTGGAATGGGATGGGCATTGGAAGGTCCCTTCCAACCCAAACCATCCTGGGATTCTGTGATAACCACAAACCCCATTTGGGGAGAGAGGAAGGAGGTAAAGCAGCTTATGGTTGTGAGGAAGAGGAGGCAGAGAAAGGGTTTGCAGGGAAACACTGAGGTGATACCTGCGGCTGTGACCTTTCCCAGGATCTTCTGTGAATGGCAGGAAGGTGGAACAGCCAAAGAGAACAATTCAGTAATTATGGAGATGGGATTTTGTTTACCAGGAAATAGCAGAGAGGGCATCTTCAATCCTTGGGCCAAAGAACTGGCACGGTGTGGATGCAGCCAGGCCACCCCAGCTGAAGATGGAGCCAAACTGAGTTATTTGTGTGGGACTGAGTTATTTGTGTGCTCAGGATGTTGACCCCAGTGATGGAGAGAAGTGTGTGGTGGAGCTGGAAAGAGAGAGAGGCCCCTTCAGTGTCCCCAGCCCTGCAGGACAGACCTCCCCAGGGCTGGGAGGGTGCCTGGGTTTGGGGGTTGAGCTGAAGGGGAGGTGTCTGGAGCTGAAAGATCCATCTGTGAGTCATCAGCACAGAAATGTTAATTAAAGATGTGTTGAGGGATGAAATTACACAGAAACGAATGAGAAGCAAAGACAAACAAGACAGTTTGAGAAGTGCACAGAAAGCTAACGAAGCTGTGGGAGAGGATTCTCCAGATGATGGATTTCAGGAGGGATTTCGTGTCAGGGTGTGGGGTTTGGAGGAGGGGAGGTGTCTGAAGCCCTGTGTTGGAGGGCTGACAGAGGTGCCTCCTCTCCCGTGGGCACCGTGGGGTCAGGGGAGGCTCCAGCAGTGTGTGGTGGCCAGGACTGGGACTGAGAGCTGGGGCTGGGAGTGAAAGAAAGGACATGTCACGACTGAGACACCATCTGCCAGCTTGGAATGACCTTGGGGACAGCAGTGAGAGTGAAGAAGCAGACGAGAGGTGTGGGGGTGACAGGGACATTGTTCCCTTGAGAGTGAGCTTGCTGGTGGCAATGGAGGAGCGGATCTGTGTTGGGAAAAGAGGTGGCAGAGGAGTTCAGGTGGAGGGGTTCAGCCTGGCCATGGATTTGGTATGGAATACCTCTCCCTGGGCAGGAGCAGGTGCTGCCAGCCTGCTGCTCATTTCCATTTTAACTGCATTTTCTCTCGAGGGAGAACACACCAGGTAATCTCCTGTTTTGCTTATTCTGACATTAAAAAGGGAATAACAATAGGGTAACAAAAAAAAACCCGATTAATTTTCAAACAGTAATTGCCTTTTTGTTGATAGCACTGACAACTCCCAGGCTCTTTCCAATTACAGCATTCCTGCCTTCCCTTTGCCTCAGCTCCCGTGGCTCCGTGCCTGGAGCAGGACCTGCAGCATCAGTCACCAGCTCGTAATTTCTGCCTGTGCCCTGGTCTGGTGGGACAGGGAGTGTCCAGGTGGGGGACGTGGGCTGAAGGAATCTCCAGGTTATAGCAGTGTGGTCTCTGGCTGGAAGCAGTGGCCAGGGGGTGATGCTGAGCTGGGGCAGGTGTGTGGTGTCTGGGCTTTATGGAGGAGTTGGACACGTTGGACACCTCGGCTCAGAGCAGCTCCACCCCTTCCATGGGGAAGGTGAACACATCCCCGCTCAGCACCACAGAGCTGCCTTCTCTTTGCCTTCTCTTTGGCTTCTCTTTGGCTTCTCTTTGGCTTCTGTTTTGGTTTGCATTTATAACCCACACAAGTGGTCAGGGCCAATGGATCTAAACCCAGAAATCAATGCCTGTTCGTGCTGCTCTGGAGAGGCCACAGGCAGCCCAGGAGCTCTTGTTTTTAAAGAGGCCTTGAGGGCACCAACAGCTTTCTAATGATGCCCTTTCCCCTGGAGCTCACTTCCTGCACGCAGCCCCTCAGAACCTTCTCGTGGTTTTGGTCCCTTTGATGGTGACCCCAGGCAGGGTCTGGGAGTGCTGGGAGTCCTGGCACCCCTGACCCCGATGGGAATGCCAGGCCAGTGCTGGCCATGGTGCTCACAAAGAGAGGCTGGCACTCGCTCCATGGCGAGCTAGCTGAGCTCCAGTGGGCTCTGGGTGCGGGGATCCATCTCCCGTCGCTCCGGCTCTCGGGAGTGATTTATCTTCTGTTTGCCCAAGTTCTCTGTGTGAGGAGGCTGCAGTGAAGCACATCCTGCGAGAGCAGCCATCCTTCCAGCCCGGCGCTGCCGCTGCCGGCGGCTCCGCTCCGCCGCTCGCTAATGAGGCGAAGGGAGAGGCTGGGGGGCACCGGCAGTGCGGGGGCACCAGGGGGATCGGGGGGCACCGGGGGGATCGGGGGTCTGCAGGATGCTCCGTGCGGCCCCCAGCACCGCTCTGCCTCTCCCGCCGCACGCGCGGCTCTTTCGGCGCCAATTACACGAGAAATAATTATTTGATTGCACAATTCTTTGCTAACTGCTTTGTTCTCCATCTTGTCTCTGATTGCTCAGGAGCGTTTCGGGGTGAAATAATTGCGCGTTCAGGGAGTTTGCTAGGGAGGTGGTAATTATTAATTTCCTCATCAGTTCACGTTCCGCGTGCGTTCGGTGCGCGGGGCTGGGAGAGCAGCGGAGCCTGCCGGGGACGGGGCTGGGAGAGCAGCGGGGGCTGCCAGGGACGGGGCCGGG
>VZTN01016957.1:276776-287057 GCA_013400515.1 Erpornis zantholeuca | reverse complement strand
GGGACGGGGCTGGGAGAGCAGCAGGTCCTGCCGGGGAGCAGAGCACAGGGACGGGGCTGGGAGAGCAGCGAGTCCTGCCAGGGACGGGGCTGGGAGAGCAGCAGGTCCTGCCAGGGTCGGGGCTGCTCCTTCCCGGAGGGGACCCTGCCTTTGTTCCACTGCGGTGACCTCACCCGGGCCGGGCAGCCTGGGCTGAAGCCATTCCCTGCATCTTCTGTGCCTTTTCCGCTCGGGGTTCCTGGAATCCAGCTGCCTCGTGTCTTTTAGTCCATGACTCCGATTTATCACTAATGATGTGGTAATTATTCTGGTTCTGTGGCTGTTGATAATTGCTTCCGATTATGAGAGTATAGAACGAGCAAGGCTGGAGCAGGATCCAGGATCATCGAGCCCAACCTTTGACCAATCATCCCCTGCTCAGCCAGACCAGAGCACCTCCAGTCTGGAACGAAGTTTGAGAAATGACTTTTAGTAGTTTAAAGGAGTTTGAAATTCATGAATAACACGTAGCCCATCTCATGAGCCATCACTAACCTGTGCTGAAGCCTGCTGAAGAATGTAAACTCAGTTTAAATCTCCCATTTCCTGAGCAGAGGTGATGTCTAGGTGTGAGGAGCGTGACAAATCCTCATCTCCACCCCCCTCTAGGCTCTCCAGCAAGTGCCTAATTATTCTTTCCCACAATTAGGCCCATTCTGAATTTCCTAACTGTGAAATTAAAAAATCCTGTTTCTTATATCTCTTAAAATTCTGGTGATGAACCTTTTGTGGATGCAGGAGAGATGTGGCAGGGGCTGCCCGAAGCTCCCTCCTGGCCCTGACACTGCATCCTGAAAGCAGAGCTAGACAAGTCACTGTCACTGTGCTTTATACTGAATTTCTGCTTGGGTCTTCTAGTTAGCAACCTCTGTGAATTTCGATAACTATTGGGGTAAATTTAAATTTTAAAGAAAATGCCATTGGGATGGAAACACTTTGGAGAAAGAGAAGCACTTTGGTTACTGATGGGGGAAGTGCAGGGAAAGTTTCTGGGGCACAGGCACTGCTGGGACCTTGCAGGTGCTTTGGAGGCAGATGTCAGTCCTTGTTTCTTCCACAGGCAAATCTGGGATGGGCTATGGGCAGGGAATAGTGTCTGTTAGAGACTTGCATGTGCTGGAACATGGAATTTTATATGCTTCGTGTGTACCCCTGAATCCCTCGATTTTCTAGGTTCCCAAATGCAGGGATGTGATGTGTTCTGTAACACACAGGAAACAAACAATGATTAGGAAAGGATTTAATTGACCTGGATGAATTTATTTAAGCAGCATTAAAAGTTTTGCCCAGAGTATTTGCTGCCTTATTTTTTCATTTCTGTGTAAAAACGTCCCTTGCTGGGTTTGTACACGTTACCTCGAGGTTTTGATTAACTTCAGGGTTTTCACTAGGTACCTGTAATTAAATATTTATGGTACAGTGTCTCCACGTTCCTGCACAACACTGACAGCAGAGAGGAAAGGAGGCTCAGGCCATGCAGAGCTGGGCTGGGGCAGGAGCTGGGGGCTCTAACCCCGGGTTTGTGCTGTGCTGGTGTTTGCCAGGCCCTGGTTCTGCTCCATCCAACATCTCCTGTCAGACTGGGGGCTCTGACCCCCCCAGAGCCCGGGAGCAGCTGGGTGGGGAGGGCCCAGAGCAGGAACAGCAGCGATTTCTCTCCAGCTCGTGCCTCCTCTCAGGCTCTGCAGGGCCCATCAGGAGCAGGGAGAATTCCCCACATCCTCCTAAATCACCTTGTCAGTGTTTGCAATTTGGGCTCACAAAACTGGCAGGAATTGCTTGTGTGGGAGACCTCGGGGGCCATAAAAATTGGGAGCTTTAGTTAGATTTAATTAGTGACAAAAAGTAGTTTTGTCAGACTCTTTCCTTGCAGAACCCTGGCTGGCAAACCCCCGTGGGCCTTGGGAAGAGACTCCTGGAGCTCAGGCTCCTGGCTCAAACTCCACAGATTGGTTTAAAAAAGGGGCACCCTGGCAGAGGGAAGGGGACATGACCTCAGGTTGCCCCAGGGAGGTTTGGATTGGATGTTAGGAAAATCCCTTGGTGCAGAGGGCTCTGAAGCCCTGGCACTGTTTGCCCAGGGCTGGGGTGGGGTTCCCTCCCTGGAAGTGTGGATGTGGCACTCGAGGACACAGGTTAGTGGTGAGGTCACAGAGGTCTTTTCCCACCACAATGACTCTGAGTGCAGCTGCTCCTGGGCAAGGAAAGCATTCACAACCCAGTTTTGTCTTGCTGGGTTCAAACAGAAAAGGTGGCATCTCCTTCAGGCTCAGGAGCTATTTCAGCAAGGCTTTCTCTGTTTGAGCAAGGAATGTGTTTTTCTGGAAGGGAGGGAAGCGCAGACGATGATTTGTTGTTGCTCAGCAGTCAGGGTGGTGTTAGCAGCTGTGTAAATTGGTTTAACGTCTTTGACTTCCCCAGAAATGAACCAATTCTTCTCCACTGCGATTCTGGTTCCATGGGACTAAATTGATTTTCAAGCTGACATTTTTATTAGGAATAACGTTTAAAGTTCAGATAATACTCATCAAATATTTGCTTACTGGTGCCCGCACCATCCTGCCTGGGTAAATAAGGTTATTGAATGAACAGAAATTTGGATAAATAGATAAAAATCTGGATATTGCGTTTATAATTAACCAACAGTAAGATGGGGAAGGTGAGGCTGCCTGAGGAGAGCTGAGATCAGACTGAGTTGTGTCACTGTCACCTGAAATGAGGCAGATGCAGTTCCCAGGGTTATGAAGTGCTCCCCAAGGCCCCAAAGCTCAGCTCCATTTGGTGAACTCCAGCACCAAAGAGTCTTCAACCCTCAGCCATGCAGAACATCTGCACATACCTGTTCATTTGGTGTATAAAATGTGCATGCAGTGCCTGTTGGATCGGGTGGCCAGGGTTTGGGCTCCTCTCCAGCCACACCTCGGTCTGGGCTGTGCCTGAGCGGAGCAGGAGGGAGGAAAAGCCCCAAGGAGGGACAAGTGTCAGCTCAGTGCTCACTGACAGCCTTCAGCCCCCGACTGGAGATGCAGTGGCAGATGTCAAATACTGGCTCTGGCACCAGAAAATTGTTCTTTGAGTAATTGTATTACGTACTTCAGTGCCTCTTTGATAAGGAGCAATTGGTGTGAGGAGTTGGCAAGTCGGCAGTTCCTGATTTTCCAAGGGCATTTTCCAGGGAACACTGCTGTGGAGGAGGCTGTTGATGAAGCCTGGGGGGAGAAAGGAGCTCCTCTCAAGGGGGAGAGTGTTACAGCTGCACTAAGGTGAGCCTTGCATTTAAAACCCAACCCACACGAGCAGCTGGAAATGTCAGGGATGTGGGAGACTTTGAATGCCTGGCTCTGATAAGATTTTTAACTTCACCGTTTTGTCTCCCAGCTGAGCCACAGGAGGCAGGCAGGGCCTGTGCTGGGTGACCCCAGCCTACAAAGTGCCCCCCGAGGTGACTGAAGTGCCAAACCCTTGGACCTCATGGAAATGATTTATTTGTTACAGTTCCCCCGTTGGTTATTGCCAGGACAGGCAGCCTGAGGTGCCTCCAGGGCTGGTGTTTGCTGTCAGTTTGGGATCTTTGTGGTGTCATATGCAGGAATAACAAATGCAGGCAAACACAGGTGATGTCAGGTATTGTTTTCCCTTTCATTCCTGCTGTATTAAATGCTGCTCCTCTAGAAACAAATGTGTTGTGCAATAATTTGGTTGAGTGCCAGGAACAGCATCTGCATTTGCATTCCGTGAATTAGAAAGCAATCTGTTGCTAGAGGGGAGCTGGTGTAGTCATTTCTAGCTCAAAGTGCTCCTGAGATATTTCACCAAAAATATTCTGTGTCTGAGGCTGCTGCTGCTTCCTCCTGTCTCAGATAAAAATGGCCACACAGGTGCTCTCAGAAAAGAATCACTCACAGCTATTTGTGTCACTTACCTCATGTTGCTCCAGAGAAACAACCACCATGCTTCCAAGGAAGCCAGATTTATTTTTTTCTATGAACCTTTTTTTAGTAAAATGAAATGCTTGGGTTTTCTTACCTTTCTGTGCAGGAAATGGCAAAATTCCACCTGCAGGAGGGTGAGCTGGGGGCGATGCTGGTACCTGGAAATGCCACAGGCCTTCCCTGGAATCACCCAATCACCTCTGGGGTGTGCTCTAGATTTGATGTAACAACAATGTAAAATGAAGAGGTTATTCTGTTTCAGGGGTTTGCAGTGAAAGCAAGGAAAGTTTTACACACAATTTTTTCAGGGCCGGGTTGGGCAGGACTTGGAGCAGCCTGGGACAGTGGGAGGTGTCCCTGCCATGGCAGGGGTGGAAGTGGATGAGCTTTAAAGTCCCTTCCAACCCAAAACAGTCTGGGATTCTGTGGTTCTGCGATCTGGAGCAGCCAGGAGGGGAAATGCTGCTGTGCCACCTCCCGCGGGGGAGCAGAGCCAGCCCAGCCCCTGCTCCCACAGCCGGGCAGCTCCCAGGGCTGAGCTCCCCTTTTCCATGCGGGTTCTTGGGGATGCCCTGGTGACACTGCCCTGGAAAGTGCTCAGCCTTTGCTGCCAAGAGCTCAGAAACTGCTGGGTGTGGGTTCGCATGTGCTTTGTAGATGGAAGTCAGAGCCCGGAGCTGTCCGGAGGAGCTGGGGCTCGGTGCTGCTGCGGTGGCTGTGGAGCTGCTCCGTGCTGGAGGCACCACCCGTGCCAGAAAGGCTGAGCGGGGGCTCCCAGAGCGGCGCCTGTTGCTGTTTTGTCCGGGAATGAAACCTGTGGGGATGAGTTCTCCTGCTGACCGAGGCTGGCACTCGCAGCCTCGCTGGCCAGGCTGTCTCAGATGGCAATTTTGAGCAGCCTTGATTGAAAAAAGCAGTGGAGAGCCTGGGAGCTGCTCCGACTGATCTCCCCTGACTGCAGGCGTGTTCCTGGGAGTAGCTTTTCCTCCCCCTCTTTCAAACGCAATAAGCAATCCATTGTGACGGACTGAATCCGCGGACCGAGAGGAGCGGGGAACAAAGGCAGCGGTGCCCGGTGAAAGCCAGCCCGGGGCAATGGGCACCTTTTAGATCCTTCTCTGCTCCTCTGCCCTCTCTGCTCTATCAAAAGATGAAAGCTTTCCATCTCGGCTCGGGCTGGCTAATTAAGCTGCTCCGCTGGGCTCCCCAGCCCGGCTCAGCCCCACCTCTGCTTTCAGCCTCTCCGGCTCTGCTCTGGCAGATAAAGCGAGCTCCGCGCAGGGCTTGGAGTGCTGCATTAGCGGCCTCTGCTTCCCTGGGAGCCGGGGATTAGAGCCAGCCTGTCCTCCCTGCGCCTCAAACCTCTCCCCCGGAGCCCGGCTGACCTTCAGACAAAGGCGGGGTTAAAGCAAAGACTAAAATTCCTCCGTGCGGGGGAACCGCGGGGCTGGGAGGGAGGGCAGGGTCTGCCCTGCATGTGCGGACAGCGGAGGGAGCAGCCCTCCTGGAAAACACCGAGGTTAATTGTTATGCAAAACTGGTTCGCGTTCTGCAGCCCTCCGAGGTCAGCGCTCACCGCCTCCCCACAGACAGAGCCGCCGGCAGCTCCCGCTCGCTCTTCCCGAGTGAGGGGAAAAGGATTTCCACTCCCTCGGGGGGAACTGGACAGAGCCACTCTGAGCAAAGCCAGGGCACTCGGCTGCTCCCGGGGCTGGGGATGCTGTGGGACCATCCAGGAGCTGCTCATGCTCAGGGCTCAGGGCTCAGAGCTCAGGGCTCAGAGCTCAGGGCTCGGGGCTCAGGGCTCAGGGCTCAGGGCTCAGGGCTCAGGGCTCAGAGCTCGGGGCTCAGGGCTCAGGGCTCAGGGCTCAGGGCCCAGAGCTCAGGGCTCAGGGCTCGGGGCTCAGGGCTCAGGGCTCAGGGCNGGCTCAGGGCTCGGGGCTCAGGGCTCAGGGCTAGGGGCTCAGGGCTCAGAGCTCGGGGCTCAGGGCTCAGGGCTCGGGGCTCAGGGCTCAGGGCTAGGGGCTCAGGGCTCAGAGCTCGGGGCTCAGGGCTCGGGGCTTGGGGCTCAGGGCGAGTTGAGCCTGGCAGGTTCTGCAGAGGGACTGCCATCGATCCCTGGGGCTCCCCCAGGAGCTGATGGAAGGAGTTCAGTGGACTTTGGATCCTGCTCCAAGCGCTGGGTTCCTTTCCCCGTGGAGGAGCAGATCCTGATTTTAATGCCTGTTTTTGTCAGCATCCCTGGAGGTTTTGTTTCCTTGAGCTGCTCTCGCTGCAAACGGCGCTGATTCGTTTGGCTGAATCCTCGTCGAGGCGCTTGAGCTAAAAATGAAATGCAAATGTACAGGAGCTATTCCTGTTTTTTTTTCAGCTGTAGAAAGCAGGAATTGGAAAGATAAATTACCATAGTTCCCTTTAAGCACATATTTCTGGGAAGCAAACATTAAAACATCAAAATAAAGGCTTTTTTTTTTTTTTCTTCTTCCCTCTTTTTAAAGCAGGAATATAATTATGCTCCGTGGATCTCACCAGAGCGCAGATCAAAGCCATTCAGTAACTGCTCTTGGCTTTTCTGCCGTGGCTCTGGGTGGCACATCCAGGGTCTGTGGCTCTGGGTGGCACATCCAGGGTCTCTCCGGGAGCCCCCGGCCGTGGCTGGCACCGCGGGGAGCAGCCCCGCACCTCTGCCTGCCCACCCTGAGGGCAAGAGGAGCAGCAGCAGCCCCCAGAGAGGTGTGGGGGTCCTGCCCTCAACCCCCACACGGGGCGGGGGACNCCCCGGCCGTGGCTGGCACCGCGGGGAGCAGCCCCGCACCTCTGCTCGCCCACCCTGAGGGCAAGAGGAGCAGCAGCAGCCCCAGAGAGGTGTGGGGGTCCTGCCCTCAGCCCCAGAGAGGTGTGGGGGTCCTGCCCTCAGTCCCCAGAGAGTGTGGGGGTCCTGCCCTCAGCCCCCAGAGAGGTGTGGGGGTCCTGCCCTCAGCCCCCGACCGTGGCAAAGCCGAGGCTCAGGCTGGGGCTGCGGATAGCAAATGCCTGCAGGCTGGTAGGAAAGTGAATGCTCACATCAAGTCACTTGTAGCTTCAGTGTCTGCTTGGCTGATTCTCATTTAGGATAAAAATCTCTCTCGGAAGCTCAGGGATGGCTAAAATGCAGCTCCCCCGACTCGCACTTTGCAGCAGGACAAATTGGTTGCAAAGCACTGACAGCCCTCAGTCTGGGGCTCGGCAATGGGCGCACGGTGATTGTCCCCAGCGCGGCCCGCAGATTGTGCAGAGATAAGACAATCCATCATTTTTAACACGGGAAAGCTTGGCCAAAAAAAAGACATTTCACGGCTGAAAGCAATTTATATTTCCCCACAGGAACGTTCCCCCATTATAAAAATACAATAGTTCCCTTCTTGCCTTGTTTCTGCCTGCGTGTCCCTCCTCCAGCGCTGCTTTGTTTCTGATTGCAGGGAGAATTCCCAGTTCTGACCCACGGTGGGGTTCCTGCCATGGTGCCCCGGGGGCCGTGGGGTGCTGAGAGAGCAGGACCCAGCAGGGCTGGGCTCTACCAGAGACGCCTTGGACGAATGACCTGGGAGAGTTGTCATGGTGACCTCCCCAAAACCTGCACATGGACACTTGTGGCACTGCAGAAAGGAGCCTGTGCAGGGAGGGTGTGGGAAATAGATCACTGCTCGGCTTGGGCTAAAATCAGAGGTTTTGTTTGGAAAAGAATTTCAGGAGAAAAGAACAAAGTTTTCCTGAGTGATGTTCTTTCTCATTTGCCCTTTCCCCAGGCTGAGGGAGGAAAACTCTCCATCTATGCTGCTATTGGGTGGCCAAAAAGTAGAGTTAAAGCCAGAGTTCCCCTGAAATGAACCAGGATATTAATTAAAATCTGTAATTGCAGAGCTCCTGAGCCAGTAATGATAGGATGTGCGAGTGTTTCTCTGTGATTCCTGTTAATCAAGAGGAAAGCCAAAGAAACAATACATTAATCACAAAAGTGAAGATCTCTGAGCACGTAAGGATTGGTAAGGACCCAAGAGCCATGGATCATCCCCGGGAGTTTCACACAGAGTGGCCTTTTGTGCCGGAAAGCCCAAAATCCTGGCGGTGTGGGCGCCGAGGGAGGGCTGGTGATTGTCTGCCGTAATTGCAGGGAGCTTTGGCACCGGGAGGGGCTGAGCGTCCATCTGGACACCTGCAGATCTTGAATCCCTGCCACTGCTGCTGCCTCGCAGAAACAAAACCTGCGTGCCCGAGAGCCTGGCTGGGAACAGCTTTACCTTCCCTGGCTCGGGGATCCTCTGTCCCGTTCCAGCACAGCCCTCCCCAGTGCCTGTGCAGGGATCCTCTCCTGGGTTACCCGGGGCTCTCCTGATCCCTCTGTTAATTCTCTCACCCCGTTTGTGCTGGTTTGAGATGCCTTTGTTGAGCAAGCAGTAAATCTGTCACTCCGGCAAGCGCCTAATTGAGCAGCTCATCCCGGGAAGTCTTTGTTTCCCTTCAGGAGATAAATAAACACCATCCACCACAGTATTTCGTCTTCCTTCCCTCCTCCATTCATCCTCTTTTCAAACCAAACGTTTCCAGGCCGTGGTGTGCTTCCCCCAGTGCTGGTTCCCTGCGGCAGAGCAGAGGTGGGAGTGCAGCAGATCCCCCCTGGCTGCTCCCTGCCCGCCCTGGGCACGCCAGGATTGCTCCAGGCACTGTCTGAGGATAATGGGGAGGAACCTTTGGGGGTGCAAATCCTTGGGTCTCCTCTGGTTGCCTCCACCTGGGTGCCAGCCTGAGCTGGGGCCGGGGCCGTTCACTGGGGCAGGTTCTGCAGGAGGAACCCACAGAGCCCTCGGGGCTGTCCTGGGCACAGCTCTGCCCTCGGCACCTCCTGGGATGGATGTGGGGCTCAGGGGCCTCTGGCTCCACTCCAGTGTGGAGCTCTGGGAGCTCCAGCTGGCACCTGGACCTGCCAACAGCCCTTTGGAGACAACCCCAAAACCCCCAGCACAGCAAAGCCACAGAATGTGCTTCCCTTGCTGCTCCTGGGATGCCATCAGGAGCAGGGTGCCAGACCCAGGTGGGCAGGAGCACTTGGGCACTCGCTGGCACTGCTGGGCTCTGGCAGCTCCTGCAGCAGAGGTTCTGTCCCTGCCTGCAGGGGAGAGGCTGCAGCTGGTGGAGCACGGCTGGGCTCAGCTCTCTGCCCTCGGGAGAAGGCTGTGGAGAGCAGAGCAGAGAGCTGCCTGCTCTGGGGCAGGATGGGGCTGCTCCTCCTGGCCCCTGTCTGTGGTGACAATAACTCCCAGTGTCAGATATTTCACTGCTGGGCTCACAGGACTCTAACGCTGGTTTGGGCCTCGAAATAAATTGCAGCTTCATCAGTTGCAGGATAAATCACTTAATGGAATTTCCCAGATGTTTTAAAATTGAGTTTATAGTCTCCTGAAAGAATGTCAGGCTCGTTGCTGTGATGGAGGAGCTCTCACAGTTCACTAGGAAGTTAAGCTTCTTTCTGTCTGGGTGTAAGTCCAGCTCCTGCTGCTGGGCTGAGAGGAGCTGAGCAGGGTCTCACCTGGGCTAGGGGCAGCAGCTGTGGAAGCCCCAGGAGGTGTCTGACAGCACAAATCCCACTGGATTTAAATTCCAAAGCAGCACAAGCTGCTGGTAGGGGGTGGGAGGGTTAGGATGAACTTCCAGGGTGTTTTTTGCTCTGCTGAGGGACCTCTCTGACCCCTCTGTTTGAGGGTGGCTGCAATCTCCTGTGCCTGCAGGAGGAGGTCACTGCCCAGCAGTTGGGTTCTGGTGGGAAGGGTCCCTGGGGGGGTCCAGAGACACCTCTGGTGACTGTGATGTGACCCTGAGAGAGGAGAATCTTGCTCCAAGAGAAAATCCCAGTGTTGCCAGCCAACTCGTAATGAAGAAATGAAAATCAGTTAAATAAAGTTAAATAAAGGTTACTGTGGGGTTTTGGTGCCGTGGGAGCAAGGAGAGCTCTGGGCTGGTTTTGGTTTGGTTTGGATGTGGATGAAGTGCTCTGAGGAGGATGTGCTGGGGGTCCCCAGGGCTGAGGGGCAGTGCCCAGCACGGAGGGGAGGGGATCAGGCCCCAAAGAACCAGGACCACCCTGGTGGGGAGAGCAGGACAGCAGAGCCAGCAGGGCAGGGCCTTTGATTCAACAATCACATTGCTCTGATCCCTTTGAGCTCTGCCCCTGGCACTGGACCCAGTGCTGCTTGGGGGCACAGGGGGGTCAGGGCTCAGAGGGGTTTGGGGGCACAGGGGAGTCAGGGATCACAGGGGTCTGGGGGCACAGAGGGGT
>VZTN01016957.1:260902-276506 GCA_013400515.1 Erpornis zantholeuca | reverse complement strand
CAGAGGGGTTTGGGGGCACAGGGGGGTCAGGGCTCAGAGGGGTCTGGGGGCACAGGGGGGGTCAGGGATCAGAAGGGTTTCAGGTCCCATCCTTGAGCACAGCTGGAAGGTGCTGGGGCACAAATTCCTTTTGCTACCTCTATATGTGCCTGTTCCAACTGCACAGTGTCCCCACCCCAGGGCAGAGCTGCAGGGCGTGGGGCTCGACTGGACTGGGGCTCCTTTGAGGTCTGGGGGCTCCTTTGGGGTCTGGGGGCTCATTCAGGGCAGTGTGGGCAGTGGGTGCTGGTGGCAGCAGGTCCCAGCCGGGATTCCTGCACTCTCCTCTCCACGTGTTGGGGCTTTTCCCTCGCTCCCAGTGCTCTCCCAGTGCTTTCATAACCGTTCCAGCCACGCCATCAATATTTAAAGAGGCTGCAAGTGCTCGTTTGCAGAGCTCCCTGGTGCGGGCAGCAGCTCCAGCCCAGAACAGCCCTGCATGGAAAACTTCTGCTGGGCTCTCCGCCCTGCCTTCTCCTAGGGATGGATTTGACTTTTATTATGGATATTCTGAAAGGAGGATACCAGAAAACATACATTAGACCAATAACCATATCATAAATATGTATCTGCACTGGAGCGGGCAAATTTACTTGCAGAATGATTTTTTAAAAACAAAATAAATTCACAGGATAAATTATTCAATGATTAATATTTGACCAGGCACAGTGTGTGCAGAGTTACCTTAATCTGTTTGGAGGCCTGGGTGAGGCACAGCGTTGTGCAGGATTTTTACAGCTGTTAAATATTTAGGGCCTCTTGGTCATGTGCACGGGGGCCCCATCAATCACTTTGTCTCTGTAAAGGGGCCTTGAAACACAAGTAAATCATTTTGCTGCTTGGTTTATGGCCCTCGTATGCAGCAAGAGAGACATAAAAAGGCTTAATGTGTAAAAGAGGATCTGACTGGGCTGCTCTGGGGTTTGTGGCACTTTCCCAGTGCCAAACTCCCTGCGGGCAGAGGGAGCACACGCAGGGGTGGAGCAGCTCCCAGCCCTGTCCCGGGGGTCCCTGCCCTGCCCCAGCCCCCCTGGCATCCCTGCCCACCCTGGGTGAGCCCAGGGCCAGCAGCACTGACCCCAAGGTGTCAGCTCAGCTCCTCCACTGCTCATCAGACCCTGACTGACCTCCAGCCAAGCAGGAGCCTCTGCCCCAGATACTGCTAATGCTGCTTTTAATTTTATTGTTGCTTAATGTGTAAGAGAAATCTCCTAAACTCGGTGAAATCCATCAGCTGGCAGAGTGGAGACTGCCAGAGCCAAGCTGTCACTGTGATATCATAACTAGAGCAAATGGCTTTTGATTTGGTGATGGCAACGAGACAGACCTTTAGCTGTAAATTATGCATGTACAGGGCTAATACAGCAAACATTACAGACCATGCCAAAATACTACTTGGATATTTGTTATGCTTGACTGCGATGCAGACGAACGATTCCTTTGTCGTTGGTGGATCCCTGATCCTCAGCCACTGCTTATCACAGCACAAGTGCAAGTACCCGTGAAATGAAATTTCACTGCATTAATTAAATATTTTGTGTCACAGATTAATCTCCCACACTGAATAAGAGTTTGTTCTATTTTCTGAAGGCAATGGGTTGAAGTTTGAGAGTGAAATACAATATTGAGCCCCAGCGAGAGGATAAATCCTGCTGAGCACAGCACCCTCCACCAGCATCCCAAAGGCCAGGAGCCCCTGGCTGCCCGGGGGGAAAAGGTGCTTCCTCCTGGCACAAAGCTGCTGAGCTGCTCCCTCCTTCCTGCCCAGGGCCCAGCTGTACCCACAGCACCCCATGGACCACTCCTGGCAGCCCACCCTGGGACCCCCAGTGCCACCCCGGGACCCCCGGGGACCCCCAGTGCCACTCTGGGACCCCCAGTGCCAGCCTGGGACCCCCAGTGCCACTCTGGGACCCCCAGTGCCACCCTGGGACCCTCAGTGCCACCCCGGGACCCCCAGTGCCACTCTGGGACCCCCAGTGCCAGCCTGGGACCCCCAGCATGCAGCACCCAGAGCTGTGGGCAGGGTCCCACCCATGGCAGGCATCACCCACGGCAGGTCCCACCCTGCTGGAGCAGCAGCTCCCTGTGCTGGCTGGAGAGCAGAGCTGTGGGGAGCATCAGGAGGTGCCTTGGGCTGGGCTCAGGTGCCTTGGGCTGGGCTCAGGTGCCTTGGGCCGGGCTCAGGTGCCTTGGGCCGGGCTCAGGCTGACTGGGAGCAGCTGGACAAGGGGACAAAGGCACCAGGGACAGTGTGGACAGGACCTGTGACACAGGTCTGAGCAGCTCTCAGCAGGCTGAGCGTGGTGTGAGCAGCTTTTCTCACTCACTCACTCAGGTGTTGAGCTGAAGCTGAGACATTTGCCCTCTCTGGATGACAGTTTGGGCCTTTTTCCTCCATTTATCCATGCTATCTCTGCCTCCAGGGGTTCCCTGCTGGCTGGGCCCTGGCTGAGCATACCCACGATGCTGGGATGGGGCTGGTGCAGCCCTTGGGGGCCAGACCCTGCACCCCTGGGGTTCCCCCATGGCCAAGTGTGTCCTCCCTTGAGCTCCAGCCTGGCTCCGAGACCTCCAAGCACCAGGTCCAGAGCTCCCAGCTGGTCAATAAATGATGACCACAAACCACCACAGTGATCCTCCTGACCAGCAGGTCACACATGCATTTACAGTGTAATTTATCTCTGCTCAGCACAGAACTGAGCTGCAGCCTTTCGCCAGGTAAAGCTGAAATAAAGCAATAGGTGAGACCTGAGCAGCTGCTGCCTGTGTCAGCATCCAGAAACAACTCCCAAAAATGAGCTCCAGACCATTTCCTTACGGCTGGGGCTGAGTTGAGAAGAAGAGAGCTGAGGGAGCACTTTTAAACCATGGACTGCTGAGGTTTCCTCCCCTTTCCCACCAGGGAAAGCCTCCCTGGCCTGCTGGGGTCAGTCTGTCTGCCAGGATTGGGGGTGCACAGACCTGGCTGGGTTCTGTGTTTCCTTGTGCCACGGAGCTGCACAGATCCTGCAGCTCCTGGGCTCTTCTGGAGGCTTTTCCAGCCAGCAGAAATGCTCACATGATTTCCAGAGGGATTAGGATCACCTCTGCACAGAGCTGAGAGCTTACCTAAATTTTCAACTTTTCTTCTAGGTCAAAGGACAGTTAGTCAGATTTTTCTGTGTTTGATGTGTTTCCACGTTACAGTAGAAAACTCCTTCCATTGTTATGACTCTGAGTGCATTTGTAAGCTCCTGGGAATACAGGTGGATGCACAGAGGTGCTGGACTCACAATCAGTCAGATTTTCTCCATTCCTATTGAGAAGTTTGAGAGAAACCTCTAATTATCTCCACAAACTTTTTGCATCCTCCTTTAAAAAAAAAACAATGAAGAAAATACCAAATGATCTGTAAGATTTGGCAGGGAAAAAAAAAAAAAAAAGTATTTTCTTCTGTAACTGCAGGGCAGAGCTGCAGATTAATTAACCCAAACCAGTTAACGTGTTTTCCCCAAACCTATCCAATCCAGAGTGCCCATCTCAAAACAACCAAATTCTCCTTGTACTCATTAGGGAAAGGCTCTTCAGGACCTGCTCCCCAGGGGTGTGTGTGAGGCTGCTGGTGTTTGGTACCGAGGGTGGCCCTGCTGCAGGGTTGGTTGTTGGATCCCACAGCCCCAGCAGCCTCTCAGTGCCTCCCCCCTTCCCAGTGAGGATTTATCTGCCCTGGTGTGTCCCAGTGCCTCCCCTCCGGCCCCGAGCACGGGCACTGTGCTGTGCTCCTCACCTCTCAGCTCCATCATCCCACATTTCACTCGGAGCCTGTTCACCCATGCCCTGTTCCATTTCCTGCCAGTGCCCATCCCGTGCCCACAGCACCTCCTGGGCATCCAGGAGCCTTGGGCTGGCTCCCACCTCTGTTCTTCTCAGACCCTGCAAAAGCAGAAGGAGCCTGGAGTTTTGGGGTGGTGCTGCCCGAGAGGAGAGCTCAGGGAGCCAAGGGCCCTCTGGTCCCTGCCCAGCGCCATGGTGCTGCCCCTGCCCCGGCTCAGCGCCCTCCTCACCCCCTCAAACCCTCCACAGAAGGGAAAGGCTTCTGATCCCACAGCATTCAGGATTGCCCAGGCATAGGTGACTTAATTGGTCTTGAAACCGGTGCTGAAAATGTTTGGAATAAAATAGTGTCTGGAGGGTCTCCCACTGCCTGCGTTTATTTGATGCAAAAGTGCTTTGCTCAAGATGCTAAATCAGATAAACCAAACCATTCATTTCTGAAAGTTCAATTCACCACTGAGAGGATAGAAAATAAACCAAGCTAAGCCAGAGCACCACTGAACAGCAAGATACAGGGTTTAAGGCAAAGCCCACTGTGCCTGGGAATGTTTCTCACATAAATCAAATTTATCTCTGTGGAGCAGAAGCCCAGTTTATGAGGTTCAGACAGGAAAAAAAATAAGAAAACTTCCAGAGAGAGTGTCTTAAATAGCTCATAAGAAACGAGCATCTGCCCCTGTGGAAAGGGATATCTGATAGTCCCAGAAAGTGACAGCCCCAACAGAGCTCGGCACCATCCCTGCTCCTGCTGAGAGGTCGGAGCAGCACTCCCTTCCCCCAGCAGCCCCTGATCAGCATCATGCTCCAAAGAATTGATAACCAGCAGTGGCTCTGATCAGCATCATGCTCCAAAGAATTGATAACCAGCAGTGGCTCTGATCAGCATCATGCTCCAAAGAATTGATAACCAGCAGTGGCTCTGATCAGCATCATGCTCCAAAGAATTGATAACCAGCAGGGCTCTGATCAGGATCATGCTCCAAAGAATTGATAACCAGCAGTGGCTCTGATCAGCATCATGCTCCAAAGAATTAATTGATAACCAGCAGTGGCTCTGATCAGGATCATGCTCCAAAGAATTGATAACCAGCAGTGGCTCTGATCAGGATCATGCTCCAAAGAATTGATAACCAGCAGTGGCTCTGATCAGGATCATGCTCCAAAGAATTAATTGATAACCAGCAGTGGCTCTGATCAGGATCATGCTCCAAAGAATTAATTGATAACCAGCAGCCCAGCAGGGCTCCTCTGTCCCTCGGCCCCTGGCTGGTTTTCCATGGAGCCGCCGTGGTTCCTCTCACTGGCAGGGGCAGGGTGGGGACCAGCAGCCCCAGGAGGGGATTGGCCACTGTCCCCAGGTCCCTCCTGCTCGGGGCTGGCACCGCTGCCCACACCACGGCCCTGTGCTGGCTCTGCCAGAGCCGTGCCAGGCTCGGCCTCAGGAGGTGTTTGGGATGTGGTTCAGGGCTGTGGAGGTGCAGCCCAGCCCGAGCTGTCAGTGCCTGTGGCCACGGGCTGCCACTGCCATCCCGAGGGATCGATAGCCAGGGAGTGCCTGTGGCACTGCTGGGCAGCTCCTGCCTATGGAATCACACAGTCCCTGCATGGAAGTGTCCTTAAAGATCACCTTGTTCCCACCCCTGCCATGGCAGGGACACCTCCCACGGTCCCAGGCTGTTCCAAGTCCTGTCCAGCCTGGCCTTGGGCACTGCCCTGGACAGCCTGCTCCAATGCTTAATCGCTCTTTCAGTAAAGAAATTCTCCCCACAATGCAATCTGAACCTCCCCTGGGGCACCTTGAGGCCATTTCCCCTTGTCCCATCCCTCATTGCTCCCCTCGCAACAGCCTCCTAATTAGGAGATCAGTAATGGCTTCAAGCAGGAGAGAGGGAAGTAATTTCCGAAGCAATTGTTTCCATGAGGATCTTTTCCAGCTGGATGTCTCAGCAGAACCACTGCTGCCTGCTCTGCTGCCCTCGGCCCTGCCCTGTGCCCGGCCCAGGTGCAGCAGCCGTGGTCCGTGTCCCTCTGTAATGGGGACATACATCATGTCACCGTGCCCAGCCAGGAGCAGCTGCTCCTCCTGGCTCTGCCAGGGCAGCCAGGCCCGGGGGGCAGTGCCAGCACAGGGCCTCAACAAGGCAGGCAAGAAATAACAAACTCCTTGTGGGCTGATGGGTCCGGGCTGCTCCTGCAGCCCCTGTTCCCTGTGCAGGTGTGCTCAGTGGGGCTTCACTAGTGCCTGCAGCCACTCCAGATGGGAGAGACTCCCTTGCAGGCCCTGGGGTAGCACTGGCAGAGCTGGAAGAGCTGGTGTGCTCCATCAGTCACCCTTCCTGTGGTATCCAGCACGGGCACTGAGCTTTGCCAGCTGGGTGGGTGTGCCAGGAGCGGGGCAGCCTGGTGTCCCCAGGAGACAGCAGGGCCTGGCAGTGGATGCCCTCCTCCCTGGGAGCCCGCCCAGCCATCCCCCGAGCTGCCTGGGCGAGCAGCAGGGCTGCACTCACTCACTTTTAGCAATCTTTGCTTAAAAGTCAAAGAATCTCCTCCCACCACCACCTTTTTTCAACAGGGTCCCGTCAGTTGTGTGTTATAACAGCTCAGTGCCTGCTATACAGCTTAATTATTGATTGATAGCATCGTAACCGCCTGCTGTGCATGTGGGAAGGGAAGGGAAGGTACAGCAGAGACATGAAGTACAGCAGAGGTGGAAGATGGTAACCCTGAGGAGAAGGAGAACTGGGCTGCAGAGCCCAGCAGGGCTGAGCCCCTGGGAGCAGCTCCTGGGAAGGATGACTTTTGGGAACAGCACTGGAGCAGACACAAAGGGACAAGGGGAGGATGCTCCAAGAATAGCAAATCACTTGATACTGAGAGTAAAAGATGAGAGAGAAGAAACTGGAGCGACTGCAAGAAGAGAACAAATGAGAGGTGAAAGGGGTGAATTTATCCATGTGATGGTGGCAGGCAGAGGCCAGCGCCAGGATCCAAGGAGACACAGATTTATATATAGTGCAGGTGAGGACCAGGTGGGAAATGAAAGGGAAGAGAGTATGTGATTAAATCATCAGCAGAAAATAGTGAAACTTGGGTCTTTTAAAAGGAGACCTGGGTTTGCTCCAGCTGTATCCAAAATAAAATGTCATGAAAAGACAGCAGAACTGTAGCTGGGTTAAAAAAACCCTTACTGGCTGGCTGGAGCCAGCACTGTTAGCAGGAGCTCCTCATTGCAGAGCTGGTTATCTCTCAGCCTGGGGATTTTCCCTGGTGCCATGCTGGAATAGCTTGTCAAGCTGGTGCCCGTCACAGGGTGACAATGAGTGACAGCCTGGCTGTCCCTGAGCTCCTCAGCTCCCCCTGCCCCTGCCAGCTCTGTCCCTGCTGGCTCTGCCTGCCCCAGCACTGCAGCAAACACCAGCCTCTTGCTGAACACTTATTTAGGTTATTTGATTTTCATGTCAAGATAGCTCTGTTGGGGTTTGGGGCCGTGGCTGTACAGCCAACCCAAAGTGCTGCCCCCATTAAAGCCATCCCGAGCAGTGCCTCCTGTCCCCAGGGCTGCCATGGAACCAGAGAGCTTGGCTTGGAAGGGATCTTGGAGAAAATCGAGTTGCAGCTTGTTAAAACAGAGTGATACCAGAGCTGCCATTCTGGCAAGTGTTAGAGGTGGAGTCCCAAGAAGTGCCTGTGATCCCTGAGCCCTTCTCTCCTCCTGTCCCCTGCGTTGCTGTACCTGCCAGGGGGACAGGAGCAGCTCAGGAACCACCTCCCTGCTCCTCTTCTGCACTCTGTTCCCTGAGATTGCTTTGCACTGATGTCATTTGTGGTGGGGGTGAAGGGGAACATGCAATTTATTCTCCATTATGTTCAAAGTAATGACAAGTCTTAAAATAGCTCTCAATTAGCCATTGATTGCAATTAATTGGAACAACACAGGCTGACATGATGGCTTCGGATCTCCAGAGCATTTTTGAGTTCATGAGCTCTAATTTTCAAAAATTCAGGAATCCTGGCTCCCACATTACCACAACCATCTGTCAGCAGTTTCTCACACAGGTCTTTGAGAAGCAGGAGCCATAAACACTTTGGCTTTGCTAATTAAAAGAGGTGTCCAAAGCAGGGCTCATGTGCTGTGATCTGGGGGGTCCATGCAGGTGTGGGAATGCCCACGTGTGGCCCAGGGAGGCTGTGGGCTCCCAGCCCTGGGTGGACAGGGCTCTGCTGGCTCTCCCCTCCCTGCGCTGCTGCAGAGCTCCCGTGGGCAATCCCAGAACCAGGGCACTGGGAGGGGATGTGTTTTCTGATTATTCAGACTAATTTGGTTGTACCTGTGTTTTAATTAATGCATGATTGGAGTTTCTTTCTTAATAAACACCAGGAATACGTCAGTAGAGTACAGTGGGGTTCAATCCATGATCCTCCTGCATCACTCCCCTGGGCTGTGCCTGAGCACAGGGGTTTGTGTCTGTCAGAGCAGCTCAGCCTGGCCAGGGGTGACCTCTCTGGGGTCATCCAGAGAGGACAAGGAAAGCCCTTGCTCCTTAACCCAGGCTGGTTTCGTTCCATCAAACTTCACTTCCAAGGTCCTGAGCAGAAATTGAAAGTAACAGAAAGCAAAAGGAAAGGCTGTGTTAAGGTGTGGTGTTAATATGGCATTGATAAACCAAAAAATATTCAGAAAAGTCTTAAATTTGAGGAGGCAGTGCTGAACTGGAAGCAGGAAGGTGCAAACAGTGGCAGCTGTGAATTCCCTGTGCTCTGAACTTACCCAAGCCGGAGCTGTTTGGCAGAACAGAAAGAGCAAATGCTGTGGGCAGAAGAAAACTTAAGTGTCAGGTTTTAGTATCAACATCATTTCCCCAGAGGAAAATACACGGAAATGCCTCAGTCCTGATGGCCAAATACAGTCTGTGTTCCCAGTCCTGGGAAGGGGAGCACCAGGCAAGGGAGCCAGCAGCACTGAATTATTCCTTGAGGTGCTTCTGGTAGAGAATGCTGAGTGCTGAGAGCTCTCAGCTCTTCCCACAGAGCAGGCTCAGCCTTTCCCTGCTCTCCTTCGGGCACAGCCCCCAGGGAAAATCCCAGGAGAGCTGGAAGGGCAGCAGAGCTCTGCTCCTGCTCCAGCCTGGCCCAGGATTTACTGCAGGGAAGGGAAGGGAAGGGAAGGGAAGGGAAGGGAAGGGAAGGAGGGGGCTGGGGGTGCAGCCTGGGGGTGCCAGGGCTGGCAGGGAAGGCTGGCTGGGCAGAGATGTGGCCAGCACGGGGGGCAGTGGAGCATGAAATGTTCATTGCACAGGCAGGTGGTGCCCGAGAGAATGAACTGAGCACGGGAGGAGATTTCTTCTCCAGGGGCTTCTGTTGGGAAGTGCACGGAGTTGTCTGCAGGGCCTGGGGTGCCCACAGCTCCCAGGCAGTCTGGCAGTGCCCCTGGCCACCCTCTGTGCCTCACCACCCTGCTGCTCACACTTCGGCTTCTCCCTCCTCTCCGGGTTTTAACTCCATCACATGTTACTTTGAGAAGATCCATATATAAATATTTTGGCTCATTTAATATGCCTTCTGGTATTTTAACACCAGGTCTCTTATTTTTCTCCACCATTTGGGGAACTTATTTTTATTTTCAAACAAATTTGATACTCTTACAGAAGTTCACTTCCAGAACTGAGTGTTTTAGGGAAGATTTCAGGAGTGCTGGTAAAATGACAACGTGCTGGGAGACTCCTGATGGAAGTGTGTGTGCTGCTGGGGACTGCCTGAAAATTGCTTTGCACAAAAAAGAGAAACCATGGGACAATTCTGAGCTTTATATTGGGTTGGCAAGTTCGGAATCTTTAAATGGAAAACACTTTGAACTAGAAATTTAAAATTTTAATTTCAATATCAGTTGAATTTAAATCAGATGGCAGCACCCAGGTGTGCCCAGCTGCCCCCACAAGGGTGAAAAACTGTTTGAGCTTCCCAAGGGGTCTGGAACAGCCACGGGGTCTGCCTGTTCCCTTCCTTCCCCTGGATCCCTTCCTCCCCCTGGATCCCTTCCTTCCCTGGATCCCTTTCTCCCCCTGGATCCCTTTCTCCCCAGTTCCCCTCCTCCCTGCTTCCCTCCTCTGCCCCCACTCGCTGCTGCCTTTGAACACATGGGAGGGTTCAAACCTGAGGTGTTGCTGCCAAGTCCTTCCCTGGATTTGTCTCTCACTGAAATTTTACTGCAGATACTTGGTCCTAAAAGGAAATAAATCCAGGTGTGTCCATCCTGCGGCCAGGACAGATCCTGGAGCCCATCAGTGCCTGGAATTTGTCATCATTCCTCAGCTGTACCTGGGTGATTTTATTTAGACAGGGGCATTTTCTGCTGATAAATCTGGCCCCATTACCAAGTCAGAATGTATTTATTAAAGCACCAATTAGAGCCTGGTCTCTCATCAATCACAACCCCCTTAATTCCTGCAGGGGTGCAGAGCCACTGCAGGCACTGCTCTGAATCCAATTGTCACTGCCTGTCCCCAGCCCCGGGGGATCCCAGCTTCCACTGACCTGTGAACAATGGGGAACGCATTTAAAAGCTTCCACACCTCACTCCTGGGCCTTGGGAGGAGGACGGAGGGTTCAGGAGGCTGGAAGCACAGAGGTGACAGGAATGGGGTGGGGTGGAGGTGACAGGGATGCCCCAGAGCTCCCCCAGCCCTGCCTGGGCACTGGGGGCGATCAGTGCTCCAAGGGGATCAGCTCTGCAACCAGGAGGGAAAGAGGGAGCAGGAGGAGGCAGCAAAACCCACAACAGAGGAGAGGTGAAAGTCATGGGACAGGAAGGAGAAAGGGAGCATGAAACAGAAATAAATGAAACCAACAACAAAGCCCTAAAGGAGAAGAAGCAGGAAAAGGAATAAAAGGTGAAAGGACAACATAAAGGGACCAAGGTGGATTGAGAACAGGAGGAAAATGGCTCAGGTGATGATCACAGACTGGGAGGTTGGTACAGCCACACACGTGGAGGTGAATGAGTGTCCGGATACAGAAAATATCCCTCAAAAACAGGCACCAGATGTGTGTCAGCTGCTGCCTGGGGACACTGTCCCTTCCCAGCCGTGACACATCCCCAGAGCTGCCCACAAACCTCAGGGAAAAGGGCTGTGAACACTGCAGGAACTGAATAAAAGGAGCACTACCCTGAGAAGGAACCCGTGAGGGCAGAGCTGTGGGAGAGCTCAGTCCCCATCCCACTGAGTGCCCTCCCACTGCTGGGGCTTTCTGTCCACATCCAGGAGGGGAAAAATGGAAATTCTGGGATTTCCTGGAGAACGGAAATCGGTAACATGTTCTGAAATCTGACAACATTGTATTTCTGGGCACTGGGCCTTGGGGCACTCTCAGACCCCTCTAGGTGTTTCTGCAGCCTCTGACATCAGGGTGTCCCTGCCAGCGTGGGCATGGGCATGGGCATGGGCATGGGCATGGGGATGGGGATGGGGATGGGGATGGGGATGGGGATGGGGCCCTGCCCTGTGCCCCCAGCACTGTCAGTGTTGGGCTCCTCATCCCAGGCTCAGCATTTCCCAACCCAAACCCTGCTCAGAGGGGTCCGAGCAGGGTCCCTGTGCCCTCTCTCACCATCAGAACTCCTGGCTGGGTTTTGTCAGTCTGGGTTTCTATCCCAGCTCCTCTCTCCTCCCCAGGTTTCTCACAGCACCTCCCCCTGCACAGGGATTTCCCACTCCCTCCTTGCAGCCTCTTGGTTGGGAAAGAGGGAGAGGAGAAGGGGAGAACTGGGTGGCTGATGGTTTGTGTGTCAATTATACATCAGAGGCTTTGCTGCTGCTTCAGAAGCTCCTAATAATAATTATTATAATTAGGGCACTGGGAGAGAAATATGCTGAGATCAGGGAGGAAAGCAGGAAAGCCAGGCCAGAATTAATTAGCCACTTTTATCTAAGAATCTCAAAGCATTTAGACATTAATTAATGAGTGCTGTGGTTAAGTCAGCCGATGCTCCTTTGCTGCCGCTGCGGTGCCAGGCTCGGGCTCAGCCTCCTCCCTGCCCAGCCCTGGGGTGCTGCTGCTGCTGCTGCTGCTGCTGCAGGTGCTTCCCCAGCCCTGCAGAACACAGAGATGGTTCTTGGATGCCTCTGGTCCTGTCTGTCACCCTGGGAGCTCCGGGGCTGGGCAGGTTTGTGGCGCTGGAGCTGTGTGAGCTCCCTGCCCACGCAGGGCCCTGGCACTCCGAGCACCCCAAGGGGAGCAGGGGGTCCCTGCTGACCCCAGCCCAGCCCCATGGAACCCCCTCCTGTGGCACTGGGGTCGGCCCTGCGGCTCCAACAAAACTGTTTATTCATGGCAACATCGTTCCTGTCTCCTGGCTCACCCGTGGTGTGCCCATTGTTGGTGAATATTCATTAAGTGAAATTAGCATCTAATAGGTCTTAATTGACTTATGAAACCCTGTTTTGTGCTAATGAAGTCTGTCCTGTAGCTGTGCCTGATGGCAGCTGGGGGTCCCTCTGCCCAAGCTGCCACCTCAGAGCTGGGTCAGGGGGCACAGGGGGCTCAATCCCTTCTTCTTCCCCATGGAAGTTGTGGCTGCCCCACCCCTGGGAGCATTTAAAGCCAGCTGGGAGAACCCTGGTCTAGTGGAAGGTGTCCCTGCCCATGGCAGGGGGACGGGAATGAGATGAAGATCCCTTCCAATGCGAGCTGTCCTGGGGCTGTGTGACAGCCATGAGGTGTCCTGGGGCTGTGTGACAGCCATGAGGTGTCCTGGGGCTGTGTGACAGCCATGAGCTGTCCCAGGGCTCTGTGCAGGTTTGCAGTGTCACTGATGCTCACAGCAGTGTCCTGGGCCCCTGCAGGGCAGGATGCTTTGGCACTGGAGGCAGGGATTGATCTTTGCTGGGCTGGGTGAGCACAGCCCTTTGGGGTTCACTGCTGTCCCACCCCCGTGGGATGTGGGTGTCGGTGCTGTAAGGAGCTGGAATCCACACAACTCCTGCAAGTGTTCTCAGAGCTTGAGGATCAGGGATTTACAGGGGCTCAGCTCATAATGCCTTTGTCCAAGCCTAGAAATTGATAAGAAATTTCAATTTAGCCATTATTGACTGTTTTCAGACAAGACACAGGACAGCTTTGAAGTGGGTCTGTAAATTAGAGTAGTCCTGCAGCTCCCAGACTCAGAGACTCCTTCACCATTGACAAGGAAGAGGAAGGAGGAGATGAGGAGGCTTCCTGACCTCTGCTTTTCTGCCTGTTCCTGTAAATTATGTGCACGGCGTTCCTGGCTGGGTGAGGATGGACACCCAGGAGAGCAGGGCAGGGACAGTCGGGGGCTCTGTCAGTGCTCACCGCCCCTTCCCCCCTTCCCCTTCCCCAGGGGCTGCCGTGCTGCTCCGAGGCTGCAGAGCCCCGGGGTGCTTCCCTCGCTCCGGGGGTGCTGGGGCTCTGCAGGAGCTGGGAGCGGCAGTTCCACGTTCGTGGGGAGATGGATGCTCGCTGATGACCTTTCCCTCCGTGGTGGCCGTGCTCGGGGAGCTGTCGCTCCGGTGCCTGCTCTCCCCTTTGTCACGGATTACTGCGGCTGGGCAGGTCTCCAGCTGGGAAACAAAGCCTCCAGCCCGTGCCGCAGGAGCCGGGAACAGGCGCTGCCGTGGGCAGGAAGCACCGAGCGTCCCCAGAGCCTCTGCTCTGTGTGTGACCCTCGAGTGCCTCCATGTCCCCAGGGTGCGGCTGGGGAGGGAAGGCGATGCTGGGGGCGATGCCCACCAGGACGGAGGCTGGCGATGCTGGCTGCAGCAGCTGGCAGCCACAGCTGGCTCTGCCGTGGAGCCTCCGAGAGGAAACAGTGTCTGGAGAAGGCAGGGGAGCTCCAGCCGTGGTTGCTCATGGGGTTAAACACTGATCGGGTTAGACGCGGTGCTTTCTCCCTGAGGATCTCAGGAGTTTGAGCCCACGTTGGGTACTGAGCGGCAGTGGCCGGGGGTGGATGGGAGCTCCAGGGTTAATGGGAATCAGCGGCTCCTGGGCCCCGGGGAGCTCTGCTGAGGTTTGTGGGGACGTTCAGGGAAGGTCCCCGCGGGGGCTCCTGTGGCCCTGGCTGCCCTCCCGCTCCCGGGGGGCTCGGCAGCCCGTCCCGGGCCCTGTGGGGGTCCGGAGCTGCCGTAACCCCGGGCTCTGTGTTCCCCTGCAGGCGAACCCTCCCGCTGGTCCTCGTCCCACTGCGAGTGCTGCTGCAAGAACGGCAAAGGCGACAAGGAGGGCGAGAGCGGCACGTCCTGCAACGAGCTGTCCACGTCGAGCTGCGACAGCCAGTCCGAGGCCAGCTCCCCGCAGGAGACCGTGATCTGCGGGCCCGTCACTCGGCAGCCCAACATCCAGACTCTGGACCGGCCGGCCAAGAAGGGCCCGGTGCAGCTGCTGCAGCAATCCGAGATCCGCAGGAAGAGCGACCTGCTCCGGACTCTCACCTCCGGCTCCCGCGAGTCCAACTCCAGCAAGAAAAAAGCGGTGAAGGAGAAGCTCTCCATTGAGGAAGAGCTGGAAAAATGTATCCAGGATTTCCTCAAGATCAAAATCCCAGACAGGTTTCCCGAGAGGAAGCACCCCTGGCAATCCGAACTGCTGCGGAAGTATCACCTTTAGGGTGGGGAGAGCACACGACCTGGTTAGAGCCAGATCCTAAGCGATACAAAAGTAATTCCCAGTAATAACTATTTGTTAGGTCACCAAAACCAAAACCCATCTCTAGTACTGCCTAATTTGCCTATTTCACCTTAACATTTCTAGTCGTAGGGGAACAATATTTTTGCAGTCCTGGAAGCACAATGACAAACGCTTTTGTTTGTAAACTTGGAGTCTTACACAAGCTGAAAACCTTAAGGGCACAAGCAGAGCCACCCCGAGGGATGCTCGTGGGGCCCGGAGCAGGCAGGGCGGGATGGGGAGGGCTCCGTGCCTGGAGGGAGGAGCAGCACAAAGCCCGAGCTCTGCCCTGGCAGTTTAAGCATGTGTATTTATATATGTGCATATATATATGTGTGTATATATATCTCTCTGTATATATATATATGTATATATATATCAATATATATTGCTTAAAGATTTTCTGGCTCTCTCCTTGTAACTGCACTTTCTCAGAAAAGAGCATTTTTTAGATGTCCCGTTTCTTCTCCAGGCCTTTGAGGGCTGAACGGTAGAAATCCATCTCCCTGTCTCTCTCGTGCTCCCTCTGCCCGTCCTTCCCCCGTCCCTGGGGCACAGCAAATGCGTCTCAGCGGAGACCAGGGTGCACTCTGTGGGTTTGTGTTACCATCAGCAAAACACTCCATTTGTCTGGGGTGCCCTCGTCCCTGCCTGTGTCCCCACACCTCTCGTGTTTTCCCAGGCTCTCCTGGGTCAAGGCGTGCTGATCCCAGCTGGAAAGCCGCGGGGATGCTCCAGGGCCGTGTGGGGATGCTGGGGAGGATGCTGGGGAGGATGCTGGTTCCCGCGAGTGCGGGCTGTGAGTGCCAGGAGCGGCAGTCCCAGCTGGGGGACAGCGGGCACCGTGCCCCCTGTGCCCCAGAAATCGCCCCCAGCCCGCCCGGGGGGAGCCATCGGTGCGGGAGGGATGTGCCAAGGGAAAACACGAGCCCGGAGCGGGCACCCGCGTCCCCTCCCGCAGCTCCCGTGGGTGCCAGCGCCGGCGTGGCACAGCCAGCAAAGCCTGCCCTGTGTCCCGGGTCACCCCCGGAGCCAGGGGCTGGGCTGGGCTGGGCTGGGCTGGGCT
>VZTN01016957.1:241095-260866 GCA_013400515.1 Erpornis zantholeuca | reverse complement strand
ATGGAGAGGGGTGGAACATTCCATTGCTCCCGCTGTGGTGGCCATAGCTGGGAACAAACCGGCTAGAGGATTTGGGATAAGTTACTCGTTTTCTAAAGGCACAGGAAGGAGATTTTTATATATATATATATTTATGAATATAAAAGTGTGGGCAGTGACAGTGCTGGTAACACAGAACGCTCGGATTCTGACTTATTTAGTGTCCTGCAGGTCCCAGGGCTTCCTCCTCCTGACTCCCAGCAGCTGCTGTGGGAGATGCTGTCCTGCCTGCACAGGTTCTCTCCGTGATCCTCGTCAGTCCCAGCCAGGGGAACCTTGGTGCCTGCGGGGCTGCAGCGTGCGGGGCTGGGACAGAGGGGGTGGCAGGGAACCCTGGGGTCCCCACGAGCACACAGCTGTGTTTGGGGCTGGCTGCACCTTTACCAGCTAAAAAAGGAAGCAATACTTGTCCAGAGGGATCCATCAGCAGGAGGTGGCTGCAGGGAGGGGGAACCCTCCCCAAAGACATCTGCAGGCAGCTGCAGAGCAGGGCTGGGGTGTGCAGCTGGGGTCACCTCTGCGATGGAGCTGTGCCCTCTGGGTCTGTGCCACGGAGCCAGGCTGGGCAGGAGAGGCTCTGCCTGGGAAAGGCTCACTGAAGAGACACAGCTCTTCCTGGGGTAGTGCTTTAGAGCCAGCTCAGGGCTGAGGACATTCCCTTATGCTGGAATTCAGGCCTGGTTCTTGTGCCCACAGGCTCACAGGGCACATCTTCCCACGGAAATCAGTGTTTCCTGCAAGCCCCACAGCTGTGGCCCTGCTTCATTATTTCATGGTTAGCTTATAGCATTTTTCTCTCCCTGCTCAACATTTCCCCCTGGCTCTGGCACCAAGCAGGAATCAGGGAGCAGACAGGGCACTCCTCTGGGTTTCCAGCAGGGCACAGGGTTCAGAACAGGTCTGACTGCAGCTAAAACCTCATCCTTCCACTCCAGATGTTTCCCTGTCTCTTTTTAATATCCCTGGGGCTCTGAGCTGTGTGTGCTGGAGTGGAGGAGCAGGGGCTGGGGTGTGTGGGGTGTGTGTGTGTTCCCAGGCTGACGTCCCAGGGACGTGGGATTGCTCCATGATTAATAACTGTGGACAAATTAGACCAAATGAAATGAGCCCAAGTGGGCTTGATTTATGTGGCCTTCATGTCTCCAGTTTGAGATGAAATGGTTATTATTCTCCAGTGCTACAGAAATAAAGGTCTTAAACTTCAGTAATCACAGGCAGGCCCAGGCTGCTGGGAAACCCAGAGTGGGCAGTGCCAGGCGTGGGTCTGGTGCCTGTGTGTGTTTGTGTGGGTTCTGCTGCAGCTCTGAGGCTGCTGCCGCTGCTCTGGCTCTGTGGACAGTTGTTTTAGGAGTGGTTTGTGTGGAGCTGGGGCTGTGCTGGCAGGTTTTGTGCTGCTCAGAGGGACAGGGGGGTTGTAGGTGGAACACTGCTGCTGGAGGCTGTCACAGCCCTGCTGGGGTCAGCAGCTCTGCCCAGAGCTCCTCTTCTCTCCCTCCTCATTTGCTGCTCCCTCTGCACCACCAGTGCCCCCCAGCACCCCCTCTGCCTTCAGGGCACCTCCCTGCTCTCTGGGACAGGGCAGGGGCACCCAGCAGTGGTGCAGAGAAACCCTGGGCAGGCTGAGCCAGAGCAGGGGATTTAAAAATGCTGCTCCACGATGGCTCCACAGTTCAGCTGTGGGTGGCAGTGGGTCAGGAGAGAGCAACCAAACCTTCTGCAGGCACCAGGAGGGTGGCAGTGGGGTGAGCTCACACAGTAACCCTGGCAGATCCCAGTCTGGGCACAGACTCACCCTGGGGCGACAGGAGGGTGCCAGTTCCCCTCTGTGGGACGTGGCAGCTCTCCCTCTTCCCAGGGCAGGACCCCCCTGCCCGGGTGGGTGCTGGAGCAGTGCCCCAGAGCCTCAGCACCAGCAGGGGAATGTGGCCAGAGCTCAGCACCTCCAGCTCCTTCCTCCTTCTGGGGCTTCTCCTGGGGCTGCGCAGGGAAACTGAGCCTGGCCAGGAGGGTGGGAGACAGGACACAGCACAGGGCAGAAAGGAAACTGGAATGAGAGGTTGATTGAATCCTGAAAGAGAGCTGGGTTTGGGCTATAAAACATATTCTTCTCCAATTCGACTTCATTTCAGTGAGAGAACCCGTGTGTCTCCCCAGGACAGGTTTTGTAGCAAGCCAAAATTAAATAAAGTACTCAGCTCACAGAGTACTTTATTTTTTCTAAAATATCTGGGGGAAAACTGGACTTTGAGCTGCTTTCCACAGGTAACAAAGACCAAGTTCTATTGAAATTCCTTTGAAAACTTACCTTGACTGCAGTGGGACTGCGACTCAGCTCCCACCAGCAGAATTCCTGGTTTCCAGGGGCTTTGCCACCCCAAGCCCCCTGAGGTGCCTGAGCAGGACTCAGCTCTGGGGGGACACACAGACCACGTGGGCACCAGATGATTTGGCTTTGTCCCTAAACCATCTGCACACAGAGCACAGCTCAGAGGCTCCCAGCGCTCTGGAGAACACTTGGTGTTCCAGTTGGGTGACTCCAGCTGTTGATTTTATTTGCAGGGCTGGAGGACAGGACAAGGTTGGGTTTCACTGGCCATGGCCATCAGGTGCCCGAGCCCTGCAGCCTCTGTCCTGCTCTGCTCTCCCAGCCCTGGCCAGGCTGGAGGGAACTTCCCAGCCCCTTCCCCTCCCCACCACTGCCAGTACAGACTTGGCTTTCAGAGCACTTCATGCATCAGGCCCCATGTGTACCATGGTACAAAATAATTGTCCAGTCTTATGGATAGCTTATGCCCCAACGGGGTTTTGTAGATTAATAGTAAAAGAACAAAAAAAAAAAAAGAGAAAAAGCACTTTTAAATTATTTATATTATAAAAAGACATTCTTTATTTTTCTTGGCATTGATGTCACTTAGCTAAAAAATCCGTTTATAAATAGGATATTGCAGATTTTAAACTATAGCAACGCTAAGCAAACATGAATTCAGAGTTCCACAGAGAAAATGACCGAGGTGAGGCAGGAGGGTGGCAGGGCCCAGCTGGCTCCAGGGTGGGCGTTGCAGCTGAGGTGATGTCCCTTTGTGGTCCCCCCTGGCCGTCCCCAGGCGGGGATGGCAGGACTGGGCCCCCCAGGCCTTTGGGGTTGTGCAGAGGTGCTGCCAGTGCAATATTTCCCAGCCCACAGGGATGCAGAGGAGGTTTGGTGCTGTTGGGATCTCTCGGGGCCTTGCTTACGTTACATTTTCGGACCTCATTCAGCACTAAATGACTTCGCCGAGGCTGAGTCAGTCTGTTGCACATTGATGTAGATTAAGTGGCACCCACTGAATTACCTCTCGACTTTCCAACGTGGTTCACTTGTACATAAGTGTAATGTCAAACTGTTTACAGGTTTTTTGTGCGTAATCGTGGAAAAAAAAAAAGAAGTTTTAACTACAAATTTAAAGGAATCGATTTTACTGGAAGGTGTTTAAAAAAATGAATGTGCTTAATACAGTATAGACATCCTTGCTAATGGTCTCACCTGAATGCATGTATCCGTGTTGTCAGTCCCACCAGTGAGGTTATTGGCAATATTCTGCAGTCTGTGAATAGCAAATATGCATAAACTACTGTGACTCTGACAAATATAACTTGGTAACTGTTTCTACTGTGGTATGTGAAAAAAAATCCTGTAGCTTTTAGCCTGCTGTATTTCCCTGGTGCGAGGAGCACCAGGAAGGAGAGAGACCTTGGATAAAGGAAGTCAGAGCCGTGCCCCGAGCGGGGCTGGTGGCATGGCCCCGCTGGGTGCCTGTGCTGCAAGTGCTAGAAATGCCATTTTCGGAGGCTGGCAGGTGGGAAGGGAAGGGAAGGGAAGGTGCTGCTGCTGCCTCCTGCCCTGGCATCGCTGCTGGGGCTGGGGCAGGCAGAGCCTCGGGGCAGGGCTGTGGGACCCTGCGTGGGGGGAGCTGGGCAGCTGCAGCCAGGCTGTGTTTGCCATTCCAAGGCAGTGAGTGCACGCTGGAGAGCACAGACCAGAATAGATGAGCTGGTATCCTCAGCTGTCACACACACAGCAGTGCATCCATGGACACGTCCAGGCTTTCTTGCTCACGGGGATCCAGCGCTGGCTCATGTAACCACTTCCCTCCCTGCTGCCTGGGCATTATTCTCCCTTGAAAGTGCTGAGCTTTGCCCCAGTTTATTTCCGGGTTTGTTATGATTTTTAATTTGCAGTGCTTGGCTGTGGTTGAGAGGAAGCCCTTTCCAGTGGCCCCTGCCTGGGAGGAGGTGGGAGCTCTGTCTGTGCAGTGTTTGCCCTCCCAGGGCTCCCTCCCAGCCGGGACTGGGATCTGCAGGGTCCCCATAAGTGGGAGGCTGAGGTTTGGGAGCTGGGTCTCCTCAGGGGCGAGGGGGACGCTCACTGAGCTCCCCTGTGGCCAGGATTCCCATCCTGAGGATCTCAGGGACACCAGGCAGCACCTGCAGAGAGGTTCTGTGTCCCTGAAGTGCCCTCCCAGCTCTGGGACGAGCTTCTCCCCTTTAACCGCCCCTGGTCTGGAGCCCTGGGCTGGGGGACAGCACAGGGGGAGCTGAGGGGACCCTTCTGCTGCTGCTGCTGCTGGGCAAAGCTGGGGCTTGCAGCCCTGTTCCCCCTGGCTGGGGCAGGTCTGGGGCTCCATCCCTGCCCCCAGCCTGGTCCCACGGGAGCAGAACACGCGGGGGCTGCTGCAGTGCCTGGGGTGGGGACAGCTCTTCTCCCCTCAGCCCCGAGCAGGGCCTCCCCTCTGTGCCTGCCCACCCGCATTCCAGGGCAGGGAGCTGGGTTTGGGCATGCTGAGCACTCCCGAGCACTGTCTTGTCTGCTCTTCTGTCAGGGCAGATGTGGAAGAGCAGTGGGTGTTGGGGTAGAACACCTGCACAGTAACTCCTGAGGATGTAATTACCTCCCCCACGCAGCCCTGGGTGATGTGCATGGGAAGTAGGAGAGATTCCCTTTGGTACCAGGTGATACCAGAAAATGATTTCAATCTGCCTTACAACTATATAATTAAGAGAGCTTATATATAGAAATATATATATATATATATATCTGTATGTCCCCATATGGATGTTTCTTGTCCCTGCTGGAGCTGCAGAGGTTCTGGCTGGGAGCAGGGGTCAGTGCCAGGGCTGTGGCCCAGCTGTGTACCCCAGCTGTGGCCACAAGGGCGAGCGGCTGGCAAGGACAGACTCAGAGCTTGTCCAAAGCCTTTCCAGAGGAGAGACCCCCGGGGGTAACCCTGCCCCCAGCGCTGAGCTGCCCCAGAAGCGTGGCTGGCAAGGCTGCGGTCAGTGCGTGCCACCCCCGTGCTGCCCGGGCTGGCAGGCGAGCAGTGACCCCAGCAGTGACCCCGCAGGTCACCATGGCCTGGCCAGGATGGCACTCAGTGGTCACCGTGCCCAAAGCCGGGCACGGGAGGAGCTCGGGCGCTCCCTCGGGGTGCCCAGGGCAGGACAGGGTGGGAGGGCAGGGCTGGCATCCCCCAGCCCGTCCTGCTGTCCCCAGGCAGGGCGAGGAGCGGAGCTGCTGCAGGGCTCGGGGCTCCCAGCCTTGCTCCCAGCCCTCTCCCAGCGCTGCTGCCCTGCCCAGGGCCCTGCAGGGAGAACTCTGTAAATACAGCAGGTTAAAAACTGGCACAGTATCAGCAGGTCTGTATTTAATGCAGATGTTTCCCATGTTTTGTAGTATTGTTTTATTGATAAATAAAAATCAACCAAAGACAAAAGAAGGCCTTTGGCGTCGTCTGTGTGAGCGGGACCGAGCGGCTGTGGGCACCCATTTACAGAGACCCTCCCTGGCACGGGGGCTGCAGGGCCCTCAGCCTGTCCTGCCAGCCCCAGGAACCCTCCAGGACAGAGACCATGGCCCACGGGAATGGAGAGGATGAGCAAAAGTCCCCGAGCTCCCTGGGAAGAGGAGTCCTGGGCTTGTCACCGTCCCCGGGTGTGCCCCAGCTCTGGGTGTGACACCGAGTCACCCCACAGGGCTGTGATGACACAAATATCACTAATGGCTCCAAAACGATCCCAAAATGCTCAGGATTTTTAAAACACAGCAAGAAAAGCAAAACTTGCAGCAATTAAACTGCATCTTAATGAGCTGCCTCCCAAAGAAAAGCTTGAGAAAAATGGGTTCATCAGAGACTCGTTAAAAAAATCACTAAAACCATTAATACTGTAAACATCCTCTCCGTGGCATAAATTTTGCATCTTTCCAGATGTATTTTTTACTATTTTGCCCATTTTATGGGAGGAGAAAACAAGGCACATCTCTTTGGAGTATTTTGTCCCAGGGCCGCCGGCGAGCAGCAGCCAGGAGGTACAAAACCCAAATTCCTGCCAGGTGTGCCTGTGCCACACCAGGCTGCCTACATCTAAACCCTTTAGGAGATTTTATTTGGTCTTTACCAGAGCAAAACATTCCTGATTTTGGGCCTTAGTGCTGACTGCAGGGGGAAGTGATGCCCGTGATCCCGAGAGTGGCCCATGGAACAGAGCTGCGAGAGCAGAAAGAGTTTGGACAGACTCTGCTCGGGGTTTAACCCCTGGACTGCCTGGGAAGGGCTTGCAGAAGCTTTCCAGCCTCGGGCAGGGCAGGAGTGCCCTCGGCGGGAGTGGGTGTGAGCAGCCGGATTCGCTGAGCTCTGGAGCAGAACGGGACGGGGCCGCTCCTGCCCGGAGCTCCGACAGCCCCGGGCTCTGCTGAGCCCCGAAATGAGGGAGGGGACAGCGCTGGGGACCCCAGCCCCAGGGAGGGGACGGGGCAGGGAGGGCTGGGGTGCCAGCAGAAGGGAGAGGCGATGCTGGGTTGGGAGCGCAGGGATGGAGCGGGGCTGGCACAGCTCCTGTCCCCCCCAGGCTGTGCTCCCCCGCCCTGGGGAGGGGCAAGGGGCACTGCCAGCCCCGGGGGTATGCAGGGGTTATTTCAGCCCTGGGGAGGGGGCAAGGGGCACTGCCACCCCCGCGGGTATTTCAGAGGTTATTTCAGCCCTGGGGAGGGGCAAGGGGCACTGCCACCCCCGCGGGTATTTCAGAGGTTATTTCAGCCCAGGCCCCCTCGCTCCAGCGCCCGTTCCCCCCCGGCTCCCTGGTCGTGGGCTGGGGGATTTTTCAAACGCGGATAAAGCTCCAGCAGCCACAGGACAAGGGCACATCGCACCTTGGCACCGGCGATGCCCTCGGATGAACCTCCGGGAGAAATCCACATTTCCTCCCTTTTCACGCACTCCCAGACATCCACCCCGAGCTCCCTCCTGCTCTGGCCCAGTCTCTCTCCTGGACACCTGGAAGACAAAATGTGAGTTCTGCTTTCTCTGTGGTCCTGCCTCTGCCATTGAAGTTGTTATTAAGCCACGCTAATTATTTTTAAAATCCAATAAAGACATCTAACACGTGCAATTTTAACATAATGTGCTGGGAATAGTAGTTCAGTGCTATTACCAGTGCTAAAATCAATGGCTTTGCTCATGTAGCTGTGAGCTTTTATTTTCATCATTAGCCCAAAAGAACAAGTCTGGATCTGTGTCTGTATCATTATTAATATTAAATATAACAATATAAAATTTAATAATATAAAATATTGATAATTTTTCATTAGAACCTGACCCCTTCTCCTGCTGGCCATAAGACACTCTCTGTGGTCCCCTGAGCCTTGTGGTCAGCCCTGGTGCTCCTGCTGCTGTGCCCTGGTGGAGTGTGCTGGACAAGCACAGGGAGGGACACGTGCAGGAGGTGCTGGGTGGGTGGCACCACCCAGGCCTGGCGAGGCAGAAACACAAACTTTTCCTGCTGCCCCCAGATCTGTCCCTGGATTTCTGCACAATGAATGAATCCAGCCCAGCCTCTCCCAGGTGCTGGGAGCTCCTCTCTGCCTGGGGCCCTGCACTGAGCAGAGCAGAGCTGGGCACACACCAGAGCCACTGAAATGCTCCTTAGGGTTCTGGCTCCACCGTGCCCAAGAATAATGAAAAAATTCCTTTTTTAAATTTCTCTTGGGGCAGATCCATCAGCTCTGAAGACCTTCCAGTCACTGTGGGGTCTGCACCTCCAGAGTCCCTGAAGGCTTAAAGTTAATAAAGGACAAAGGGGAGTATCTGCATGCTGAACACAACTCCCCCATTTGGGTGCTCTCTTTATCCAGTATGTGGTTCCTCCCTCCCCAGTGGGATGCCAGCTGCCCTGGCCCGGGGGGAGCAGGCTCCCTGCTCCCCCCTGCAGCTCAGCCCAAGGGCCCTGGAGCAGCCACACACCAGGAGCTCCTCCCCACCACTGATCTGTGCCCTGAACCAGGAGCGTGGATGTTCCCTTCAGGTCTGCCTGATGGGAACACAAATGTTACTCTGCTTTTTATAAATGCCCTAACACGGTGTTTAAGTTCTTTCTGAAAGGACAAAGCAGGTGAGCTCCCCTTTCCAGGCAGAGCAGATTTCCATCCTGCAGCTGTATTTTAGCCCTGTTGTGAGTAATTGTCTCCTCCAGGTTAAACCTGCAAAGGCATCCCAAATCATGGATTTAAATGATAGCAAAAAAATTCCCTGAACTCCTTAAAGTTAATGACGATCTTCATTTTCATTTGCCACATATTCCTCTCCCGTAATAGCCATGTGCTAAATCTTCATGAGATTTTTTTATAGTTTCACTGGAGGAATATTTGCATAATTATTAGAGCATAATCTGCTTTAATGGGCCCACTGATTTTACTGTTACAGATAAATGTATGTGGTGTCAGATTTAAGCATATAAAAGCCTGGACAGCCTTGGGAAGTGCTGTGTCTGCTGCAGAGAAGTGCCCATGGCTGTGTTGTGTCCCAGGGGACAGTGTCCCCTGGCCAGGTGACACCAGGGGGGCTTGGGGGCCGAGAGCTCCCCTGGCCCCTGGGCAGCAGAAGGGGAGCACGGATGCTGCTGTCCCTCCCTGTCCTCAGAACCACCCAACCCAGCCTGGTTTGATGGGAAGGGACCCAAAAACTCATCCAATGCCACCCATGCCATGGCAGGGACACCTCCCACTGTCCCAAGCTGCTCCAAGCCCCAATGGCCAACCTGGCCTTGGGCACTGCCAGGGATCCAGGGGCAGCCACAGCTGCTCTGGGCACCCTGTGCCAGGGCCTGCCCACCCTCCCAGGGACACAAGCCCTGAAATCCCTGCCCCATGCTCTGCTCAGGGCCCAGGGACCGAGCAGGAGCTGACAGAAGTTCTGGGCTCAGCACTTTGGGTGAGCAGGGTCTGGCCTCCTGCTCACTCCTGATTTGGAAACTCCCCGTGGATTGACGTGGAGAGGTATAAAAAGGATCTCTTGAAGTAAGAGGAGTGAGGTGTGGGGAGGGTGTGATGACAGCAGCTATATAAGGAGGCAGCACAGAATTCTTGAGGGGAAGCATCAAACTTCTGCTATTTTCCAACCAGATCATACCCTCGCTATGAAATGTCATTTCTAGAATTTTTTTAGGCTGTTCTAATAGATCCTGATAAATGTTCTTCTCCTCAGGGCTTGTCAGGAGCAGACGTGATTGATGCTATCTTCAGAAGGAGACAAAAATGTTCTGTGCAGGATCTGCCACTGTGGCAGATCTCAAAAACAATGGTCTGAACTGAGCCGTACAGAACACTGCTAAAATATTTAAAATTCCTACAACAGCTATTTGGTTCTGAGTCCTACTTCCTTGGGAAAGCCATAGTAAAGACCTTCTCTAAATCTGGGAAAATAATAAGAAAAGAAAAGCATCTCAAAATCTGTTGGCAAGAGCCCAGCCTGAGTACAGTCTAGGGCAAGCTGCATTTTCTGCATTGCTTTTGGAAGTGCCAATATTCAATTGATATTATTGAATAAAATATGAACATGTTTTAATGGAGAGATTCTGCAGGCCTGAGCCTGGAGGCTGGGGATGGCTCTGCTTCCAACCCAAGCCATGCTGGGATTTGGGGATTTGGGCACCAAGCTGTGCTCAGTGCACCCGAGGGCAGCTGAGTTCCTTACTGTGACTGAGGCATTTCCTGGGGACTTCAAGCAAAGTTTGTTGTGTGGAAGAGAAAAATCCCCCCCAAAAGGGAACCTGACCTGCAAGACCTTGGCTGCTGAGGGCTCTGTCTGCCCCGAGCCCAGCCCCGAGCAGAACAGGATCCTGAGTGGAGCTGGGGAGCTCGGCAGTGTCCACGGAGCTCCCTCCACCAGCGGGTGTGGAAAATTCAGCCCTTTTGTCTCTCTGACAGACAAATGATCAGCGTCCTCCTTTGTAAGGGATGCAGCTGGAAGAGATTAGGAAAGAACTTCTGGATAAATAGATTTATTGGTGCAATTTGGTTTTACATGGCCAGAATGGAGTGTTTATAAAATATTTATGGAGTTTTCCTTTGCAGTGATGGAACAAGGACCGGTTTAACAATGTGTGGGCCTTCATTAGTCCTGTTCCAGTCAGGTTTGCTCTGTCTCCTCTTGTCACTTCATTAAGTTGGCCCTCATGATAGATTGGCCCAAATCACTAATTAATAATTACCTCTTCTGTATAAAATCAGATGCCTCGCGTTGGCACTACTGGCCATGAATTTAAGATCATGCACAAACCTGTGTGCGTTTCTCTGCTCCGTATTGAAGTCATCCCGCTATTCATCCCAAACCTCATCAGAACAGATAATAAAGCACTTCATGAACAGATGTGCCACTTATTCATCCAGTTCTATCATGATAATGACGAAAATTTAATCTGGAGTGGCTATGGAAGATGATCTGAAAGACAGATTGGTGTGAATAATAGCGGCAGCACAGAGCCCGGGGGGGCTGCGCTGGAGGGGAGGGGGCTCATTCCCTCCCCCTGCCCCCCCCGGGCTGGGCCCCTCCAGGAGCTCCTCTTTCTGCAGATGTAAACGCTCCAAATTGCTTTGCCTTCAAAGAAGTATAAAAGGTAATTGCTCTTACAGCTGTGAGCAACATCTGACACTGCAGAACGCTGAAAGCACATGGAGGAGAGTTTGGAGAGTCCAGATACATGCAGGGTGAGGGGGACGACGTGCACGGCTGAATATTTAGCTAAAACATTAGAAAAATGCAGAGACAAGTGGAAATTTGTGAGGCCGGCTTGCCCTGAAGAGCCATTTGCCCCTCGTTAGGCACATTTACATTTCTGTGTGTCCTCAGACAGGCTCCGAGCGATCCTTGTCAATAGAACACATCGGGAATGCGGCACAGAGGGAGGCACGTGTGAGGTGAATATTTGCAAGGCTGTTTCTGGGGCTGCACAGCTCTCTAAATTCTGTCAGCAGTCAAAAAGATCCTTCAAAATCCCCCAAGTGTCTTTGGAGAACAAAACTCTGCCTATTGAGTGCTGGGGAGGTGGCCTGGACTGACAGCTGGCATCCTGCTGCTCCCGGGGCAGGAAGGGCACAAACTCTGCAGCATAAACTCCCCAAAAACCCAAAAAAGGCTGCGTGGAGGAGGGGCAGGAGATGGGACACCTCCCTGAGTCCCATGGAGCGGCACGGGTGGATGGGGATGAGGATGAGGATGGGGATGAGGATGAGGATGAGGATGAGGATGGGGATGGGGATGAGGATGGGGATGAGGATGAGGATGGGGATGAGGATGGGGATGAGGATGAGGATGAGGATGAGGATGAGGATGAGGATGAGGATGAGGATGAGGATGAGGATGAGGATGAGGATGAGGATGAGGATAAGCCAGCTCTGCCCCACCTGAGCTCATTGATTCTCCCTCCTTCTCTGCCTCCCTGGGACTTCTCGTGGCCACCACTTCACCTCTGAGGCAGAGCCAGAGCTAGAGCAGAACCTCATTAGTGCAGGAAAAGCAGAAAGGGACTTGGGGTGAATGGATCTTCCTTGCTGGACCAGCCCCCGCTCCGAGTTCGGTGTGAGGGTGCAGGACGCTCCTTCCCCGAGGGTCTCTGTGTCCCTGCTGCCCTGGACGTCCCCAGCCAACAGAGCCGAGGTTGTTCCCTCTAGAAAATGACCCAGAGGGGAACCAGCCTCATAATGGTAAATGTTTCCTTTAACAGCTTGTCAGCACAGAAGTGCTGCTTTTCACACCCGAAATGTTGTCAGCCTCCCTCAGCATCTGTCACAGCAGCAGCAGCAGCAGCGCCACGGATCTGGGTTAGAGAGATGGGAAAGAAAAGGGGTCTGGGTGTGGGAGCGGCACTGCTTGGGGTCAGAGGGAAGGGTCCAGTGCCTCCCTGTGGGCTTGGGCTCCGTGGCTGCAGGATTTGGGATCTGCTGGGGCAGAGTTCTGTCAGTCCTCGTTGCTCCCTTACCCAATTCGTGCCCAAATCCCAGTTTGTGACTTTCCTTCGGTTTTCCCATCCCTTTTGGTGGAAGTAGGGTGTTCTTCCCTTCCCTGAGCCCTTCTGCTGTGGCAGCTCCCAAAGGCAGAGCCAGAGCAGGGCCCTGTTTGCTGGGCACCCTCGGGAGCTGGGCAGGTCTCTTGGCCAGGAACACATGTTGGAATTCCTGCCCTGCCTCCTTCAATCCCACTCTGGAGGGGCTGGAGGTCACCTTTTGACAGCAGAGAGCACAGAGGGGGCTCGAGGGGGCTCCAAACCCCAGAGAGAGCCCAGGTGCCAAAGCTGCCTGTCCTTGCCCCGGGTGGGGAGCAGTGTGCCCAGGCAGGAGCCTCTCCCTCCCCTTCGCCGGGGACGTGAACAGCAGATTTTAGTTTCCTTGGTGATCACTGTCAGACCTGAAACACAAAAGTGAAATGAAAATGGGAATGTATCAGAATTAATTATATCCAGTCATGTTAATTATACACCTTCTCTTACAGCCTTCGTGGAGTCGATTTTAGCACTTTCTGCTGGATCTCTCTTCTCGAGGGCTGGCGTGAACTGGTCAAAAGGAGGAGCATTTAATCTTCCGGTGCTAGGCCAGGGATTTTAATGCTGAAGGTTGTTTTATTCTTAGGGTACCTCCAATAAAGGATATGCATCTTCCCAAGGACAAATAATTACTGCAACAGCCTGGAGCAATTTGTCAGGAGAATGACCCTGAGAGTAGTTAAAGTTCATAAGGTACAACATGAGTCACCATTAGAAAATAACAGAACTATTTCTCTCAATGACAAGAGGTGAAAATTCAATAGCAAAGAGGTGTGAAATATTAGGACCCCAACTAAATCAGGGATGAGTAGATGAGGAATTACAGTTGGTGCTCATTTGGGAAGCAAATGTGAGACGATGTGTTTTGAGTGCCTGGGAGAAGATTTGGTATCTTTGGCAACACAGCTATAAAGGAAGAACCTCCAAATAGTTTTCATTTCTTACTGTAGTCATGGAACTCAAAAAGGCAATGAATAATGAATGAGTAATCCTGGGAAGCATTTAAGGACTCCACTTCCCGAGGGCTGCTGGCTCAGGAGCCAGCGCTGGTCTGGCAGCCCCCAGGGCCAGCAGGAGAGGGGAGAGACCCCCAGGGCCAGCAGGACAGGGGAGAGACCCCCAGGGCCAGCAGGGCACGGGCAGAGCCCCCAGGGCCAGCAGGACAGGGGAGAGACCCCCAGGGCCAGCAGGACAGGGGAGAGACCCCCAGGGCCAGCAGGGCACAGGCAGAGCCCAGCATTGAGGGGGCTGCAGGAAGGGCTGGCAGTGCCCAGGGAGATGCAGGAAGGGCTGGTAGTGCCCAGAGAGCTGCAGGAAGGGCTGGCAGTGGCCAGGGAGCTGCAGGAAGAGCTGGCAGTGCCCAGGGAGCTGCAGGAAGGGCTGGCAGTGCCCAGGGAGATGCAGGAAGGGCTGGTAGTGCCCAGAGAGCTGCAGGAAGGGCTGGCAGTGGCCAGGGAGCTGCAGGAAGAGCTGGCAGTGCCCAGGGAGCTGCAGGAAGGGCTGGCAGTGCCCAGGGAGATGCAGGAAGGGCTGGTAGTGCCCAGAGAGCTGCAGGAAGGGCTGGCAGTGGCCAGGGAGCTGCAGGAAGAGCTGGCAGTGCCCAGGGAGCTGCAGGAAGGGCTGGCAGTGCCCAGGGAGATGCAGGAAGGGCTGGTAGTGCCCAGAGAGCTGCAGGAAGGGCTGGCAGTGGCCAGGGAGCTGCAGGAAGAGCTGGCAGTGCCCAGGGAGATGCAGGAAGGGCTGGCAGTGCCCAGGGAGCTGCAGGAAGGGCTGGCAGTGCCCAGGGAGATGCAGGAAGGGCTGGTAGTGCCCAGGGAGCTGCAGGAAGGGCTGGCAGTGCCCAGGGAGATCCAGGAAGGGCTGGCAGTGCCCAGGATTCCAGAGCTGTGCCCCCACCTGAGGATGCTCTGTGCTGCCCAACGCTCACACAGCTCCTGGGGGGCTCAGGACGTCCCTGCCCAGGCTGTGACCCCCCCGTGCTCCTCCTGCTCCAGGGGCAGGGCAGGGCCAGGAGCCAGGCAAGTGGCCCCTGTGGGGTTTGTCCAGCCCTGCCAACCTCATCCCTGGCACCCGGGGCAGGAGCAGGGCAGAGCTGTGGCACAGCTCCCTCCTGGCCCATGCTGCCCCGTGCCAGCAGAGCCCCGGGCAGCTCGGCTCTGCTCCCCAGAGCTGCCCAGCAGGGCAGGGCCAGAGGCAGCAGCACTGCTGCACCAGGGCTCTGATGGATGGCACACAATCGGAATTATTATAGGAGAGTGTATTTCATCCAGACAGGAAACTTTAAGCAGGACACAACAGACATTTTTCTTACAATATTAACAATTTACCATCTGAACTTTATCTTCTCCTTGGATAATAACCACCAGCCACTGGGTAAAGGAACAATTGATTTAAGATCTCAATCAAAGGAAAGCATTCCTCTTATCTGGATAGCCAAGCAATGGAGCAACAGTCAGCTGGGGTTAGTGTACATTTGTCAGTCCATTAAAAGCACAGGCTCCAGATCTATAGATGGGCTGTAAGACATTTGTGGAAATGACTCTTGCAGAAATCTTTAGTGGTTAAGTGCCTGCCATCTAAGCCTTCCCTTGATTTCCACAACGTTTACTCAAAAAGACAAGGGAAAAAATTATATTGCCTGTACTGAGACTTTCTTCCCTTTTTCCATATGCTTTTCCTTGATGATCGAATTACTCCATGAATTAATTGCTGCTCTGACAAGGAGCAGAGTGGTGCACAGGACACTCCCCCCATGATCCCAGAATCACTGAGGTTGGAGAAGACTCCCAACACCACTGAGTCCAAGCTGTGCCCCATGCCCACCTTGTTCCCAGCCCAGAGCCCTGAGTGCCACCTCCAGCCCTTCCTTAGACACCTCCAGGGCTGGGCACTGATGCTCCTTCACCACTCAGCTCAGAGTTATTCCTGCTCTAGGCCAGCAGTTCTAAGAGCAAACCTTAGTGCAGCTGTTCCAGCACAGACCCCTGAGCCACACCAAGCACAGATGTGCCAGCAGCAGCAGCAGCCATGGTGCCCAGAGCTCCCCCAGCCTGGTGGGTGTCCCAGCAGCCCAGGGATCTGGTTTTCACCAGGATGGTGACAGCTCAGGCTGCACCACTGCTGTTTCCATGGCTGCCAGTCCAGCCCTGCCTGGGAAAGGAGCAGGGCTGCTCTCGGTGTGAGCATCCTGCCAGGCTGGGGGAGCTCACACACACACCCAGAGCAGTGCCTGCTCTCTCTGCCGCCCTCTCGGTGTGAGCATCCTGCCAGGCTGGGGGAGCTCACACACACACCCAGAGCAGTGCCTGGGAAAGGAGCAGGGCTGCCCTGTCCCTGTGAGCATCCTGCCAGGCTGGCTGTGCTCACACACACACACCCAGAGCAGTGCCTGGGAAAGGAGCAGGGCTGCTCTGTCCTTGTGAGCATCCTGCCGGGCTGGGGGAGCTCACATACACACACCCAGAGCAGGGCTGCTCTCTCTGGCCACCCTCTCCTTGTGAGCATCCTGCCAGGCTGGCGCTGGCACAGCTCCGTTGTTAGAGGTGTGTGTGCAGCACAAGGGCAGCAGGGCTGCGGAGGGGAAGGGCACAGACACTCCTGCCCCTCCAGGCCCCGGGGATGGTGCAGGACTGGCAGCACACCAGCGTGCAGCCAGGACCCTCCCGCGCCGGGGGAAGTGCAGCAGGTGTTGTATTTTCTCAGCACCAATAGAGAATTTACGGCTCCCTCACAACCCCGAGGCGCTGCTGGGGTGGGGCCGGGGCCCGCACGTGGATGGATCTGGCTCAAAGCTGGGAGCAGTTTGGGTTCTGCTGGATTCCCAGGCGAGCACTCAGCCTGCCCACCCCAACCTCCCACTGCTGGCGAGCGAGCGAGCTGCTGTCCTAGCCCTGCTCCCGCAGCCTTCCCTCCCTCAGGGGCTCCTGCCTGCATTCTGCCGTGGAATGAGGGATCTGCTGCGATGGCTCGAGCAGCCCCTGCCCCCTCCCGTGCCCCCACACTCCCCCAGCCCCTCCAGAGCCATTCCTGGGCCAGGCACCAGCTCCCCCAGCACAGCTCTGCACGCTGGGCTCGGCTGCTCATAAATACTGATGGCACAGCTCAGCAGTTTAAAATACAAGGGGAAGAAATAGAGAATGGCCACAAAACATTTACTGTCAAATAAGCTCCAAGTGCTTTTATAACTGTTACTCACGTCGTGAGATACTGCTGAGACACGGTGATAAACACGTCCAGCCATAAAAACGTTTCATATTTGCTTTTTAAGTCACCTCCAAGTGTTTCAGTGCAGAAAACTTTTTGATAAGATCATTGCACTGAGCTGTGGGAGCACCTGCACCTCCTGAGCACCTCCCAGGGCTCTCACAGATGGAGATCACTCTTGTGGGATGGTCGAACACAATCTCTGAGGGCTTTTCCAACTTTAAGGAATTTATGATATGAGCAGGGTCACATGAAGAGCCTTGCCAAGGTCACCAGGACAGGCTGACAGGATGGACACACTCCCTGACTCCAGAGGAAACCTGAACTGGCTGCACCCAGCTGCTGAGTGACAGCCTGACATTGGTTAATATTCTATGGAATCCCTGCTTATCCTCCTTCCCCTCTCTCCATTCCTCTTTTCCAGCAGGGGCCACACGGACCAGGACAGCTTAATGTGGTGGGTTCGGTATTTCAGGGCTTCAATCTGCTACAGGGACACCTTGGGACCAAAATCCAGATGTTCTCACTCTCATCTTTCCCTTTTCGTTTCTGCCTCCCTGTCTCAGCCAGATGGACCTCGGCTCCTCATCCCTTCGAGCTGTGGGCAATGAGCCAAAGGGGAACTTCTTTCTTTCTTCCATCAGCAATTTTCTACAGTAAATAAGGAAAGAAAATGGAAAACCTTGTAGGAAGTCCCAGGCTGCTGAGGCTGTTTAAATGGGTTCAGAGCTCAGGCATGAGGCAGATTAATCACAAACCAGACACGTTGAGCCAGCACAGGAGATGACATTTGAGGGCTCGTGTAGGGAAGAAGGATTAACTGAGGAACGGGACTGGGAACAGAGGAAACCTGAGCACGAAGCACCAGGTACAGGCAGGTCGGGATGTGACAGCACTGAGACTATTCCACCAGATTAAGCACGGCCTTGAAGAATATCTTCTTTGCATGAGCACTGTGATCTCGTTCTAATGTGCTCGCAAGAACCGCAGATGATTAATTGGATCATTTCCATATCCTGCTCCGAGAGCGGCACTTGAGGAAAGCGCTGCTGCTGCCTGACCTGCGGGCAGGGCTTGCCTTCCCCTCGGGAGGAGCTGCCGAGAGGCAGGAGGGCGATGAGCAGGAGGTGTGAGGGACAGGAGCAAACCACGGAACAGCGCCTGAGCCCCAGAATGGATCCTGTCCCTCGGCTCGACACTCCACAGACACCGAGACGAGCCCCTCGCTGAGCGGAGCGGGAGCGGGAGAGGGAGAAGGAGCGGGAGCGGGAGAGGGAGAAGGAGCAGGAGAGGGAGAAGGAGCGGGAGAAGGAGAAGGAGCAGGAGAAGGAGAAGAAGAAGGAGAAGGAGCAGGAGCAGGAGCAGGAGCGGGAGCGGGAGCCGGAGAAGGAGCAGAAGGAGAAGGAGAAGGAGCAGGAGCAGGCAGCGCTCGCCGGGGATAACGAGGCCTTTTCACGCGGCGTTAACGCTCCACAATGGTCCATCCTCGCTCAATGGCCCTTTTCCCTAAAAATACACGAGATCCATCGCCGTGCCTTCTGCGCCGGGAGCGCTGCGTGGCACCGACAGCCTCTGGAAGGAGCCCCGGGTCCCTCTGCTCCCGCTCGGTGCCTGCCGGGGCTGGGGGAGAGCCGGGGCCGGCGGGGAAGGAGCGGCAGAGCCTCGCTGCCCCAGGGTGCTGCAGGCTCTGCCCGAGGATGCTGCAGGCCCTGCCCGAGGATGCTGCAGGCCCTGCCCGAGGATGCTGCAGGCTCTGCCCGAGGATGCTCTGGCCCTGCCCGAGGATGCTCTGGCCCTGCCCGAGGATGCTCTAGGCCCTGCCCGAGGATGCTGCAGGCTCTGCCCGAGGATGCTGCAGGCTCTGCCCGAGGATGCTGCAGGCTCTGCCCGAGGATGCTCTAGGCTCTGCCCGAGGATGCTCTGGCCCTGCCCAAGGCCAGCTCCTCCCCAAGGCTCCCCGCACTCCTGAGCACCAGACGTGTCCTGCTGCCTCCCACGGAGACACCACGATGCTCTGGAAGGATCCAGGAAGGATCAGCTTCTCAGAGACAAATACCTGGAATTCTGAACCCAAAAGGGGTGGTTTCCACTTGTGTGTCTTCCCAAAACCCTTCCAATCAATCACGACTCTCTCAGTCTCTCAGCATCCCTAACTGGTTCTGCCATTGATTTACTGCTCAACTCCTGAGCGCTTTGAAGAGGTTTTTCCCCAGCCTAAACGCTACTTATTTGAAGTAGAAATTGAATCTGATGGGAAAGCTTCTTTTAATTTGCAAAACCAGAGAAGGTTAAAAGGGACAGAGAAAAAACAACCTTTAAAAACAACCTCCTCAAGCCCCTGACTGGCAGGTTTGGATGTAGCAATGGTACAGGAGCAGTTCCTGTGCTGATTTAGAGAAAAGAAACTTCCCTCACTGACAGCTCCAAAGCAGGGACTCATTTCAGACAGTGAAGAAAGATGATGTTTGTAAAGATTGTTTTGTGCAGAATAATACTGATTATTCTAATAGGATTATTATCTATTAGTATTGTCTATTAAATTATCTCTTAGTAACACTATTATTCTAATGGGGGAACAGAAAGAAAAGGATAGCATAAAATTCAGCTTTCCTCCAGCCCCTGCCCAGGGCTCTGCAGGCACCAGCCAAGTGTTCCCTGCACTGACAGAGGGAAGTGGAAAAGCTTTCTAGCACTGGATATTTTATCACAGCTTTTCACCTGTTAGGCCAAGCTCAAGGCAGGGCTCTGACCTTCACAGTGTTTGACTGAATGTTAAAGCAAGACATTTCCAGTCAAATAAAGTGCAAATCCCCACAGCCCGGGAGTGCACAAGGCAGGAGGAGAGTCTGTGCATGGGGAGGGATGAGCCAGCTCTGGGCAGGACTGGGAAGGAGCAGCTCCTCACTCCGTCTCTGCCTCGGGAGCTGCTTCCACTCCATCCCTGCTCTCGGGGCTGCTCCCACCCCATCCCTGTCCCCAGAGCTGCTCCCACTCCATCCCTGTCCCCAGAGCTGCTCCCACACCATCCCTGCCCCCGGAGCTGCTCCCACTCCATCCCTGTCCCCAGAGCTGCTCCCACTCCATCCCTGCCCCCGGAGCTGCTCCCACACCATCCCTGTCCCCAGAGCTGCTCCCACTCCATCCCTGCTCCTGGGGCTGCTCCCACTCCATCCCTGTGTCAGCT
>VZTN01016957.1:195840-220146 GCA_013400515.1 Erpornis zantholeuca | reverse complement strand
CATCCATCCATCATCCATCCATCCATCCATCCATCCATCCATCCATCCATCCCTCATCCATCCATCCATCCATCCATCCATCCATCCATCCCTCATCCATCCATCCATCATCCATCCATCCATCCATCCATCCATCCATCCATCCCTCATCCACCCCATCCCTCCATCCCTCCTTTCTCCATCCCTCCTTTCTCCATCCCTCCCATCCCTCCCTGCCCCAGCTGTCCCTGAGGAGCACTCCTGTCCCTCTCCCCCCAGGTTCTACTGGAGATGGACCTGAGTAAGAAACAGATACATAAAATATGACATTAAATTAAATTATGCAAGAACCATAAAGTCCACAAATACTTAGCTCTCTCCAGAACTGATCTGACAAGATTAAACTCCTTATGCTATTCCCCAGTTAACAGACTACTTAATATTTGACTAAGCATTATTAAAATCAAAGACAACCAGAAAATAGCACCTAATTCACTGCAGGAAGTGCGAGAGCATCCTCACATCGACACACACTTATTAGAGAGCTGCTGTCCCCAGCTTCATCAAAGGGATATTTAATCTCTGAGCCATCATTTATTCATGCTGATGGCACATGCAGGAAGCTGGAGCAGAGGGAAGGAGCCACTGGCACACTCCATGCTCACGAGGAGATAGATGACTTTCAAATCCTCTTACAGAGCGTGGGGCTCCAGCTACTCCAAGCACTCAGTTTTCTCTCAGGGTCTCCAAAATGTATCTTTAAAGCAGTAAATAAGTGACAGCCACCCTCAGCTTACTGTCAACATCCATAATTAGCCAACTTCTTACACAGAGAGAGATAAGGCCAGCTCAGGCCCCGGTGTGGGGTGGGAGGAGGATGCTGGGCAGAGCCCCTGCACTGTGGGAAGAGGAATCCAGAGCCCCCTGGGCAGGCCCTGCAGTGCTGGGGCTTTGGCTGTGCCTCTTCCTCCTCCTGGGGCTCTGCAGAGACCCCAAAATCCCTGCAGGCAGGTCCCCAGCACAGTGCTGCTCCCCAGGGAGATGGAGCTCACCCCAAAGGTAACAAACTCCACTTCCTGATATTTAAAACTCTCCAAAATTAAGGTCTTTTTGTCCAGCTGCTGCTGCCAAGCAGCTCACTGCCTGAATTCTGCTCCGTTTGCCTTCAGCCTCCTTTATAGGCTTGGACTATAAACAAGCCAAGAAAACAACCCTCAGCCTCTGATTTAAGCAACTTTTTCATACTCGGAGGTTCATTTTTGTGCCAATTCAGCACAAAATCGTTTTTATTTCCCACCAAGCAGAAATTCAAAGGTGGTGCTTTTGGTATTTCCTGGGTGAAACAAGCCCATGAAGTTAAACACCAGCCCTCACCTGTCCAGGGGTCCTGGTGCAGGTTGGGGTTCCTGAGGTTCCCTGGGCAGCACTGGAGCCTCACGAGAGCCTCCTCAGCTTGAAATACCAGAAAGAACCAAGGACAGAGCCATTTTCCCTGCTGCACCTTCCCATTCCTGTTAAGCAGCACATTCCAGTGGAATCAGAGCTCCCACAAAGGCCTTGGCCAGCTCTGCCCACGAGCAGACACAGTCTGTGGGAAGAGGAAAAATAAAGTCTATCACAAAATCAAAACTGCATTTTTCTGCACTTAGTTTATCTCTGCTATCGATTACACCACCAAAAACTGCTGAAGCACAGCTACAATAAAGGATCTAAACATTGAAGAGGTTATAAATCCCTGTGTTAAAGATCATGTTCCAGACCTTCAGCTGCCAGGTGCCACAATCTGAGGTTTTGTAAAAGTCATATAATTAACTTAATACTGAGTTCTGCATTTTTTAAATGCAGTGCAAGCACCTGCTTTCAGCTGTAGCACATTATATGCAGATATCCTATAAACATTAATGAAATTAAACTAAAAAACACTTAAGAAATTAATTATTAAGCAACATCCAAAATTCTGCACATTAGACCAGTTTTGAATCAAGCCTAGTTTGCAGGATTAGGTGATTGCAATGTTTGAGGAAAGAAAACACCAGATTTTGAATTATATCCAATTCAGTATTTTACTGATATATAGATCACAAATAATCCTGGAACCACCACTGCACATGTGGCTTGAAGACCTAAAGCACCCTCACACCAATCAGCAAAATAAAACTGGTAAAAGTCACCACAGGATTTTGCAGAGCAATCCATGAAATTCCTCAACAGCCCTTCCAGGAGCTGCAGTTACACATCCTGGATCGGATTTATTTTATATTCTCTCCCCATAATCACAGCTCCATGGCTGCAATCCACCACAGAAATGAGATTCAGGGTGGGGAATCCAAATCCGTGAGTTCCATAATTGCCTTTTTATTGCAGTCCTGGAGTTAGAATTTCTGCACAAATTAATATTAACTCCGTGTTCATAGGAGATGCTAGCAGGTTACAGGAGCAGCCCTGGAACAGAGCAGAGCAGCTCTGGCAGTGCCAAATCCCCTCAGCCACACCGAGAGCCCGTGGGGAGAGCACTGAGCAAAACCAGAGCTGCACCAAACCAAGGTNACCAAGCTCAAACCACAGCGGCACCAAACCAAGATCAAACCACAGCTGAACCAAACCAACATCAAACCACAGCTGAACCAAACCAAGGTAAAACCACAGCTGCACCAAACCAAGATCAAACCACATCCCCACCCCTGCCTCGGCCCCAGGAAATCACCACTCCTGACTCCCCGGAGCTGTCCCAGCACAGGGCAGGAGTGTAACCCCTGGTTCCTGCACCCAAAGCAGAGCATCCTGCCTGGGGCTCCTTTTCCTGCGAGAAAGGCCAGAATCACAGACAATTTAAGGTTGGAAAAGCCCTCCCAGCCCTCCCAGCCCAGCCTGTGCCTGACCCCCCTAGTCCCGAGCACTGAGTGCCACCTCCAGGGATGGGCACTCCAAACCTCCCTGGGCAGCCCCTGCCAAGGCCTGAGCTCCCTTTCCAAAGCAAAATCCCTCCTGATATTCAACCTGAGCCTCCCCTGGCACAGCCTGAGGCTGTTTCCTCTCAGTGAACTTGTGACCGACTGCTCTCAGCCCAAATGAGCATTTCCCACCCCATATAAATTCGCTGATGGTTTCTGGGTTCCTTGGGCTCCCCTGGCTACAAACCAAGGTTAGAGATTTCCAGCAGCAAAAGCCACATCAGAAGAACAGACCAGAGAAACCTTTCCATTGTGAAAAAGCTGGGAAATTCTGCTTTCCTAAAGCAGAGACATTCAAAGTGTGTGAGAGGCTGCCTGGCAAAGCCGGGAGGCTCTGCAGCCCTTTCGGAGCTGGAGAAAGAGGAGAGGATAAAGAAGTATCAACCACGAGGATTGCAAACCCCTCTGTGCCTTTCCCCGTGCCGGGCAGGGGGAGGAGGATGCCCTCACACAGAAATCGGCAGCAGGGACAGTCCTGGGACAGCCTCGGGGCTTTCACACCCTCAGCCACTGCCTGCTCGCAATTCCTCGCTCATTCATTTCTGACCACAACCAACCCCGCCCCGAATGTCTCTTCCCGAGGGACTCGCAATATTCGCTCCAATTAATGCAGGAGCTGCAGCAGGTGAGCTGCTGCTCTCTCCTCCTGGGAATGATACACTCAATTACTGAGGGAGAAGGATGTAAGCAGGGCAGCAGAACACAAGTTCTTTTCATTTCTGCTCCACGCATCGCTGGGTATTTTCAACTAATTTTTATGCAGGGATTTGTGTGTTAGAAAAAAACTCTACTCACTGCCATCCTGTGCATTAGACTAAGCATTTTTGAAAATAATCTAAATTACACTGGAATTTTTGTGTCTCTAACAACCTGGGCAATGCCAGCCTGAGCTCTGGACATCTGTTCCTGGGGGGGAGCTGCCCAGGGATGGAGCACTCGGATCAGGCATCTGCCAGCTCATGCACAAGCGTGGCTCAAACACAGGAGCATAATTTGCACAAATGAGGATCCTTGGGAGTTCAGTGCCTGATCTGAGAGCAGCTGAATCATTACTGAAACACAACAGCCCTTCTTTAGAGTTCCAGGTCTTTGGAACTACATGGAAATCAGCCACCAAGCTCGTCTGAGTTCGGGAGTGAGGGGAGCCCCTTCCCAATGGAAAAGCTGTGCCTGGGAGAGAGGATGTGCTCTTCTCTCCCATGGAGATCAGTCACTTGTACACTGAGCACACAGAGCTTGGTGTGTGACCATTCCTGGGCAGCCTTGGGCCTTAAGGACATCACACCTGCATCCAGTGCCATGTTTAACCTCCCACGTCAGGCTCCTGGTGCTGCTCCACACCCAAGGGAATAGGGAAAGTCTCCATGGACACAACACCAGAGAGAGCAGAAGCACAGGCCATGAGCTTGGTACAGGGCTGATGGAAAGATTTCTCCCAGTTTCCATCTCCTCTGCTGGGCAGGACATCCATGGAGCTGGACCCTGGGAAGGCTCAGCCCAACCTCCTGCTGCAGGCAGGGTCAGTCCCGAGTCCTGGCCGTGCCTGGGGCCCTTGGGCATTGGCAGCACCAGGAGCAGGCTCCAGAGGGCCCTGCCCCAGCCTCCAGTCACGCTCAGAGCAGAGCCTGCTCCTCTAGAACCTCTCCTCTCTCCCTTCAGGGCTCCCATCCCTCTGTCTCCCCAGTGCATCCCCAGTGCTGCCTTTGTCTCCCCTGACCTCTGCACAGTCCCTGGGAGGCTGCTCCCAGCTCCCAGCTCCCACAGGAGCTCTCCTCTCCAGGCTAAAAGTCCCCAATTCCCTGAGCTTTTCCTGGCAGGGGAAGTGCTCCCATCCCTGGGAACACTGTCTGTACACAGTTTATCACATTCCTGACTTGCTTCCCTGTGCCCAGCCCACTGCCCTCAGCTGCCCCTGGCTCAGCAGGGCCAGGACATGCTGGCACTGCCTTCCCTTGCCCCTGTGTGAGGAACCAGCCAGGTCCTGCTGCGGGGGCTGCACACATTCCTGTGCCCTCGCCCAGGAGCTTCTGAGGGTTTGCTTCACACCGACAGGTTCTGGGCTGTGCAGAAAGCTGCACCGTGGGCTTGGTCCTGCCCCGAGCAGCAAGGGCCACGTTCTGCTGCTGGGAAGTGCCACAGCACTGCTGCTCCCAAGGAATTCCATTGTTCCTTACTCCAGCCCAGGATTAGCCCCACAGTTCCTCGTAGGAGGGAAGCCAGCATTTCAAACGAGTCTTGTTATTTTGGCAGCTTATCTCTGCGTACAGAAAGCAATTATTGCTGGAATGCATTCACTTTTTGTTCAGCTTCGTTTTGAAGATTTAGCATCCCCTCCTCTCCACTGCTGTTCCTGGATTGCTGAGACAACACCGTGGCAGAATCATCAGATGGGAACACACTGGTAAAGAAAACACGGTGCCATTTTCGTGTGAGCACACAGAAATCCTGACAAATACCTGAGGATACACAATTCATGTGCTTACAGTCACTACACAAGAAAATCCCACACTGCTCAACAGAGAACCAAGGCTGGAAAAGGCTGCCCAGCCTGCCAAGAGTCCAGCTGTTAATCCAGCAGCACCACCACCTTCACCATCATTTACACAGAATCACAGAATCTCCTGGGCTGGCAGGGACCCCCAGGACCACCCAGTGCAGCTCCTGGCCCTGCACAGACACCCCAACAATCCCACCCTGGGCATCCCTGGGAGCTCTGGCAGCCTCGGGGCTGTGCCCATTCCCTGGGGAGCCTGGGCAGTGCCAGCACCCTCTGGGAGAAGAACCTTTCCTGAAACCCAACCTGACCCTCCCTGGCCCAGCTCCAGCCTCTCCCTGGGTGCTGTCCCTGTCCCAGGGAGCAGAGATCAGAGCTGCAGCCCCCAGTGAGCTCTGACCTCAGAGCTGAACAAAGCAAATTATCTACATCATTTCTTCAGGTTTTGTTCTTCTAGAAGTGCCCAGTCCAGACCTCTAGGAACGTGGAGGTACAAGGGGGCTGCCCAAAAGGAAAGGATGGAGCAGTTCACCCCAGGGGTTACCCAGCCCCTGAACCTCAGAGCCAGACTCAGGTGAAGTAACCTGGGTTCCACTCGTGCTCAAGGCACTGTTGAGTTTATTCCCTGAACTCTTAGTCGGGCAGGAATCGTGGACATCATGGCAGAGAAACCAAATGAAGCCCAGAGGAAAGGCTGCCAGAGGGTAGAGCCTTTGTCCTCTCCCATGATTCATTTTCACATTTGGGAAAAGGAAGGCAAGGGCTAAACAGCATTTGCAAAAGTTCCATCTCTCTGATAATGTTATCAGTTGCTCTGCCATGTTCTCACTATAATAGAATCCCCTTTTTTCTTTGGGAAGCCTGAGCTCTCACACCCAGAGAATTAAACACCACCTGAGGCCAGTGGGCTCACTCACACAATCCCTTTCCTTACCAGTAAATTAATTTTTTTCTGGAACTTTTCATTTTCAACTCAATCGGAGCTGAAAGGAAGGCACAGAATGTTTTAACCCTTCTTGGGTAGAGAGTGAGTAAAATCCATGATACTCACAGACAGCGTTAATGCAGAATTCAGGAGTGTTCAGGGGCAGTCAGTCAGGAGCTGTGGAGAGGCAGGGGATGCTCCTCACAGAGGGTTTGGGGTTACAGAAAGCTGCCCCAGTGCAGGTTCCCTGATCCTTCCTGCTCCACAAACAAGAAATGACACATTTGATTCTCAGGTCCTTCTTTCCTCTTTTCTTTTATATATCTGTGTGTTTCTAGATGAGACAGAATTTCCTCAGAAAAGATTAAGCTTGCACAGTTTGAAGTGGAAATGTTCTGATGAACCCTGGACCAGGCTGGTTTGATGCCTGAAAGCTTTGATGTGTGCTTGGATCAGGGCAGTCCTGCAGTTTGAACCAGTTCTACCAATTCCTCTTCCCTCTTGCTTTCTATCAGTCTCCTCTCAGCGAGGAAGAGGAAAGGACTGTCCAGCCACGGCAGAGACCAACACAAAGTACCTGATGGGTAAAACACCCAATTCACTTCTTTCAGATATTGCTTTAGCATTAGGAAACAAGAGCTGTGCCTGAGCTCTCCCGAGCTGAAAGGTCTCTTTCAGCAGCACCTCCGAGCTCTGGGCTGGGGTTTCACCTGCACCTTTCACCTGGGCTTTTACCTGGGGTTTCTCTGCTGACCCCTGAGGGAGCTGCACAGCAGGAGGAGGGTGGGGGCAGAGAGCACTTCTCCCCTGGTGGAAATGCAAGGGTTTGGCTGTTTTCAGCTCCAACTCCCTGTTGCTGACGCCCAGGCAGGCAGGAGCCCAGGCCCTGCTGCTGGGCTGGGCTGGCAGACGGAGCTGGTGGCAGCCTGGGCCAGCCCTGCCAAGGGTGGAGGTGCCAGAGCCCAGCCCTGCACTCGCTGCTGCTGGCAGAGGTTTCACTGCATTCCCATCAGGCACCCCAGGCTGCTCGAGCTGCAGGTAATTATGCAGGATTTATCGGGACCAAAACACGGGGATTAGCCAAGGCAGGGAAGCGGCTGAAATTTATTTGCAGGTTTTGTTTAATAAAAAGGTATAAAACCCAGGGTTTGTACAGAAGCAAATCATTTCTGAAACATGTATCTAAAGGCGAGGGGGAGGAGATTAGCAGTCAGGTTTCTCCTGTTCTCTCATCCTCTCATGCTGCTTCCGTGGGGAAGAGAAGGGATGGGAGCTCGTGGTGTGTGCTGATGCTCCTGGTCCTGTGTGCTGCTGCTCCTGCCATGGCTCCTGAGAGCCCACAGTCCTCACAGAGCTGCAGTTAGCTCTCTCCCCAGCCTGTTTCACCCCAGATGTGCTGGTGCTGGCTTTAGAGGAGCTCTTTTCTAAAATGTACCTTTATGGTCCTGTAATGATCTTGCAAACCCATTTGTGGGAGGAAGGCCTAATATTTCCTCTCCATTTAGACTGCAAGGACTGCCTGAGCTTTCATTCTGCATTGAGGGAACAGAATAAAAATGAGTTTAAAAACGGCAAAAATATTATTGTGTAGATATCCTTAAAAATCACAGTAAAAAATAAGTTTTTATACAGATAACCTGAAAAAAAAAGCAGATCAGCAGGGATCCTTTCTGCACTGTGCTCCAGGTCTGGAAAATGTCCTAGGAAAGTTCTCAGCTGCAATTTGGACAAGAGGAGGTTGAGTGGAGACCTCCCAGCAGAAAGTCAGAGACTCCCTCAGGAGCTGGAGTGACAGGACAGGGGAGAGGCTTCAAACCTGTGGGTTCAGATGGGATGTAGGGAAATGATCCTTCCCTGGGAGGGAGGGCAGGCCCTGGCACAGAGTGCCCAGAGCAGCTGTGGCTGCCCCTGGATCCCTGGCAGTGCCCAAGGCCAGGCTGGACACTGGGGCTGGGAGCAGCCTGGGACAGTGGGAGGTGTCCCTGCCATGGCAGGGCTCTAAGGTCCTTTTCAACCCAAACCTCTCTGCTATGCTGTGAGTTGGCACTGGGGCCCTCAGCTGGAATTTGCCATCAGCTTTCAGAGCAGCCCCAGCCCTGCCCCTCCTGCCCTCCCTCCCACCCTGGCTCTTGCTGCTTCGTTTTCAGCTCATGCCGGAGCTTGTTGAAGAGGTTTCAGAGGAAAGAGTTGCTTTCTATTTGGTCTTTCTATTTTTTGCTGCCAAGATGAAAATATTGGGACTAAAGAAGGTGAGAGGAAGGTGGAAGGAGCAGGAGCAGTCCCCAGGGAGTGCTGATCACAGAGCAGCACAGCAGCAGCATGAGCAATGGGAAAACAAGGAGAGAATTCTGGAACAGATGGTGGCAGACAGGACAGGGACAGGCACCAGCAGGCTCTGCACGGAGCTGGGTGGCACCAAAAGGGGCACAGCCCCGGGGCCAGACCCCTGTGCTGTGTCACAGGTGCCTCAGAGGCACTGGGGATGTGCAGGTGACACCTGAGGTGCTCCTGAGCTGCTCAGCACAGAAATGTGAGCCCTCGGGTGTCCCAGTCCCTGCAGCATCCACCAGCACGGGGAGAGGACAGGCAGGGACACAGCTCCCAGTCTGAGTGTCACCTGCCACCCTCTGGTGGGGCTCAGAGCAAAGTGGGGATGTGAGAGGACTGAGAGGCTGATTTTGGGTCAGAAAGTGTGTGTTGTAAATAATGAAGTACAGAGCCAGCAAAGAAGGGCCCGAGCTGAAGCTCAGTGACGCAACAAAGATCTGAGAAGATACAGCTGCACAGTTGGCATGATAAAATTTTCAGTGCTGTGCTGGCATTTCTCAGCTCCTGGTAAAAATAGCACCACTGGGGTGGAACCAGGGATCGCAGAGCCTGGGAGAAGGTTCCAGCCTCAAACAGGCATTAAAAATAAAACAGCCCACTGGGAGTGGGGATTGAAAACCACAGGGGGAGGAATGAGGTTTGTGTGTGTGAGAACAGCAACCAAATGCTGTGAAAAGCCCTGGGGGAGCAGGTCTGGAGCTGCTCGTGCTGGCACAGCCAGGGCCAGGTCCCCTTGGACAGTCCCAGCCCCAGCACACCCAGGGACCCAGCACATTGTCCAACAGCAGCTCCTGGCTCGGGGTTAAACCAGCAGGGATCCAGGACCTGCTCCTGACACACAACAGACACTGAACACAGCACGAACACACAGAGCCTAAACTTGCCGCAGAGTAACAGAGGAACCTTGTGAAATTGTGACTTCACATTTTTGGAAGCTTGTGAGGCTGCTGGCACCGCCTCGAGCCTCCCCCCGGAGCTGTGTAAATCTGCCATTGTCAGTGTAAGGCACAGCAAAGGCAGAGGAAATCGGTGAGGGACAGAACCTGCCCCCTCCTGCTCCAGCAGCCACTGGTGGCTGACATTCCAGAGGGCAGCTTTGAGCTCGGGGCCAGGGGGTGGATCTGAGCTCGTGTCCTCAGCCCCACCAGCCTCCCCTGCTCCGAGTTAAGGTCAGAAATCCCTGAGTCCAGCCCCAGCCCAGGAGTTTGGCAGTGCAGGACTTCTGAGGGGCAGGAGTCCTCCCTGCTGGCCTCAGCCTGGCTGTTCCTTGGGGCTCGCAGCGAGCACATCCCAGAGCTGCTCTCTGCAGCCACATTCAATTAGCCTCTCCCTGCCACATCCTCGTCCTCTCCTTCACTAATTCTGCAGCCAGGAGCAGCAGATGCCCTCCTACCCAAACTCACAGAGTGCTGACATTTGGGATACACAGAAAGCAGCAGGCAGGAGCTCATTCTCACTCGCCCTGCTCACAATCCCAATCAGCCTCTGGGAAGGATGTCCTGGCCTCGCTGCATGCACAGGACACTCCCTGAGCTGCTGTTTTGGGTAACCCATGAAGTCAGACCCGGCAGGGTCTGTGGGCACTGGGGGTGCTTCCCTCCCCCAGAGCATTCCTGGCATTCCTCAGGTGCCAGAGAGCATCCCCTGCCCCCCTCACTGCTCCTCACCGTGAGCACTGGATATCAGACCAGGAGAAATGGATATTTTATTCCCACCTGGCAATTCCCAGTGGATCCTCACCCTCCTGTGAACACCACAATGCCATTTTGGCACGGGATTTTTGTGCTGTGACACTAAAGCTCACAACAGCAGCTGCAGGCACTCGAGGCTCCGTTCACCCCCAGAGGTGTCTGTGCAGGGCTGAGCCTCTAGGGCTGCACTGGGAAAACAACCAGGAAAAGGAGCATTCCTTAGGAGCAGCCAGCCCAGGGTGTCCCGTGGCAGGAGCAGTCTCAGGGCCCTGCATGAAGGATGAAAAGCTGGTGCCCCCTCCTCGTGCACCCACCTGCACCACTGCTCCCAGCTGGCCCCGCTCCCCAACAGCTCCAAAGACTAAAAGAAAAAAGTCTCATCCACATCTTACAGTTCATCCCACTTGTAGCTAAATCCCTTTTAAAATCACACTCTTGGCACTTGCACCCCTCACACGCCAGCAGCTGATTATCACAGCCACTGTTGCTGTTTATCCAATTTAAACATTTTGTTCTTTTAATCTTTCCCTCTAAGTTCCTCAAGCTCCTTAATCACTTCTGTTGTACGTCCCTGGCTCGTTGTCACCCACAGCTTGCTGGCATTTTGGTGCTCTCGATAATAACACTTGTGAGTTAATAGAGTCATGCCAAGAATGAATCTGCTCAAATCTACAGAAGCATTTTTAAGAGGCCAAAAACCTGCAATCCATCTTCAAACAATACTGGGAAGGCTGCACCCAGGTTTCTGCTTTCCATTCCGCATATCTAAATACTTAAATTAAATTAATGACTTAATTATCTCAAAATTAAAGGAAGTGGATTGGAAGAGACCCTAAAGTCCATCCTGTCCCACCCCCTGCCATGGGCAGGGACACCTTCCAGAGCCCAGGCTGCTCCCAGGCTGCTCCAGCCTGGCCTGGGACACTTCCAGGGATGGGGAGTCCACCTCAGCCTCAGCTGCAGAGTTGTTTGTTCCCCACCTGTCCCATGGAATCCCACCAGAAATCCTTTTCCCAGCAGTTTCCCAGGTCTCAAGTCCTGCCTGGTGCCCACAGCTCCAGAGGGACACCAGCCCTTGGACACCAGCCCATGCCAGTGAGGAAATCTTATTTATCATATGAGCTGATTTTGCTCCTCACAGTTCACTTTCCCTGGAGCTGAATCTGTTTACTCGAAGGTCCCAGCAGATCTCTGTCCACCTTGGCCAAAACTCAGGAGTCACCCTGCAAAAATCAGTTTCTCCCAATTTCATCCTTTTTAAATTGTCCTTTCTTATGTATTTTAGACTGCTCTGGTTAAAATTATTTCAGTTGTAGAGAAACAAATCTGCATTTTTAAAATCTTGTAATTTCTGGTTATCGGCAGCTGACTCCTGCTGTGGAGCAAATGCTGACAAAGACCATGCAGCAAATCCATTGCTCAGTGGGTCAGGTGAAAGCCAGGCAAAAAGAAACCAGCACAACATCACTGCATTCCAGTCAACCAACTATTTTATGACCATGAGAATAAATTTAAAATGAACCTGTTGCAAATGAAATGTTTGGACATGCTTACAGATCTCCAGCATTAAACTGTTAAAGCCTAACTGTAACTCAGTGAAAAACTGAGCTAAACTTTCTATCCCTTTCTATGTCAAAAAAAAACCCCAAGAATCAATAAATCAAATCAATCAAATTCAAGTTGGTCAAAATATTTACTAAATTAATGTTAAAAATTTTTCACAAACTCAAACCAGTTTGATTTGGCATTTTCAGATGATAGTTTTGAATCACCAAACTTACAGTTTAATTATTTCTAAATCTCATTTCTACTGAAAAAGTGAATTCAGGCTCTTTGAAGCCAAACCAAAGCCAAGGGCTGGGGTCTGGTGGAGCTGACAAGGTGGGGAGGGAGGTTGGACTCGATCCTGGAGCATTTTCCAGCCCTGGTGATCCTGTGATCCTCTGCCAGGGAGGCTCAGAGCCCCAGCACGGGAGGCCTGGGCTCAGTGGGCAGCGTTTGCTTTTGTGGGTGCCTGAGAATGGGCATTTCCCAACTCCTCATTTCCCCATTCCCCATTTCCCCAGTCCACATTTCCCATTCCTCACTCCCCATTTCCCAACTCCTCATTTCCCACTCCCCGTTTCCCATTCCCCACTCCCCATTTCCCCACTCCCCATTTCCCCGTTTCCCATTCCCCATTCCCCATTTCCCATTTCCCATTCCCCATTCCCATTTCCCATTTCCCATTCCCCATTCCCATTTCCCATTTCCCATTCCCCATTCCCATTTCCCATTTCCCATTCCCCATTCCCATTTCCCATTTCCCATTCCCCATTCCCATTTCCCATTTCCCATTCCCCATTCCCATTTCCCATTTCCCATTCCCCATTCCCATTTCCCATTTCCCATTCCCCATTCCCATTTCCCATTTCCCATTCCCCATTCCCATTTCCCATTTCCCATTCCCCATTCCCATTTCCCATTTCCCATTCCCCATTCCCATTTCCCATTTCCCATTCCCCATTCCCATTTCCCATTTCCCATTCCCCATTCCCATTTCCCATTTCCCATTCCCCATTCCCATTTCCCATTTCCCATTCCCCATTCCCATTTCCCATTTCCCATTCCCCATTCCCATTTCCCATTTCCCATTCCCCATTCCCATTTCCCATTTCCCATTCCCCATTCCCATTTCCCATTTCCCATTCCCCATTCCCATTTCCCATTTCCCATTCCCCATTCCCATTTCCCATTTCCCATTCCCCATTCCCATTTCCCATTTCCCATTCCCCATTCCCATTTCCCATTTCCCATTCCCCATTCCCATTTCCCATTTCCCATTCCCCATTCCCATTTCCCATTTCCCATTCCCCATTCCCATTTCCCATTTCCCATTCCCCATTCCCATTTCCCATTTCCCATTCCCCATTCCCATTTCCCATTTCCCATTCCCCATTCCCATTTCCCATTTCCCATTCCCCATTCCCATTTCCCATTTCCCATTCCCCATTCCCATTTCCCATTTCCCATTCCCCATTCCCATTTCCCATTTCCCATTCCCCATTCCCATTTCCCATTTCCCATTCCCCATTCCCATTTCCCATTTCCCATTCCCCATTCCCATTTCCCATTTCCCATTCCCCATTCCCATTTCCCATTTCCCATTCCCCATTCCCATTTCCCATTTCCCATTCCCCATTCCCATTTCCCATTTCCCATTCCCCATTCCCATTTCCCATTTCCCATTCCCCATTCCCATTTCCCATTTCCCATTCCCCATTCCCATTTCCCATTTCCCATTCCCCATTCCCATTTCCCATTTCCCATTCCCCATTCCCATTTCCCATTTCCCATTCCCCATTCCCATTTCCCATTTCCCATTCCCCATTCCCATTTCCCATTTCCCATTCCCCATTCCCATTTCCCATTTCCCATTCCCCATTCCCATTTCCCATTTCCCATTCCCCATTCCCATTTCCCATTTCCCATTCCCCATTCCCATTTCCCATTTCCCATTCCCCATTCCCATTTCCCATTTCCCATTCCCCATTCCCATTTCCCATTTCCCATTCCCCATTCCCATTTCCCATTTCCCATTCCCCATTCCCATTTCCCATTTCCCATTCCCCATTCCCATTTCCCATTTCCCATTCCCCATTCCCATTTCCCATTTCCCATTCCCCATTCCCATTTCCCATTTCCCATTCCCCATTTCCCACTCTCCATTTCCCATTCCCCATTCCCCTTTCCCATTTCCCATTCCCCACTCCCACACCTCCCCCTGCCCCTCAGCACTGTCCCTCCCCTCGGGAGCTCATCCCCCCGACCTGGGCCAGCCCCCCAGGTTTGTCCTCAGGCTGCAGAGGACTGGCTCAGCCTTTGGCTCAGCTGAAACACCACTTTGTTTTGGTTTTTTAATCCATCTTAAGGAAAAAAAGAAGGAAAATAAGTGGCAGGAGCGGGCGGTGCCCTGCGCAGGGCGAGGGCAGCAGGACGGGAGGCTCAGGTGACAGCAGCCCCGGGGGCGGCGGGCCGGGGGAGAAAATGTATTTTCATGTACGACAGCTATTGTTCTGCAGAGATAAATGATCCCAGCACACACACGCTCCCAGCCGAGATATAAATATCAAGCTGCTGATCCAAGGCTGCTTTTGCCGGGAGCTGGTTCAGCAGTTCCGAAACGGCGCCAGAGGAGGTGCAGAGTTACAGATGTTGCTCCGATGTCACCCACAGCAAAGGTGCTGAGGGCTCCATTTATTTTCCAGGAATAGCAACGTCATTACTAAAAAATTCCATGATGACTTTGAGCTGTCGCAGCCGTACCAGCTCCTTTCTTTCGCAGAGAACCTCGAACTTCGCTCGGAAACACTGAACTGCATTTTTCAGACCTGAAGAGGCTGAAGCCAAGCCACCAACAGACTTTATCTTTTCGTTTTGGCAAAGCGTTTGGTGCCTGTCCCCACGCCGAGCAGCAAGAGTGACCGCTTCCAAAATACCCTGCTGGGAGACCTTTCCGCATGAAGGATACTTAGGGTTCCCGGTGGGAAGGAAGCTGCATGCAGCCCAGTGTATTATTAATCAAATAGACCGGAGATGCCAAAGACAGAGTGCAGAGGAGCTACTTAGAGGAGCTCCTCCGTGCCAGTCTGGAGTACAAGCTGGCAGTGGAGATGCGGGTTTTACTGGAAGGCAGCCTGCGTAGTGCTAATCCAATCCCGGGTATTTAACCGCTTTGATTTTCACAGCCATCAAACCCCTCAGCGGACAAAGGAGGTGTAAGAGGATCCATGAGGCAGAGAAATCAGCCTTGGAACGGCTGAGGAAACGCGGACCAGCAGCGGGGGCGGGAGGAGCCTTGGGTTCACCCCGAGCAGGGCGAGCGGCGCTCAGCGCTGGGCCGAGGGAGCGCGGGGAGCGCTGAGCATCCCTCGCCTGCATCCTGAATCCCTCGCCTGCATCCTGAATCCCTCCCCTGCATCCCTCCCCTGCATCCCCTGCCTGCATCCCCTGTCTGCATCCCTCCTCTTCATCCCCTGTCTGCATCCCTCCTCTTCATCCCCTGCCTGCATCCCTCCCCTTCATCCCTCCCCTTCATCCCTTCCCTTCATCCCCTGCCTTCATCCTCTGTCTCCATCCCCTGCCTGCATCCCTCCCCTTCATCCCTCCCCTGCATCCCCTGCCTGCATCCCTCCCGTTCATCCCCTGCCTTCATCCCCTGCCTTCACCCCCTGCCTGCATCCCCTGCCTCTATCCCTGGCAGGGAGTGCCGAGCACCCCCGGCCGCGGGCAGGGCGCGGGGCAGGAGCTGCCATCCCCACACCACATCTCGGCGCCGGGAAGGAAAGCAGCTCCTGCTGGTGTGGAGGGACACGATTCAAGCCTGCTGAATAAATTCGCACTGGAGCTTTTCAGCTGCTCTGGGCACCCTGTGCCAGGGCCTGCCCACCCTCCCAGGGAACAATTCCTGCCCAATCTCCCACCCAGCCCTGCCCTCTGGCACTGGGAAGCCATTCCCTGTGTCCTGTCCCTCCGTCCCTTGTCCCCAGTCCCTGTCCAGCTCTCCTGGAGCTCCTTTGGGCCCTGCAAGGGGCTCTGACCCCCCCAGAGCCCTCTCCTCTGCAGGCTGGCCTCCCCAGCTCTCCCAGCCCGGCTCCAGAGGGGCTCCCAGCAGCTCCGGGTCCTTCCCGAGGCGCTGCTCCATCACCCAGAGGTTTCTGTAGCTCTGCCCCGAGCCCCCCTCACTCCATCCCGCCCGGCCTGGTCCTGCTCGCCCATTAACAGGCATTTGATGAGATGATTCTCATCTCTTCTGGGCCGTATTATAAATTTTAATCTGCTCTGTTTATTTAATGAAACTCATTGAGACTAATCCTCATTTTCTAGCAAGTGTAAAAAAGTTCCATTGAATTAAAATTAATGACCTTCACACCTGCAGAAGATTTTCATGCTCAGAGGATGGGATTTAACATTGTGCAAGATACAAGTACAAAAGCAACACTCAATTAAATGAGGAAAAAATTCTGAAAAAGACCATCCTTTCTATAGATAGTTTCAACTTCTGCTTGAAGGGGAAAATATAGTCAGCAGAGGAAAAAATTATGTTTCCTAATACTGGCTACACTCTGCAGTCATAAAAAACGTGTTTGTAGTTTAATTGCTTCCAGTAAATTTACTGAAATAACATTCATTGCTTCTTTTTAATTTTCATTCTCCAGAATTAATATCACAACGGGAGAAAAGATTGGATATATCATCATTAAACAGGCCTTCTTAATATGTGGGATTTCAGACACGACAGGTTTTAGAAACTAATGGCAAAATTAAATTATATTAAAAGTCTGACATAAAACATGAAGACTGAGCGAATGTGAAGCACATTTGTGCCTCACTCCCACCCAGGCTGTGCTGCACCCTGGGATCTGCATCATTAACAGACAATCGCCAGGGAAGATGCCTTTACCCTGAGCTGCTGGAATTACTTCCGAAGTCGGTGGGCAGAGATTCAGAAGCCAGAGAAGCTCTGACACCGAGGCAGCAGAGCCTCAGCCCGGGGACACCGCTCCCCCTGCCCATCCCACCCGCACGGACTGCGAGGGACAGACATCAACTCTCTCCAAGAAAAATCCCCATCCCCTCCCAGCCGCAGGAAGGAGTTTCCATTTGTAAACAAGCTCCTGTGCACGACTGCGCTGTGTGTTCACATTTCCAGTCGTGTCTTTGTAGTGAAATAACATTTCTGCTTCAGGTGTGTCTGTGTTACACTGACTCTGCATCGCAGGCAGATTGCGAAATCCTTTATGGGAATTACTGTGGCAAAGCAGAACATGACAAACTGATGTGTGGGAGGTGAGCGTTCCTAATTCGCTAATTAGCACTTCAAAAAATTACTGAAAAGCCAAAGAAAAAAAAACACAACAAAAAACAACAAAAAACAACAAAAAACAACAAAAAACAACAAAAAACAACAAAAAACAACAAAAAACAACAAAAAACAACCAAAAAACCAACAAAAGCTTGCGACAAAAAGCCCAGCAAAGGCAAGAGGCAGCTAAATATCACATTCAGAACAACCAGGAGCTGAACTCCCTCCCGACACCCTTTTGTGACCCCTCCTCACTGTGGGGAACGTCCAGCCCCTGCCAATCCCCTCTGGAACCAGGAGTGAGCATTCAGCTTTCCACAGTGATGCTTCTCAGGCAGGAAAAGGCAAAACACAGCCCCAAACCCATTAAGTTCAAACCCATTAAGTTCCACATTCATCTTGTTCCCAGATCCCTGTGTCTTTAGGTGCTCACGTTTTACTTTTTAATTATTCTGGGGCAAAGTAGGCTTTCCTCCTGCCCGCCGGATAATCTTCACAGCTTGTTGCATTTTGCCAAGTTAGTTTATATATTTTCACATTTATTTTGCAAAGCGTATCTGCCAAAAATTCCTCCCGAAGCGCCTGTGTTTGCTCACATTTCCACGTCTCCCCCTCCACACCTCGGGCAGGGTGAGGAGCACCTTTACCTGCCCTGGTGAGGGGACCAGGGCTGCCAGCCTGGCTCATCCCTGCCCCTGCCCTGGTGAGGGGACCAGGGCTCCCAGCCAGGCTCATCCCCAGCCCTGCTGGAAAGGACCAGGGCTCCCAGCCAGGCTCATCCCCAGCCCTGCTGGAAAGGACCAGGGCTCCCAGCCAGGCTCATCCCCAGCCCTGCCCTGCCCCAAACTCGCAGAGCTCGGAGCAGGAGACTCGGGAGCAGTGTCCAGGGTTGGCTCCCAGCTCCCTTTGGCAATGCCCCCCCGAAGGAAGCCCCCAGCCCCTGCAGGAGCAGGAGGGGTCGCTCCTCAGGAGCAGCTCTGGGCCCTGGTGGTGGACAGGGAAGGGAAGGAGCAATTAGGACAACCCCTAAAGGAGATCCTTATGGACACCCACATCCAAAGCAGCTGCGTGGTGCCTTTGGCTGCCAGACACCTTCCTGAGGGGAAACTGAGGCACGGAACACGAGGCCATAGTGCTGAGCCAGGCAGGACACAGACACACCTGAAACAACTCCTTCTGTCAGGGCTGCACAAGTCTGTGTGATTAAAAATATGCAGCTCATGTTTTGAATTCATCTAAAATTGAATTTATTTCCCTGAGGAAAAATAACCAAATTTTACCTTGATTTGGCTTGAACATTTGAAAATATTCTGCTTATTGCGACTTCATCCGAAGCTCATATTTTTTTCTTTTTAAAACAAGAATTACATTAGGGCATATCTGACGTTCAAAATATTATCTACATACACCTCAAGCCGATTTTCCCTCAGCCAGTTCCATGTACCAACCAAAGTACAGATCGGCAGCCCAAGGAGAAGGCAGAGTTTGGTGCCCGGGGTTGCACAAACCCGAGCCCCCCGAGCCCCCCGAGGCCCCGCACGGCAATGTGGCCCCGGTACCCTCAGCACGGCCCCTCCGCAGAGCATTCGCGGCTCATCCATCCGCTCCTTCCCGGAGCTCTGCGCGCTCCCCGCTCCCGGGAGCATCCTCGGGGAGCGCTGGGACACAGCGGCTTCCCCGGAAAGCTCCTTAATGGAGCTGGGAAACAGGAGCTGCGCGAAAACGCGCTCTAAAAGGATCTAAAAATAACCATCTTCTGGTATCCAAACAGCTCTCGAAAATAGAAATGTTTAAAAGAAACAAACCTCAGACAACAAAGCTTTCCTGGGGCCAAGGCTCTGGAGCGCTGCCTCCTCCCAGCCCTTCCCGGCAGGGCCTGGCTCTCCCAGCGCCAGTGCCTTCCGTGCACTCACTCACTCCTCAGCTAGCATAATTAGGAGCCTTTCTACGCTGAATAATTCAGAGGCATTTATAAAACTATTTCGAAGTTGTGGCCCAAGCCCTGATAGAGCTGCAGCCCCACACGAATGCCCAATTCCGTGGTTGAGGAGTGAGGTTATTCAAAATCACCATTCCAAAGCCCCCCTGGTTCATCCATCCGACACCCCAGCTGCCTTTGGGACAGGAGCTGAGCACAGGTTCCCTCTCATAAAGCAAAAGGAAAAGGCAGACAAGGGAGGATCCACAGCAGGGGTTCAGGTGTGATTCCCAGGGTTCATTCCCACTGCAGGGAGTCTCCTGGGATGACCCCACAAGGACCCAGCGCTCCCCAAGGACAGCACCGTGGCCACGGGGCAGAAGAGCTGAGCATTCTCCACACCTTGGATCCCAGGATGTCACCCCACAGCCCAGCCCTGGCTGGAGTAACTGCACAAATCACCTCAGTACAAACGAGGAACCATCAGCAGTGACACCTCCTCTATTCCAATTGCTCCCACATAGCAGTGATCACTGTTGGCACACTTACCCAAGGAGAAATCCTTTGACATTGTTTTGGTTGAGGCATTTAAAATATTGTATTAATAGAACGACTGCAGAAAAAGAGAGACAAAAACAAACAGAAAGCAAAGCTCGGGGAACCAAAGAGCATAAGTCACATTGCCACCCCCAGGTGCCACCTGTCCCTGTCCCACGGCTCCCCAGGGTGTCCCAGCAGGGCTGCACCGCCAGGGCTGCCTCCCAAAGGCACGGATTTGGCATCTGCTCCCGACTCCAGGGCTGCCAGCAGCCACGTGGGAACAGCCAGGGTGGGGATCCTGGCAGCACCGACCTTTAGGTGCAGAGTAGATGCTGTTTGAAAGCAGGGGTCAGTGAGAAACAGCCCAGATCCAGCACATCTCCTAAACAACAGACAAGGAATCCTGATCCAAACCTCAACAACGGAAAAATCCACCTGATGAAGATAAAAAATGGACCAAACCCTCAGGGTATTGACCCTCTGGAAAAAGGGTTCCCAAATTTGACCCCTCCTCTGCTCTCCTCTAGTTCTGTTTCCAAACTCAGTATTTCCTTCCTGATTCGAACATGCCACATGAAATGAGCAGCACTTGGATTTACTTGGATTTAAAATGCATGGTGGCCCACAGTGAAGCTGGAAGAGCTGGCACCAGCATCCAATCCTCTCTGTGCACAACGTCTGAGAGAAAAACCTTTATGAATGGGTTCCTTAAAGGCAGAAGGAAAAAATTCACATAAAATTCAATTAAAATAATTTAGCCTAATCTGCTGTTAAACTATTAAGACTTTGCAAAATCAGGGATAGAATTTACATAAAAATTAAATGAACCCATGTGCAATATTGAGCCATTTCAGAATTACCAGTAATTTAATAGAATATGTTTAATGGTTTGTTATCAGTGTGATTGTTGCAGATCCCTTCAGTGTCAGGAAGATAATCAGAGCCTTGCACCCCCCCAAATCAATTATGCCACAAACCCCAACCTAATGAAGAGACATTTTCATATTTTGGTTTATTCGGAGCTGCTTTATTTGCATGTTAACATAAACATGTGCAGCTAATTTCAGAAGCAGCTCGCATGCATAATTCCGCAGGGTTCAGGGGAGGCTCCGGGAGCTGCCTGGAATCACAATGATGCTCCCAAGGGAGGGCAGAGCATCCCCCAGGTGTCCAAGGCCACCAGTGCTTGCCAGCAGCCATTCCCCAGCACAGGCACTCCCTGAGCAGCTCTGGAGCTCCCTGAGCAAGCCTTGGGTACCTGAGAGGAGAGAGGAGAGCACTTCCCTCCATCCCAGAGAGACCTGAGAAAAGGATTCTGTGTAAGCCAACATTTTGTTTTCAGTGGTGCAACCAGCTGGAGGAAGAGACATCTGCATGGCCACAGCAGCCCCTCAGACTGGCACTGCTGTCACCTCCTGGGCCTGCCTGGGGACAATCTGCCCTTCCCAGCATGGGAGTCACCAGGATCCAGCCTGATGGAGTCACTGCTAAACACCACATTCCCATCCCATGGAGCCCTCCTGGGACATCCTGGGAAAGAGAAGGCTCCGGAGAGACCTCAGAGCCCCTGGCAGTGTGTAAAGGGTCTCCAAAAGAGGTGAAGAGAGACTTGGGACAAGGGCCTGGAGGGACAGGATACAGGGAATGGCTTCCCAGTGCCAGAGGGCAGGGCTGGGTGGGATATTGAGAAGGAATTGTGCTCCATGGGCTCTGCTCGAGCAGGAGACAACAGCTCCACCAGCAAGCTGGAGAGAAGAGAAACCTTCAAGCAGATGGCTCCAATTAGAGCCCCTGCAGCCCCACAGTGATGAGCGAGCTGCCGCCACGACACCGAGAGCGCTGTTAATGCTGTTAATTGTTAACCAAGAGCCTGCAGAGCCAGGATGGATCACACGTCAGCAGCACCTGCACAGGGACATTATTAACTGCCAGGGCAACAGGCTGGGGGCAGAGCTGCTCCGTGAGGGGCACAGCTCACACACGGAGATGTGTGGCCACTGGGTTAATAGGGGGCAGGAGACATTTCGGGCTGGAGGTGGCTGTAAGGCACAAAGAGCTGAACGCTGGGATTCAGTCTCCACCCAAGAGTCACTGCTTGCTGCTGTCTCCACCAGACAACTTTAATACTCGTTATTTACCTCTTATGTTAAATAACTATGTTTGACAGGGTCTAGGCTGACAGCTCAGTGTTTTGTTTCAATACAAAAAATACCAAATTACTCCAAGAGGGTGTCTTCTTCCCGTCTCCAGTTCAGCCACACAAACTGGGATCTTGTTCCCTCTCTGATTTCAGGTGCCTTTTCTCTCTTACTCTCCATCTGGTGAGAAGAGTCACCTCATTCCCCTATTGCTTGCTACAGGTGTTGTTAATAAAAGCTGGAAAAGAAAGAGAGATTATGTTAGAAGTGAATTCTAATAAAGGATTTCCTCAGAGCTGCTCCTCTCCGGGGCCAGCTGGAGCCATCTGTGTGTGTGTGACTGTTCATTCCTTCACGTGTGCTCCGAGGTCACACCGGCAGCGGCTGCACTTCCCCAGGAGCTCAGAAGCTCTTCAGACATTCAGAGGCACAGAAGAGCTGTTCTGAAAAAATATCTCCAATTTTGGCTGCAGAAGGTTTCAGTATTTAACCCCTGAATGCCTTTTGCCTTTCACAGCTTCCCGGTGCGGTGCCCAAGCCGAGGGTTTGCCCTCCGTGGAGCTGAGGAATGAAGGGGTGTCGAGGGGTGTTGGATGCCCAGGACATGGAGGAGAGCAGGTGAAGCCAAGGGCAGCAGCACCTCCCACTCAATCCATCCCTGAGCCAGGCTCGCCCTGGAGCCGAGGGGCCAGGTTTGCCTGCTCTGTGCCCACCCCTGTGCCCACCCCTGTGCCCCAGCTCCCAGCTGCTCGCAGCCACGTGGGCAGCAACAGGGGCAGCCCCTGGGGCTCCGAGCTGTCCTCCCAACAAAGCCAGGTCACAACGCCTGGGACACTTCTGAACATCAGTTTGCTGGAAACAAGAGGCATCTCTCTCCTGTAAAACACCCTGGCTCTCCCCAGGCTTCACCACAGACACTTCAGGGGTGCAGTTGTGCTGGGGACACTCCACCCCACCCTGGGTTTCCACCCTTGGAGGAAAGCAAGGGCAGGTTGCACCCACCAGCGTCCTGGGGCCTCCCTCGTGCTGGTGGAGCTGCTGTGGCTGGAGCTGGAGAGCTCCTGAGGCTGCTCTGGGATCTCCTGGGGCTGCACTGGGATCTCCTGAGGCTGCTCTGGGATCTCCTGGGGCTGCTCTGGGATCTCCTGAGGCTGCTCTGGCATCTCCTGGGGCTGCTCTGGGATCTCCTGAGGCTGCACTGGGATCTCCTGGGGCTGCACTGGGATCTCCTGAGGCTGCACTGGGATCTCCTGGGGCTGCACTGTGATCTCCTGAGGCTGCTCTGGGATCTCCTGGGGCTGCTCTGGGATCTCCTGAGGCTGCACTAGGATGTCCTTGGCTGTCATGGGAGCTGGGATATAAAGCCATGCAGATGGAGGATGCCCAGGTGTGGAAGGACCAGGACAACCACAGGCAGAGAGGAGGTTGGCTCCCAGCTCCATCTCATTCTCCATCCTCAGCCTTGCCCAGGCTGATCCACATGGGAGTCACAGAGAGGAGGAAACACCGAGCTGCAGTGAGAGCTGTCAGCAAAAACAAAAGGGACAAACAAGGCAGTTGGGTGTTATTCAATAGACCATTAATGCTACAAAGGCATGAAATAGGCACGTGGGACTTGTACCTATAATCATATTTTTAAAAGAGGGTAGGGTCAGAATAAAATGCAAGGCCAGGAATATTCTGCTGGTTAAGAGAATTATGTGTTACACAATGGAAGAACCCGATAATAAAAAAGAAAAGGGGAATAATTACAGTTATTTTGTAACAATGGGAATTCTGGGAAGAGAAATCTAATCTATTTTTTCTTCATTTTAAGCACAAAGTCCAGTTGTTTTCAGACTAGGCTAACTTCACACATTCATTTTCCATGTCTAAGAGGCTTTCTGACTGGGGAAAAAAGTGAAAGAAAAACGACCTCACCAAGCAATTTATATTTGTAACCATTTCTGTTTGAGAAGTAACAATTAGTCAGGCCAGTGTGTGAAGTCAGTCACAGATGAGGCTGAAGGTTTGATATTTCCCTCCTTTCCCAGAGGCAGCAGTGCTGATGCCGATCCCTCCCAGCCCCGATGCTGGCAGGAGCACGGGGGATGCTGGCAGAGAGGGCTGGGGGCTCAAACTCCATCATCAGGGGAGCTGCCACCTTGTCCTTGTCCCTGTCCTTGTCCCTGCAGGTGTGTCCTTGTCCTTGTCCTTTTCCTTTTCCCTGCCCTTGTCCCTGCGGGTGTGTCCTTGTCCTTGTCCTTGTCCCTGTCCTTGTCCCTGCCAGTGTGTCCTTGTCCTTGTCCTTGTCCTTGTCCTTGTCCCTGTCCTTGTCCCTGTCCTTGTCCCTGCAGGTGTGTCCTTGTCCTTGTCCTTGTCCTTGTCCCTGTCCTTGTCCCTGTCCTTGTCCCTGCCAGTGTGTCCCTGTCCTTGTCCTTGTCCTTTTCCTTTTCCCTGCCCTTGTCCCTGCGGGTGTGTCCTTGTCCTTGTCCTTGTCCCTGTCCTTGTCCCTGCCA
>VZTN01016957.1:150612-191919 GCA_013400515.1 Erpornis zantholeuca | reverse complement strand
CCGTGCCCCCTCGGCTGGGCAGTGCCAGGGCAGGGCTGCAGCAGCAGGGAGCTGACACGGAGGCACAACAGCTCCCGTTCTGACAGTGCTGGATCACAAACATCTCTGCTTCCTCAGCCTTGGGAGGATCCCAGGGACTCCACCACAGGAACTGCCCCTGCCCATGGGAGGGAGGCCACAGGCACAGTCCCTGTGGGATTTTCCTGTCAGCACGGACAGGGATGCAGAGTGCCTGTTCCCAGACAGGCTGCATTGTCCTGCACGTGTAGGCACAGGTCTGTGCCAGTCACGGGACAAATAAGAGTTCCAATGTGGAAGTGACAGAGAGATAAAGGGAAAACAAAGGCTGGACTCAGGCAAGGAGAGACTCTGCCAAGCAGACAGGAACCAGGACAGTTTGAGGTCACATTCTAATTTATATTCAGAAACGGCTTCCAGTTTCAGCCTCAGGATCAACTGCTCTTTTTCCCACCTATTATCTTCCTAAACGTCCTTGTGCCGAGAGGAAGCAACCGTGACTCATGTCTGTCCTTGGATAAACGCTCCAAGGACTGAGGGGCTGCTGCCCTGTGCAGGCTGTGCCAAGGGGCAGATTTAACACACCCCATCCCCAGGCACATCCCGGGGAGCCCTGCAAGCTCCCAGAGATGCCTCCTGTGCTCCCAACAGCATCCCAACAGCCACACAGTGACCCAGAGACAAAAACAGGAAAGTGAGGACACCAAGCAAAATATGTCTCTAAAAACCAACCCTCGATGTGACATCATAACAAAACAAATGCACTGAGTGTGGCTTCCAGGAGGGAAGTGTGGCTTCCAGGAGGGAAGTGTGGCTTCCAAGACACGGAAGGGCTCCAATAGTTTTCTCTTTTTCCCAGTGACATCAGTGAGCAACAGCTCAGTCAGACAAACACCGTCACAAACATGGACAGAGGAGCCTGGGGTAGAAAGGTGAACTTTAAGGAGCATGAAAGCAGCTGCAAGAAACCCAAAACTAGGATAGAAAATGCCATTTTTGGTTCGGGGCAGCAGAAAAACCCTTTTCCCTTCCCAGCTCTTGGGCTTCTGAAGGTTTGTGTTCTGGGGAGAAGCTGAGACCTGCATCCCCAGCCTCTGCTCCCTGCTCTGGCCTGAGGCTCTGCAGCCACTCCTCCTCCCAGGCCAGCTCCAGGAGAGGCTCCACAGGGTCCCAGGAGGGGACAGTGCCCAGCTCAGGGGCAGCAGAGGCTCCACAGGGTCCCAGGAGGGGACAGTGCCCAGCTCAGGGGCAGCAGAGGCTCCACAGGGTCCCAGGAGGGGACAGTGCCCAGCTCAGGGGCAGCAGAGGCTCCACAGGGTCCCAGGAGGGGACAGTGCCCAGCTCAGGGGCAGCAGAGGCTCTGCTGCTCCCCATACTGGCACTGCAGAGCAGAGCTCACTTACCTGCACCCTCTGCACTCAGGGCAGGTTGTGCTCCACACCCGCAGAATTTGGAAGTTTTTAGTTAGATCAGGCTATTATTCCAGGGAATTTTTGCCTCATTAGCATGTCTGGTGCTTACAGACAGCAGGATTGTTGTTTGCAAAACCCCTGTTTAAACTCTCCAGAGTGTTTGGTTTCAAGAAAATTGTACTTGGGTAGTTCTGTGCATCTTGACCCTTCCAAAATTACAATAAAATTAATTTCAAAATGAAACTATTTCAAATTACTTGAATGCTTTGTCTGAAGCCCAAATCACTTCCTTCTCAGGGAGGTTTTGGGGCTATTCACTAATGAAGCAGCATCTGAACTCAAGAGGTTTTACAGCTCCTGGCGAAGCTGCTGCTGTCTTTTATGGAAACAGGAGCATCTCACATAATTACCTACTTCTAAGAAATGACTGTTCCTGCCTCGCTTTTGCTCTCCTCACAGCTGTGATGTTCCAGCTCCAGAAGCACAAACCCCGGAATGGCCCTGCTGCTGCGAGGGGGTGAGCAGAGAGCCAGGGTGGGCAGCGCTGCCTGATGGGGCTGCCAGGAGCCAGGGGAGCATTCCAAAATGATCTTCCCACTCTGTTCTCGGTTCTCGCACGGCAGCTGTTCCCTCTGCCCACCGGGACTCGCGGTGCAGCACAGACATTTGCCATCCTGGCTGTCGGAGCTGCCCGTGCTGGGCAGAGCCGCTCAGGTTACAGGGCGATGCCATCAGTGCCCCCGTGCCTGCACAGGTGGACAACTCCGATCGGGCATTAGGAGAATTTCCTGCATGGAAAGGGCTGTCCAGCCCTGGCACAGCTGCCCAGGGCAGCGATGGAGTCCCCACGCCTGCAGGCATTTCATGGACATGCAGATGTGGCCCCTGGGGACATGGGTTAGGGGTGGCCTGGGCAGCTGCACTGCGGTGTTAGAGGGATCTCCCCCTAAACCATTCCGTGATCGTACAACAGCTCTGCCCACAGATAACCCACAGCAGGTCAGCAGCAGAGGCAGCTTGGCAGAAGGATGATGGACACTGCAGAGCCAGGTTATTAGCAATGAGGCTGCCGGCTCCAAGGGAAGAGCTGGAGGGCAGCTTTAGCTTGGATTGCTCCTATAAACACAGCCCGCGGTAATGAACGGCAGCAGGAGGCAAATTGGGAGCGAGAGCCCACGGATTACAAATGTAAAACCGCGGCCCCTGCTCGTAGCAGGCACAGGGAGCGTCTCTAGGAGATAAACGATCCTGACGGGGAGAAGCCGAGCAGGATGAACGAGGGAGGGAAATCTCTGTGCCTTGATAATTAGCAAAGGACTGACCAGCCAGAAGAGCAGCAACACCCGTGCAGCCCTACCTGGTGTCCCTGGAGATTAGCACCGACCTGTTCTTGGTGGTAGCCTGCCAGAATTCAGGTGGTGTTTATTCCTTTGGCGGATTTGACAAAGTAATAACGCCTCCTGTGAGGAATCCTTCGCCCCTGCTGCTGGTGACAGCCCAGCCCTTGACTTATCTGGGAGCTTGGAGTGCAATCATTAAACCTCCACGGGAAGCACGAGACTTTCTGAGGGTTAATGATCATTGTGGAACCTTCCCAGTGGGGGCACAAGCGGTAATTTATCATAATTTGCTGCCGCAGCGCCGATGCACTGAGCGATGTTGCCACTGCCCTGCGGTGCCCGCACCCTCCCGGAGCGGGGGCAGGAGGGGCTGGGGGCATGGGCAGGGCAGGACCCCCCTCCAGGGACGCTGTTGGTGCTCGGGTTTGTACCCACCCAGGGAGAAACGCTGCCCAGGAGTGCGGGAGAAGCGTGACTGGGTCAGAGGGAGCAGGAGCAGAGCTCAAGGAGTCAGAGGGAGCAGGACAGAGCCCCTGGGGTCAGAGGGAGCAGGAGCAGAGCCCAAGGGGTCAGAGGGAGCAGGACAGAGCCCAAGGGGTCAGAGGGAGCAGGAGCAGAGCCCCTGGGGTCAGAGGGAGCAGGACAGAGCCCCTGGGGTCAGAGGGAGCAGGAGCAGAGCCCCTGGGGTCAGAGGGAGCAGGAGCAGAGCCCAAGGGGTCAGAGGGAGCAGGACAGAGCCCCTGGGGTCAGAGGGAGCAGGAGCAGAGCCCAAGGGGTCACAGGGAGCAGCTGTCCCTGTCCTGGCCAGGCACTGGAGGGGGAGCATCCCTGCAGCAGCTGCTCCATTTAAACCAAAGCTGATCAAAATGTTTACTTACATCTCATTTCCAGCCGGTGCTGGCAGGCAGGAGACCCAGGCAAACATCACCCAATCCACACAGCACTCCCAGAAGGACAGACAGTCCTAAAACCACGCAAGAGCAGCGACCAGCACAGCCAGGCAGGTTCTCTGCAAGGCAACATTTTTCTCACTGAGCCTTTTCTCAGAGGTGTGGGCTTTTCCAGCATGGCTGAATAAAGTGTGTTCTCTGAGATCTGTACTGTTATTTGTTTGACCGAAAAACAAGAATTTCCACTTCCAAAAGGAAAAGCCCCAGGTTTGATCTGGGAACAACTCTTGCTAAGTTCATGGGAAAGGAAATAAGGCCCTTCATCTTCAGATGCATTTGAAAACCCCAATGCAATTCCTTTGCATCTCTGATAAGAGACACTTCGGATGTAACACACAGTGTTTGTTTTTCAAATACACCAATGCAGATTTAACGATAGCCTCTATCTACCTTTCCTTACTTCCCTGATCTCAATTTAAAAATACTCACAGGTATTGCAACCATCAGCTTGGTTCCCAAAATACATCCTTATCTTTTTCTTTACACGGGAAAGCATTTATCACTTTTCCCCTTTTGTAGGAGTGTCAGCCCTGGTGTGCTAACGCCTTTCTGGTACTTTGTCATGTACTCAGCCGGGGAGATTATCTGGGAGGGTTTTGCAGGCAGCAAACACACACAGAAGGAAGCATATGGTGCTCTGTTTAGAGAGGCAACGCCAGCCCCATCACTGCCGAGGTCCCAGAAAATGCATCTCAGATGCAAACTGGCTTCATGAAACCAGGGGAAAAAATAACAGTCATATTTCTGAGGAAATAAGGTGAAAAAATATTAACTCTGAGCAGACTAGACAGCACTGGCAGTCAGTTTTTCAGTAGTCAGTAGGGTTTTTCCCCATCAGAAATCCTACCTGTGTTTTTCTTCCACCCCGGGTTCTGACAACCGAGACTGCACACTGGGGAATTAATTCTGAAATTGGAAATCCCATAAGATGAAAATAAGCAAATTTCAGAGCAGTTACCTGAACATCTGCCATGAAGGAAATATTTGCTTTGTTTGCCCCCACCCAAATCCCAGGGGTTCTTCCCCTGAGCTTCCCCAAGGAAGCCTTTTCCCACCCGCAGTAACCTTACACCGAGGTGCTAGGGCAGCAGGAAGGGATGCTGCCTCCCTGCCCCCCGGTGATGGTGAGAATATTCTGCCACACAGAGGAGTCTAAAGCCACCTCCCAGAGGCCACATGCACCCAGGCAGGAATGAGGCACTTGGATTTTGGGGCAGCTCTCGCTGTCCATTATGACAGAGTTTTGTCTGGAAGCTCAAGCTCCCGTGCTGCAGGAGTCCATCAGCACCATCCCTGAAGTGCAGAGCTCCCAGCTCCTCTCTGGAAGAGCTGGGAGCCAAGAACCAGGTTATGGGAGCATCCCAGCACCCCACAGCCCTTCAGGCACACGGGGCAGTGCAGCAGAGGGGTTGGAAACACCCCTGAGGCTCAGGAGGTTTGGAAGCAGAGATGTTCTGTGTTAAAGCCGGTGGGAAATGCTCCCCTCTCTCAGGAACCTGCAGCTCTCCCCCAGCCCCTGCGTGGTTGAAGACCCAAGTGAAGGAGCAGAGCCCCAATGGGCTCAGGCACTGCCTGCTCCCAGCAGTGCCACAGGAGAGGCACCTGCCCCTGTCCCTGTCCCCGAGCCCCAGGGTGTCCCAGCCTCGCACACAGCCTGGCCCCCACCCCAAAGTGTCCAAGGGCTGTGTGCCCCGAGGGCTCCCAGGGCACACTGAGCTGCTGGCAGGCACTGCAGGGATGGCACTGGGGTGGCTCCTCTCCAGATATTTAGCCACTCGCTGCATATGCCAAAAAAGTTATGGAGCAGCTGACTTCTGTGCTGTGATGCATCTTGATGTTGATGCTTTAGCATTTCCTGGCAGTTACAGCTGTTTGCTGCTTTTCTCGCCCTTGCTACTTCCCTTGAAGCCCCCGAAGCAGCTTTGTTCCATGGCTGTGTCTCCAGCACAGTCTGCAGCAGCTCTGGAGCTTATGAGCTGGAATTAATGGCAAGTGTGGCACCCATGAACCCCCTGGGGTTTCTGTGGAGCAGAGCTGGCTCCATCCTACACCTTGCCCGAGTGTCGATTACTGCCCAACTCAAGCACCAGTGTCTTCCTCTGCTTCCTCTCCATAAGGGCTCCAGAGGTTTCTCACGTGCCCACATGACAAACTCCTCCAGAGCCTATAAATTTCTTTCTTCTCCTTCTCTAAAGCAGATTAAAAAGCAGTAACCAGATCTTTTATTAGATAGATTTATCTAGGCTGCAATTTTTATTGCCATTTTTTCCCTGGGGGGTTTGTTAATTGGCTCCCAAGTGCAGGGAAGAAAGAGCAAGGCACTGGGGTGATACCTCAATGCAGAAGCAAGAAAAGGCAGGGTTTAGGGTGGTTCTTAGCTTCGTGAATGAGCAAAATAATCTGAATCCCTTGAGAGCTGTGCACAGATGGCATAACCCTGCACTCCTGTTCCTAGCCCAGTTCTACCTCATAAAGAGATCCTTAAGGGTGAACAAATAGAGATAGGAAAACTGGGAATTGCCTACTCCTCCCAGTCCTCCAGGTCACCTTTCCCCATCTAAAATTGCATATGGTCATCTTAATTAAGCCAGAAAAGTGTAGAGATAAGCAGGAAAATATCCTACAGAACAAACCTCCTCCATGGCTTTTCTGTCTCCTGCCCTCGGTACAATCTGAGAACACGAACAGCAACGCTGGAATTCACGAGCTGATTTCTCCTCTGAGCAGCTGAGGAAACAGATGGCCTTGGGCCAGTTGCTCACTTACTGAGCATCGAGGAGGCAGTCAGGAGTCAGGGAAGGAGGGAGGACAGGTTTAACACACAGCCAGAGCAGCTGTGGCTGCCCCTGGATCCCTGGCAGTGCCCAAGGCCAGGCTGGATGGGGCTGGGAGCAGCCTGGCACAGTGGAAGGTGTCCCTGCCATGGCAGGGCTGGCACTGGATGAGCTTCAGGTCCCTTCCAACCCCAAAGCCATGTGGGATTTTGTGAGTGCCTCATAACAACCTGAGGAAAGTGGGATAAACAAGCTGCTGCAGTTTGTGGTAGTTACTGACTATTGATCGAAGAACAATCCTCGTTCAGCTTGCATTAATTGCTGCAAAATGCCTTCCTTGGTAAGGATTTCCTTCAACAGCAAATGCAAAGCTCCTCAGAGCTGTTTGTTCTGCACAAATGAGCTCTGTTGTAATTAATCTGGTGCACCCCTGATTTTTGGACCACAGAACGGGAGGGGGGTACACATCAACTTAGTTAGCAGTTCATAGTTAGCAGTGCCAGCTAATAGTTAGCAGTTAGCAGCTGGGGGAACCTCCCAGGAATCCTCCAGGTTGCCCAAAATAAAGCAGCAGCCCTTGCTGGAGTGATGCTGCTGATTGGGGAGGGGAGGAGGGAGGAACCCCCAGGAGCCAAGGCAGGGCCGTGGCTCTGCAGGGTCCCCAGGCAGTGCCCCCAACTCCCAGGGCATCACCCCAGAGCTCCCTGCAGCACAGGGCCCCCTCCTGTCAGTGCCACCAGTGCTCTGGCACGGCTGCTCCCTGCCTGGCTCTCCCTGCAGTGGCTTTTGTTACCCCACGATGTCCTGTGCTCTGCCACCCTGCGCTGCCTGAGGATAATCAATGTCCCTGGGCAAAGGCAAAGCAGAGCTCAGGCACAGAACACTTGCTCTGGTTTCTTGGGAGATGTGACAGAAGAAAACAAGCTCCCAGTCCCCCTGTCATTTTGCATCTTTATGCAACCATAAAAAGCCATTTTTCCTTGCATTGTTTACCGGTTTACTACCAAGGCCCCCTCAGATTTTATTCCAAAATGAATATTAATTCAAGTATCATTTATATTGTGAACAAAACGAGAAAAATATCTCAAGGCTCTTACAAATCCTAGTTTTCCTGGCAGAACAGTCTGGCCCTTTTAAGAATAAACACCCAGCTATTATTCCTATATTAACTGCTGCTTTACAAAATCAATACAAAAGCACAGTCCTTGCATGAAAGGATTTCCACTGGACCCAGCTCTGCCTCTGCTCCCAGCTGGATGACACAACAAGCTGGTGAAGGAGCCCTTTGCCCTGCAGGCCCAGCCCAGTGCCCACCTGGGTCCCTCCAGCCCCGAGGAAAGGACAAAGCTGTGCCCAGAACCACGTGTGGCACCAAGGGACATTCTGTGGCACTGCTGGGCTCCTACCCTCTGGAAAACTGCCCACACGAGCCACTCCAGTGCTCAAAGCCTCTTCCAAAACAAGTGGCAAAAACAGACTTCCAGGCAGACCCAGGGGCACCCATGGGTGTCAGCAGATGCTGCAGGGGCCCTAAGAAAATCAACATTTCTGTCTAAAACCTCCTCTGTAGCTTCTGCTAATCAGTGGTTTTTTTCTGTTGCATGGAACTGTAAAACACTTCTTGGTTTTCCTTCAAAGATTTTTACTTGGCCATGGGAAAATTAACCACTGGCAAATGGAAAAACGTTGGAATTAGTTGCTGTGAGCATTCTCATTGCTGTAATCGTCCCTGGCTGCCTGTAATGAGCAAAGAACAGTATTTGAAAGCACACAGACCGAACCAATAATCCCTCACAAATATAACCACCACAAAGTACTGTCTCTCCCAAGCTATAAACAAGGATTAGGAGAGTTTGTCTTGCTTTGAATGAAGGATCTGGGCCAAGATCCAATGTCGAAAAACAACACTGAGAACGGAGAAACCTAGCATGTGGCTAAAGATGATTTCTAATATTTATTAAGCTTATATTTCAAAAACATCCAAGAACCTCCGGTCCCTTGCTCCTGTGCCTGCGTGCCCGCTGCTGTCTCTGGCTGCTCTGCCTTTTGCAGCAGGGACTTGTTTACATCCCTTTTGTCCCTCTCTCTTCTCCCCTAATTGTTGCCTTTTCAATCTGTTATCCGGGGGCTCACTTCAGGACTCGAGGGCTTTTAACAGGAATTACCGGAGCTTGTTGCCATTTACTGTGTTTATAGATGGAGAAATTGTGAGAAGGGGAACGGCAATTTCTCCCTGCATAACACTCGCCCAAGAGAAAAGGGTCGAGAAAAGGTCAAGAAGGAAACTGCTAAAGCACTGAATATCCCAAACACTGCCTAATGTTCCCTTCAAGGGAAGGCACAGAAACAGCTTCTAAAAGGCACACTCTGGAGAAAGGCAGGAGCAGGTCAGGGGTTTGGGTTGCCCTGGAGGGGAGGGTTCCTGAGGGGACAGCAGGACCAGGCTGCTGGCCATGCCATCAGCATCCCCACGGGGCACTGGGCACCCACAGCAGGGGTGACACTCAGGACAGGCTCCCCACGGGTGTTGGTCACCCATAGCAGGAGGTGACACTCAGGACAGGCTCCCCACGGGTGTTGGTCACCCACAGCAGGAGATGACACTCAGGACAGGCTCCCCACGGGTGTTGGTCACTCACAGCAGGAGGTGACACTCAGGACAGGCTCCCCACGGGTGTTGGTCACCCACAGCAGGAGGTGACACCCAGGACTGCAGCAGGGTTACCAACCCTGGCTGTGTCCTGCTGCAGACACGAGTCCTCCCCAGCAGGAGCTGTGCTGTGTTGAACTGGCCCAGCTGCACCCTCCAGCCTCACACACCAGACCGAGCTCTCCCTTTCCACGAGCAGTTCTTATGGAGCTCTTATCTCGTCTGGGTGCACCTACCTTCACCAGGAATTCCTGAAGGTCATCCCCAGATTCCTGGTGTTCCTCTCTGGCTGCTGTGGATGTGCAAGGATCACCTGGCACTGAGACCACCTTTCTCTGCGGGTGGGCTCACAGCAGCTGAGATGAGCGCCCCAGTGCAGCCCCAGTGCAGCCCCAGTGCAGCCCCAGTGCAGCCCCACTGCTGCTCCTCGCTGCTTGGCCAGAGCAAGGACACACTCTGTGCTCTGCCCCAGGCACCAGGCACACGCTGGGAGCACACCAACAGAGCTCCCTTGCCTCAGGCCAGTTCAAGGCTGTCTCTTGGCTTGGGAGGCTCCTCCTGGGTGCCAGGGATCAGCCAGTGATGACTCTCGTGATCAGCAGCTGGGCACTGAGGGGGATGTGCCACCCCACAAACCCCCCTGCAGTCCCCTCTGCTGCTTTTAGGGCAAGCTCTGTAACAGAGGGCTCAGAGAGAACAGGCTGTTCTGTAACAGCCTTGTCTGGGTGCAATTCCAGCATCCACACACAAACACAGCTCCTGGTAGGAAGGAAAGAGCTTCCCAAGCCCTTGAATGAGGAACTTCAGGAAGCACCCAGCCGCCCCTGGGCAATGTGTGCACACACCACGAACCAGCACGGACGAGGCTGCAGAGGAGATGCAGAGCACTCCCTGGGCTTTCCTGGCTGGCTCTGCCCTCTGCAGCTGCAGGGCCACGAGGAAGGTGCCACTCACAGATGGACCTGGGAAGGAAAACAGCTGCAGTGTCTGATCCACCACAGGAGGCTGTGCTCGGCCCCGGGTCAGCTCTGCCCGTGGTAGGCAACAAATCTGCCTCAGCCAAATTGTCCTTGTGTAATTGCCTGTGTGATCAGAAAGAAAGAGAAGTAGCTCAAGCAAACCTTGAATTCCTCAAGCTGTTGTCAGCATCTCACCATCAGCACATTGCAGGTTGCAAAAACCAGGTCCGGGGTATTCCCTTTTCCATTATATGTTAATTTCTTATTACTTCTATTGGTGTTGGTCATCTGCAAAAAAACCCACAAAGGCAAAATCAGCACTACAAATTCTCCCCCAGCATCCTGGGGTGAGCCCTGAGCTCTGCTTTTGGCTGAAGGTCCCTCTCTCTCCATGACACTCAGGTTTTTGATGCCTCACTGAGTGAGTGGCCACAAGAAAGGAGTGAACCTCAGCAGGAAAGCAGTCCCTGTGCACCTTGTGCAGCGAGGTGCAGCTGCAAAAGGCTGTTAGTTTATTTTGCTGATTATAGACTTGTTTATATCCATTTCCAGTGAAGCTTAAACACCAAGCAGGCTGGAGTGGCTCACCATTAAGATTTCTCATAAATCATATTTGGGCAGTCCAGGCTGCAGGAGCTGCAGTGGATGAACTGAGCTGTAGAGCAGAATTGCTTTAAAACCTCACAGAACGAAAGTAGAGTAATATGATTTCCCAAAAATCTGAAAAAACACCGCAGGCTCCCTGGAGGGAGCAGGAATGTGGGTCAGAGCACAGTCCTGGTGCTCAGGCTGGGGGATCCCAGGTCCTGCTGGGTGCTGAGCTCCATCCTCTGCTGGCATCTGCCTCACATCATCCGTGCCAGACCTGGGCTGGGCCAAGGAACAAGATCTTTTATTTTCCTCTCTTTACCTGGCAATACGAGGGAGCCTAAGCACATCTTCATTGCTTGGAAGCAGTGGTTTGGAGCTTGGCTGTCAGAGCCTCCCACCTCAGCTTCCACGAGGCACTGCGAGCCCTTGGAGAGGTGCTGGTGGTGATTTCCCTTTCTCCCAAGTGACCTCACGTGGTCAGGAACATCAGGACCTCCAGGCACTCCTCAGGTGGCCCTCAGTGGCTGGGTTGTCCACCCAAGAAAAACAAACCAAAGATCTTTGTGGCAGAGAAAATTCTGCTCTCTGGAGAATCTCTGCCTGGAAGGGACGAGGAGGACGTGGGGTTGGTGCCATCCCCAGGGCAGCAGCTGCCCGTGCCCTGTGTGACCCCTGGCCACCAGCCAAGCACAGGGCACCACGGCTGGGACAGGGCCAGGAGGGGCTCTCAGAAAGCCTTTCCCCTGAGAGCAGAGGGCACAGCCTCCCAGCTGGGGACCAGCGGTGCAGGACCGAGGTTCTCTGTGCTCGGCGGCAGCAGGAATTTGTTTGTACGGAAATCTTCCCTCCTGTGTCCACTGAGCAACCCCCAGCCCTTGTCACAGAGTCACAGCTCGAGCTCTGCCTGTACCTACCATCCAAACAGGAAAGAAGGGGCTGGTGTGGGTGTTGGCCCCTGGCCAGTGCTGCCCACTCTGCCCTGAGAAATCTTCCAAAATAACCATTCTGAGGTGGCACAGCCCCGTGGGACGGAACCACCCCCTCTGGGGCCCACGGCCACCAGGCAACCATCCTGACTCAGCCCCTGCCTCGGGTTTTGCAGTGCCTGGGGTGACTCAGGGCCCAGGGGAGGAGCGCAGGGGTTTGCACAACCAGAGAAGTGTTGTGCAGCAGCTTCATCTGGCAGCGCGGGGAGAGGAGGCGGATTTTACACACAGCCTTGGAAGAGAGGAGAAAAGGGGGAGGCTGGAGTCAGCTGAAATGTTAACATGACAGTTCTCCTTCTGTTCCCTGCTGGAGCGAGCCTGAGCCCGGATTGCCAGAGGATAATGTCGCGGTGGCAGTGGTTGGGTTACTCTGGCCATACTGCGTGACAGAGCAGGGCAGGCCTGGGGCACCGGGCAGGAGCAGCCCCGGGCACCCAGGGACCAGGCTGGGCTGGGGAGGGGGCTCTGAGCCCCAGGACAGGACCATGGTGTCCCCCCTGAGGCCAGGGCAGCTGCCCCTGCCCATCCCATCCTTTCCTGAGCAGAGCCTGCAGTGTTCAACCCCCGCTGCCCTCGCCCCCAGCACTGCCCAGAACCAGCAGGAGCCTGACCCAGGAGCCTGACCCAGGAGCCTGACCCAGGAGCCTGACCCAGGAGCCTGATCTCTGCTGGAACCCCCAGGGACAGCAGGGTCTGCCCCACAGCCAGGGGCAGGCTCAAACACCAGGCTGCTTTCCCCTTGGCTGCTGGACTGGATGTTACATAAACGTTTCCCTGTCCCGAGGATGGTAATTTTCTCTCTCCAGCATGTGCTGTGTGGGGCTCTAATGCCCTGATAAAATGCTTCCTGGTTGGAAAGCTGTGTGAGCAGTGCCAGGGAAATGGCAAGGCGTTCCAGATAATTATGCTTTAGTAGAGCTTAATCAAAGAAGCCGTGGACTCTGCTAGCACCAGAGGCGTCCTGCAGATGTATTGATTTCCACTCTGAAAGCCATATCTGTGTGCTGGAGCATGTAGAGAAACAAAAAGCCAGGGTTGTGAATCCTGGCTGGAAGACAGTTGGGATAAGCTTGATAAATCAATGTACAAATGGGCTGTTTTATTTTTCAGAAAAAAAAAAAGTCAAGAATAGCTCTTACTCTCCCACCACCTGCGCTTCTTTCCTTCGGAGTAAACACACATTTCTGTTTGAAGAATATTTCTCTGGTTGGTAACTAGAGATGTTCTCTGTGATCAGGGAGGCTGAAATACTTTATCCTCTGAAGCTGAAGTGCTTCAGCAATCCCTGAATATCCCTCACAGCCAGAGCTGGGAGCGAGCAGTGCTGTCTGTGGGTACCAGGGCATTTCTGCATTTCTCATTTGGCTCAAGCAGTGATTCAGGGTACGACTGCCCAGGCCCCACATCTCCTTCCTGTCAAACTGCCTTTGCTGCAGCCTGGAGCAAGTGGCCTCCATTGACAGTGCAGGGGAGGTGCTCCATGGACCTGGAACAGCCCAGGACAGGACATTCCTGAGAGCAGCCCTGGGCTGGGAGCATTAGTCAAAGGACTGCATCCAACGCAGGAGCCTCCAGCTCCTCTGGCTCCAAGCGGGGGCTGGAGCTGCCACAGGACCCCGAGAGCCAGGACCTGCTGAACCACAGCCTCCAAAACTGCTTCTGCATTCCAGCACCAGGATTCTCTAATCTCCAGTGGGCTAAGAAAGCTGTTTCTTTCCTCATCTATAATTAAGGAGCTACCAGCTCCCCCTGCTCGGGAGACTGGCCAGAATGCTCTGAACCTGAATTTTCAGTCTATTTGTTCTTATTTTTATTGCACTCCAAAATACCAGCTTCCAAAGGGGAATGCTGTTCATCATCTGTGCTCTGTGCTGCTAGCTGGAGCTTACACTGTCATGGTTATTTAAAGAAAGAAGTAGGAAAAATACAGATAGACCACATGTAAATTGTTGGTTTATCGATTTTCCCCCCCAGCAGAGCTGGGATCACCTGAGCAGGGGCTGGGGACTGGAGCCCAGGGACCAGGGCTGGCACCAGGGACTGTGGGCACAAACCAGCCCCAGCTCTGGGGAACTTGGAGCAGCACCAGCAGAGACACCTCACATCCTTTATTCCAGCCTCAGAAGGCTGATCTGTTATAGTGGAAACACTCGTGAGAATAAAGATGTTTCACCTACGTTTTCAACTGGCATTTTTTCCCAGCTGCTGGATGAAAGTGTTGGTCAGACTGAGGAGACTCGGAGAACCAGCACTGTGCCCAGCTGGCACAAGGGACAGGAGCACAGGCCTCCCACCACGGGCTCAGCCATCCCCTCCACAGGGAAATAAACCCTTGTGAGCCAGCTCGCCCTCCCAAACACGGACAGCCAAAGGAAAACCATTAAAGCTCAGTCTCCTGCAGGCTGCCAAGCAGTTTCCCACCTCTCCGAATCTAATCTGAACAGACAAACACTCACTCTGGCGTCCATAACCTTCATTTTCAAAGGAAACGTTCTCGTGTTGATCCCTTTTCCTGGGAAATGGCAGCTTCCCAAGGCTGCAGCGTCCCCAGCCCAGCTGTGCTGCCCAGGGCACAGGCAGGAGCAGCTGGCTGCCTCCAGCTGCCTCCAACCTCCCCTTCCCACAAGGCAGAACAGAGCACAGCCCATGCTCCATTAGGAGAAACAATTGATATTTAGGCATGTGGCACATCCATTAAGTGACTTGAAAGGTCACCCTTTAAAATGTCTGCGAACAACAGGGAGAGGAGAGCCCCACCTGGAATACCAATGGGGAGGGATTTCATCACCAGGAGCCTTTCATTTAAAAAGAACAAACAGAAAGCTTTGTGCTTCTCTTATCTCTAACCCTTACCTCTCTCTCCAGAGGTTTGCTCCAATTAGTTATTTCATGTTAATGGTGGTTAGCGCTGCTCGTTCCCAGCCCGGTGCCTGTGGCAGAGGACACCCAGGCCAGCACAGGCTGCCAGGGACATCAAGGGCTGCTTTTTGTTTTCCCAAACCGCCTGCACACGGGGAGATCTATTTCTGTAATTGCAGGTGTAAATCTGCCCAGAGGCTGAGCTGTTTGGCCAAAATAGCTGGAGTCAGTGCAAATCTCCAGCATTTTTCAACTGGGGATTGTTTGATGCTATAGCTTATGGGGATGGTTTTCTTATTTTAACATTTGATGGCTTATCACATGCTAAAGCCGTGTGAGCTGTAGATCATCATTTTGTGTTAGAGTGGGGAGGGACTGATGAAGTTTGTAAAATTAAGCATAGCACAGTAAAGGTGAATGGGGAAAAAAATGAGTCCTTCATGTAATACAAGAATAGGAGACATAACAATAGATTACTCCAGCAGTTCTAAAACAAAAAAGAAATAGAGGTAATTGATTTTGGAACTCATTGCCAGAGAATGTTTGAAAAAACACCATGTGCGAGTGTGTGCAGAAAACAAGCAGGAAAACTCCTGGCAAAAACTGCACTAATGGATGCAGTGGTGTGGAAGTGAGCTGTGGAAATCAGGTAAGAACCACTTTATCCTCACCCTCTGCCTCTGACGTGCACTAATGGCAATTCTCCCAGTCAGCCACTGCAGGACAGAGCCTCAGCCTGAGCTCACTGAGCCCCTCTGGTCTCCAGCCAGAGCCTGTGGCTCTGCAGTGTCCCAGGACACAGCCTGGGAGCTCCTGGAGCTGCTTTTCCTTCCTCCCAAAGTGACCTAAAGAGGAGCAGCAGAAATCAGGTTCCAGGGGAGACCCCAGCCCCAGCAGCGATGCTGGGCAGGCACAGGGCACAGGGCAGGGGCACAGAGCACAGGGCACAGGGCACAGAGCACAGAGCACAGGGCACAGGGCACAGGCACAGGGCACAGAGCACAGAGCACAGGGCACAGGGCACAGGCACAGGGCACAGAGCACAGAGCACAGGGCACAGGGCACAGGCACAGGGCACAGAGCACAGAGCACAGGGCACAGGGCACAGGCACAGGGCACAGAGCACAGAGCACAGGGCACAGGGCACAGGCACAGGGCACAGAGCACAGAGCACAGGGCACAGGGCACAGGCACAGGGCACAGAGCACAGAGCACAGGGCACAGGGCACAGGCACAGGGCACAGAGCACAGAGCACAGGGCACAGGGCACAGGCACAGGGCACAGAGCACAGAGCACAGGGCACAGGGCACAGGCACAGGGCACAGAGCACAGAGCACAGGGCACAGGGCACAGGCACAGGGCACAGAGCACAGAGCACAGGGCACAGGGCACAGGCACAGGGCACAGAGCACAGAGCACAGGGCACAGGGCACAGGCACAGGGCACAGAGCACAGAGCACAGGGCACAGGGCACAGGCACAGGGCACAGAGCACAGAGCACAGGGCACAGGGCACAGGCACAGGGCACAGAGCACAGAGCACAGGGCACAGGGCACAGGCACAGGGCACAGAGCACAGAGCACAGGGCACAGGGCACAGGCACAGGGCACAGAGCACAGAGCACAGGGCACAGGGCACAGGCACAGGGCACAGAGCACAGAGCACAGGGCACAGGGCACAGGCACAGGGCACAGAGCACAGAGCACAGGGCACAGGGCACAGGCACAGGGCACAGAGCACAGAGCACAGGGCACAGGGCACAGGCACAGGGCACAGAGCACAGAGCACAGGGCACAGGGCACAGGCACAGGGCACAGAGCACAGAGCACAGGGCACAGGGCACAGGCACAGGGCACAGAGCACAGAGCACAGGGCACAGGGCACAGGGCAGGGGGTGGCTCAGCTTGGTTTGGGCAGGATTTTGGGTGGGATTTGCTCCCAGCCCACCGCAGGGTGTGTCTGTGGGAGCACAAAGTCACCCTGCACTGGCACAGCGAGCTGGGGCTTTGGCTGGTGCCTGCTCAGGCCTTCCTGAGCATCTCTGGGTGATGAACAACCTCCTTTTGGTTTTAACCCCTCAGCATTAATGTGCTTCAATTTTATCTCATTTCAGTTGGATCTCAAGTCCTTTGGCAAATAGAAAAGGCTCCAAAAGCAGAGATTTTTGAGAGCTGGAGCACGTTTTTTGTGTCTGAGAATTGATAGACCAGCAGCAAATGTCAAAGGCAATAAAAATTGTCCAAAGCACAGTCTTTATCTCAGACACTTGACCCTGCTGACAGCAGTGCTGTTAACTCGCCGTGCCTGGGCAGGGCTGGGCAGTTTTCATCTGAGTCTGCAGGAGCCCAGCCTGGGCCAGCCCAGCCCTGACTGCACCTCACCCATCTCCTGTGCCAGGTTCTGACACAGGCACTGCTCAGAGGTGCAGACAAGGACAGGGTGGTAGAATGCAAACAGGAGGCCAGTGATTACCTGTACATCCTGGCTCACCTCAGGGCCTCAGAGACCTTTCCAGGGGTGACAGAGGGGGTTAGGGGCTCCTGCACCTGCCAGGCTCCTCTGGGCCACCTGCAGTCTTTGGCATTTCCCAGAGAGAAAGCAAGACTGGGTGGGAGTTAATTTCCTGCCCTAGTCCCATGGCACAAGTGGTGATAGGGGATTCCAACAGGAGGTGAGACTAGAGGATGATAGATGGAGAGTGAGGGATTCTGTCTCTCCCTTTGCTCCCGAGCAGTTCAGGGACAACTGGAAATGAGATGGGCAGGAAAGAGTCAACTGAAGCAAAGATGTTAAGTACACTTGACCTTTTCTGCTCTCTAATTAGCCAGAGTTGGATGTTAAATTTCACTTTACTGTTACCTAAAGGCTCCAAAAGCTTTCCCTGCGTGCTCAGCCCGAGCCAGGCACGGCACACACTGCCAGGTGCTGTGACAGGGTGGGCACAGCTCTGCCCAAGGGCTGCAGGGTCCAGGAGGGATGCAGAGCTCAGGGGGAAGGAGGCAGGGAGGGAGGCAGGGAGGGAAGGAGGCAGGGAGGGAGGCAGGGAGGGATGTGCCACTGCCCCAGCACAAGGCACTGCCTTCCCCAGCACTGCTGGTTCTTTGCCACCCAGCTCAGTGTATCCAACCTAATCTGATTTCCAGAGGTGCTGGGAACTCGCTGCCTGAACTCCTCCCTCTGCCACAGCCCTTGCTCGGCACCCAGGTGCAGATAAATTCACTAATGCTACTGAAGCCAGAAAAATTTAGGCTTTTAAGCTTTTATAATCAAAAACACCTTTCTGAAGGTTTGAAGGATACAAACGAAAAAGATTGTAAATGTGGAAGTGAATTCACATTTTTAACATTAAAATGCATCAATAAATAATATTTGGTATTATTCTCTGTGTTGCTTATGCAATAAAAATGAGTAAGGATACATCATTTTAAGGAAGAGCCCTCTGAAGGTGTAAAAATGCCTGGGAAATAAAAATGAATCACACTTTATAATATTCCCCTAAAGTCAGAATTATTGTCCCACCTCTTCAAATCCGAGTTTAAATAACTAATCTCAATTCCACACGGATTTGGATGGTCAAGAACAGACCAGGGAATGAGAGCATCTCTTCTTATAAAATCCTCATTCCCTGCAGCCCAGCTCCGCTTCCCCAAGTTGCAGAGTTTAGCTGGGGACAGCGCCCAGGGAATGTCTGCGGTGGCACCACGTGCCCAAGGATGCCATTCCCGGGAACTCCTGCCTGATGACAGCGATAGGAATGCACAGCGGGGAGGGAGCACTGTCCTTCCTCTCGCTAACAACTCCTCCTATTGCTCCTGGAGATCACCAGACCAAGGCAGGGTTGTGTCACTGCCCGCAGTGAGCACAGCTCATGGCTTCGGCAGCAGAGCCCTCCCCGGGACAATTCCTGCTCCTCCCCGCTCCCACCCCACATGTGAACCCCACTCCCCACCAGCTGCTTCCAGGAGCTGTGGTAACCTCACCCAAGTGGGCACCGAAGGATGTCAGACCCAACATCTCCTTGGTGTTTGTGCCTCACAGAAGGCAGCAAATAAATCAGCGCCTGCAGCAGCCTGCGGCCCTCAGCCCTCGCTGGGATGGCCTCCATTGCCTGGGAAATGAGGTGACACAAGGGCAGCCCCGAGTGGCCTCGAGTCCCTGCCTCCCTCATCGCCCTCCTCCCTCCCTGCCTGCTCACACCCAGCCCCGGCAGCTGCCTGAGCCTTTGGACTGATGATTTTCTCTCCACGTTCTGACCCCGAGGTGAACACCACTAATCAAAGAACTGCTGTGAGAGACAGAAGTGTGCTTTGGATTAAAATGTACGGGATCTGCACGTTTCTTACCAATAAGTACCTGCACCACGCTCATCAGGTCAGTGCCAAAAGCCACAGCCATCCCCCAGTTCATGGAGTTTAACCTTTCCCGGGTTATTATTCCCATAATTACCTGTATTAAATAACTGCACCGAAGCACTAGAGCCACAACAAAGTGCAGAGCAGAGCAGAGCAAGGAGGCTCAGAGTCCTGCAGCACAGGAGCTCGCCCGGGATGGATGGAGCAGATCCCCGCCGTGCCCACCCGAGTTGCCTTGGCAACACCGCACAGAGCCGTCCTGCTGCAGCACAAACACCATCCCCGGCTTCCTCAGGAGCCTCCAGGATGTTACATTTTTGGTTGAGATATCAGCAAAAGAGCAATCAAGGAACCGAAACCTGCTTTCCCCCGTTTGATCTTTCGTGACCCTAAAGCATTAGAAGCAGGTTGAGCACTTGGCCGGTTTGGGAGCTGAGCCCAAGCCATCACAGTGACATGTTTCTGCAAGTACCTCCCAGGCAGCAACTGCAGCTTTACATCCCCACCACAACAAGCTCTTCTCCCGGGAAACGTTCCCATGTTTATTTTACTCCTCCAAGTAAAAAATGTAAATGTTCTTTTTTCCTCTACATCTTCTGTCTTTGCTTCTCTGTGTTTTGCAGAGCATTTGTCGCCCTGCTGGGTCCCACGGCAGCTCTGATCTGTCAGTGTGATCCAGCCTGTTCTCACAGGGTGCCAGTCCCAGAACCCACCAGCAGCAGCCCTCGGGGGGAGCTGAACTCCCACACGGCAGAGTGAGAAACCTCCTGGCTGGGAAAGTGAGTGCCTGCTGCTGCCAGGCCCTCCTGGGCATGGGAGAGCCAGAGACTCACAGAACCATTTCAGGCTGGGAAAGACCTTTGAGCTGATGGGGTCCAGCCCAGCCCAGCCCAGCCCAGCCCAGCCCTCCTCATCCTCCTGCCCAGCAGGTGCCTGCAGGACTGGAACCCACAGGGAGGGGTGCAGGGAGAAATTGGCTGTGTTGGAGCCCATGAGAAGCACTCACCACCCACCTTCTGTCATCACTACTCCCCACCTTCCTTCCCGTTGCCTCTTCTTCAGAAAAAAAAGTGCCTTTAAAACTCCTTATCAACCTACAGACTATACTGAGATGGGGAAACACATCACTGCAGCTGCTCTGCCCCGCAGCCATCGCTGGCATTACCTCCAGCCTGCCTCTGGACCAGCCCCTTCCTGGCAGGTGCCCAGGACCAAGGCTGGAGGGCTGATGGGGACACCAGGGCCATCAGGGTGGCCTGGCCACCATCCCCCAGCACGGGCTGGTGCTGGCACTGGTCCCCAGCCCCCCTTCAGCAGCCACTCCTGCAGGGCAAAGGAGAACTTCCCTGCAGCTGCCTGATCCACCAGGCACTGAGGACTGCTGGAAGCTTCCTGCAGGGAAGGAACACAAGGTTTCTGAGGGGATTCATCCCCACAGGTTTAGTGAGGGCTCTGAAAAGACACAGTTTGAGCTGCAGGTGTCCAAAGCATCACCCTGCCAGAGCAGCTCAGCACCCTGCTCAGGTAACCTCCCCACTGCTGCAGGAGCAGGATGGAGAGCTGCTCCTGCAGGTTCCCTGGGAATGAGGAGAACACCACTTGTGCAGCCCCAGACCAGGGCCACGGGGAGCTGGAAATGCCACTCAGAGCTGTGACAAGGCTGCTCCTCCCACACCCACACTCTGCTCCTGGCTCTGTCTCTCTGAGGTAGCACTGAGAGGGATCCAGGACCAGACAGAGACCCCAGCAAACTTCTTAACTGAGGAAAAACATCCCAAACTCTCTTAGGGACCACAAGAGCTTTCCCTCTACGCAGGAGGACACCTGCTCGCAGGTGAGGACAGCATAGGTCCTTCAGTGAATTTGGGGTTTCTCTGACTGCAGCCAGCACAGCCCTGGCCAGAGCACCCCTCTCCCTCCTGGAGCTGCCCCTGCCCCGCTCCAGACCTGCCAGGGAAATGCCAAACCCAGCCCCGACCTCCCCATGTGGTCCCAGTGTCACACAGCTCCTGACACCCAGGCTGGTGCTGCTGAACAAAATAAAGATTCAATTTGCAAAAAAAACATGCTCATGACCTCACATTGAGTCACTGGCTGTACATTGACCATCATTTTTGTTTTGTTTTCCCAAGAAAACCTTCAAAAGCTCCCACTTCCAATCCAGTATGAGCAAGAAAACTTTCTGATATCTCAAGGACACATGAGGAATGGGAAAACTGCAGCCCACAGGTCTGAGCCAGTGCTACTTTTCACTCTCTTGAAGCGTGACAAGAAACAGCTCCTAGTTTCTGGTTCTGAGAAAAAAATCGATTTTTATCCTTAGCAACTTTCTGTGTGGCTGTGCTGAATAACACATGGCACAACTCTGCGTAGTTACCATATGGAAATGATGAATGAATACAGAACGGAAGGAGCAGCAAAAGTCATTTTCTCATGGCCTTGAGATGCAACAGGAGTTCTGCTGGGAAGGTGAATGAGAGATCTCAGACACCAGCACAGAGCACACGGAGGGGCCCCAGTGGTCACCACTTGGACTCCAGAATCTTAAAGGTCCTTTCCAACCCAAAGGATTCTGCAGTTGGAGATTCTGTGATTCTACTCTTCTCCCTTGTAACAAAAGCGAAGAGCAGCACATAAATTAGGTGCTTCTTCTTTAAAGGACGAGGCTGCTTTGAAACTTCAGGCACAAGTTAAACTGGAAGGAAGTTACTTCAGAAAGCTGAGAGCAGTGAGAAGGAGTTGCCAACAAGAGGGAATGATTTATTCATGATCTACAAGGAGCTTATGCAAGGAGGGAGTTTCTCCTCTCCTTTCCCCCCAGGCTGCACAATCTGCCTTGACACTTGACCAGTCGAAAGTCCATTAAGAGGTGCTTCATTATTGATACTGTAAATTGATTTAAGATTAAATTAATTATCCATGTCCACGCAGAGCCCATGGCAGTGTCCCTCAAGCCTCTGTCCTGGACAGCCTCGCTGAGCCTCTCCCCAGCCCAGCCATGGAAATGAAGGACTTGTTACTGTAAATATTGGCATTTCGTGCCTTGGTGTGGAGCGAAATGTGTATTTTTAATACACAGGAGTAATTGCACCCAAGCCCTCGTTCAGTGCCTGGGAGTATTTTGGACCATTACACACAAAGCCTCACAGAACAACTGCCATTATTTTGCTTTTATGTTCCAGAAATTTTTCCAAGAGGTTGGGGGTTGTTTTCATAGCTTTTTTTTTTTCTAATCTGAAGCCATTATTTGCCCCCAGCTGAGATTAATAACAGCACTTTATCACACCACATGCACTCATCAGCCTAGGGGAATACTCCCTGATTTGTTGGTTTTTCTCTTTTCTCCCATAAAATGCTTCATCAGTTCTGACAATGTAAAAAGTAGACCAGGAGTGAAAATTGCAGTTACCACATGATCACACTTCCCATTCTCTAGGATGAAGTCGGAGTATTGATTCCAGTTATTTTTGTGGCACAAGATTTGCTCCAACTCCTGCTCAAGTCAAAGGGAGGATCCCAGTGGACCCAGCCAGTGCAGGACTTAGGGATGAACTTTCAGCAAACCTACAGAACTAATTAATTTTTTAAGGTCGAGATTTTTTTCAACGGCACATTGCCTTGTCAAGTGAATACCATTTTTCCACGGAAAGGGTTTCTGCAGGGAAACACTTCCTTCCCTGCTGGAGGACGGCAGCATGAGAAGGGAATCTTTAGAGGCAGAAACGCCTCTGAGGCCAATCCTCCCGGACAGCGCATCCCGGCCGTGCCCCGTGAGCATCCCCCGAGCTGCCGGGAGCTCCGAGCCGGCAGGGAGAGACCCCGGCAGCCAAAATTCGGCACAGCCTGCAGGGAGAGACCCCAGCAGCCAAACTGGGCACATCCTGCAGGGAGAGACCCCGGCAGCCAAACCTGGGCACAACCTGCAGGGAGAGACCCCGGCAGCCAAACCTGGGCACATCCTGCAGGGGAGAGACCCCGGCAGCCAAAATTCGGCACATCCTGCAGGGGAGAGACCCCGGCAGCCAAAATTCGGCACATCCTGCAGGGGAGAGACCCCGGCAGCCAAAATTCGGCACATCCTGCAGGGGAGAGACCCCGGCAGCCAAACCTGGGCACATCCTGCAGGGAGAGACCCCCGTAGCCGATCTTTGGCACATCCTGCAGGTTCCCCAGCTCCATCCCCGCTCTCTTGGGTCTCCCTCGCCGCCGGGCCCGGGCTGAGGAGCGCGGCCGTGCCGCATCTCCCGGCGGGTGGGACACGCTGCCCTGGCTCCCACGTCTGTGTGAGCAGCAATCCGCCTTCCCATAAAGCCACGAACCCCGGAGGATGCTGTTCATCAGCTGCTGCGCTCCTGCGAGAGCAGCGCAAACACTTCCCTTATTTGCACACCTTCTCTGCACAAAAATACCTTCACGGTGCGAGTCGAACACAGATAAGGATTTGTTACTGCCGTGTAACGCTGCCAACACGGAAGCTGATAAAGAGGGGAGAGATGAGCGAGGCAGAAAAGGAGCAGAAACTCTCCTGCCCGGCTGTGAGTGAGCGCCCGGAGCCGCCCCGGGGACACACGAGGGCTCTGGGCTCGGTGCGGCCAGCGCGGCGGTGATGGATGCTCCCGGGAAGGCTGCAAGTGTCACAAAAGCCACCCAGGCAGGAAAACGCTGCTATTCAAGGAGTATTCCTGCGCGTGGATGGGAGGGACGGGGCTGTCTGGCATCGTCGTATTTTGTGATTATGAGTGTAAGGGGCAGGCCGGGAAACAGCAGGAGGGAGAATTTATACCCTGAGTGGCAAAGGACAAGCTGTGCAAGGAAAAAGAAGAATGAGGAAGGAGGTAAAATAAAATGGCAGCAGCCAAGTGCAGGAGAGTGCCAGGGGAGGGGCACGGCAGCCTGGGGTGAGCCTGCTCAAAATGCACCTTAATGTCCCCTGCCAGGAACCCTCCTGGCCGCCGTTCCAACGTGATTGAAGGTTTGGGCTGGACCAGCTCCATCCGTGTGTTAGAGAGAGGAGATCCCGGGAAATGATGATCCTGGGACACTTAAACGGGAGCTCTTTATATTCCTAGCAGGATTACTGTAGCCATTATTTCTGGCGAGCACGCGGTGGAATAACTTTTCCTGACACATTTCCATACCCAGCCGTGGCAGGAGCGATGCTCTTGCTGGGCAGGCAGGATCCCTGTCCCCTCAGGACATCCTGCCAGGAGTGTTTGTCCCTGTCCCCCCTTCCCCCGCAGCCCTGCAGAGTCCCCACAGCTGCAAGAGCCAATTTCTCCAGCCTTACCTCCTGCATTAATCAGCAACCTCAATTCCAGCAGACACTCCAGTAAAGTAAATGGACAAATAAATTAATTCTATCAAGGAAAAGTGACTCATAACCACTTTTTGCTTGTATCCACAATAATGGCGGAAGATGAAATTCAGCTTTCTCCAAGTATTTTTTTTTTGCTAACATCACAAGACAAGTAGATCAGTAGGTTCTTTCTGCATTGAAAATATAAATACAGAATAACAAAAAAAATTATAAACTGTTCTGAGAATTCTTATTGGGATTTTAGTGAATTTTTAAAATTTTCTTTGAAAATATAAAATCACATTTCATGTTATTCTTCAACTTGGAATGTTTTCAAGGGACCGATTTCATTTTTCTGTATTTTCCACAGCCCATCAAAAAATGCCATCAGAGCAACAGCAAAGTTTTGTTCTGGATTTCAGAGAGACTGACTTTTAATCTCCATCATGACACTGATCTATGCCTCAGCAATTCAGTTAATCCCCTGGTGTCTGTTTTCAGTCCTTTCAGTTGCTTACCTTGCCTGCTTCATATTAAAGTTTTCCAGAGCAGGGAATATCACTTACAGGATTTCTGCAGCACCCAAAACCTTGTGCCCCTAACCCACACACCCATACAAGGTAAATGTTCATTTCCTGGTGATTTTTTTTTGCGTGTTACAATGAAAAGAAGTTTCCAACACTGAAAAGACAACTGGGCTGATTGAAGACCAACCCCTGGAGAAGGACAAGCTCCGTTCCATCTTCAAGGATGCATTTAGAAATTATAGCTCCATTCAGCAGCCGGGAAAAGGCTGGAATAATCTATTATTCACCAATCAAGTTGTCATCGCCTGGAAGATTAGATGGTGGCCCAGGAGACAGAGCCAGCAGAAGTTTATAAATTTCTCGAGAATAAAAAATAAAATGCAACTTAAGGAGGGCTTGGTCAGGGAAGTGGAGGGCATGGAGGGAGGGAAGGCCCAGGGCCATCCCCGAGGGTGTGTGACACTCGAGCAAACACTCAAACACACTCACGGGGAAACCCAAAAAGCACAGTCCAAATAAAATGTCACAAGGTCAGAGCAGAGCCCGCTGGATGTCACCAGCCCCAGGACAGCCACGGGTGTCCCCTGTGCAGATGAGAGGCTGCTGGAGACCCTCGGGGAGCTCCTGCTGCCCCCGGGCTGGAGCAGAGGAGAGGCTGATGCCATTTGTGGGTGACAGGAGCCTGGGAGTGATTGTGAGAGCTCCGCAGGACGGGAGCAGAATTCAAAGTGCTCTTGATGCCGTGGGAGTGCTGTGAAATCAGTGAGATGAAGGCAGTTACAGGATGCCGAGAGAGGGGAAATCACTGCGCAGGCAGAAAATGGAGAACATCTGGCGAAGCAGCAGGAGGGCAGGAAAAGCTCCTTTGGTGCCTGAACAGGGAACAGCAGCTCTGGAACAGAGTCTGGCCTGCGCAGGAGCTGCCACAAGGACCAGGGCTCTGCACATCAGCCACTTGAAAGGGCTGGAGAGGAGCCCCTGCTCTGCTGGCACCCAGCTGTGCTCCTGGGGTCAGCCCCGGTGCCAGCCGTGCCCCAGGACATGTCCCCATGGTGGCAGGGCACTGGGAACCCGCGGAGTGCACGAACCACGGGCACAGCACACGCTCAGGCACTCTCACATCTTTCCTCCCGAGTCTCCTGGGCCACCCCAAAGTAGCAATTGATGTCTCCTTCTCTCAGAGCAACCCCAGGCGCCCTCGTGAAACAGAGGAATAAAAGGAACAAAAGACATTTAAAATGTGTTTTCAGCAAATACGTTACAAACCCATTTCAGATCCTTCACTCCGAGTGTCCCATTATCAAAACACAAACAGTCATCCCTCAGCCCTTAATACAGCTGGAATTATCTTACCTGTCCTCTCCGTTATTCTTGGTGACAAGTGAATGGTATAAATGCCCCGCAGCCCCTGGATAAATAACTTCCCACACAGATCAGGTTAGATGAAGCAACGCTAACAAACATCCATGAAAAGGAAACAGACGTGCTAATCTATAAAGATTTAGATGAAGGAAGAAGCCATCAATCTGTAAGGAGTTATCAGGTTGTGTTTCTCCCTGTGTTACTGCAGAGGTTTCTTCTTAAACTCTCTGCCCTCGCTCCTCTGGAGTTTATGCAGGAATTGCAGCTGGAACACAATTTTTCAAAAAAAAAATTAGGTCTCTACCAAAAAGGGATCCATCCCCCAGGTGTGAAAGAATGCCTTGGCGAGGAAATAGTCTTCTCTTTGAAACTTCTCTTTCCCTAATTAAGGAAACCCTTACTGTGTATTTAACAGCAGGAATAAAGAGGGAAAGAGACAAAAGCAACATTCCCGCACTGCTATCAAAATAAACAAACAGGGGCTCCAGAGAAGCTGTGCCAGTGTGTTGATAAAAGTTTCAGGCTGGTTTTTGCTCTTGTTTCATCACTTTCTTTCCTCTTTATCTTAGAGGACATTTGTTGCTCCCCAACCCACTCAACACTTTGTAACTCAAGCAGTGTCACACCAGGACCTGCCCTTCCTGGGGACTCTCCATCGCCTCGGGGGAAATGAGAAACCAAGAACGGCCTCCAATTTCCACATCAATTAGAACCATTCACACACGAAAAACCGGCATTGTTATTTGCTAAATTACAGCGGTGCAGCTTTAGTCCTCCTGGCGCCGATGGATCAGTCCCGTGAGTGCTCACCAGGGGATGTGGTTGTGGGGTCACCCACCGGCACCACAGAATGCTGCTGGAGGGGTCCCACAGCACTGCAACTGTGATGGCCAAGTCCCACAGCACTTTCAGGACATCAGGCTGACTGCAACGAGACTGAAATCCTACAACTGTAGAATGGTTTGGGTTGGAAAGGACCCTAAAGCTCATCTCTCGTTCGCCCCCCGCCATGGCAGGGACAGCTCCCACTGTCCCAGGCTGCTCCAAGCCCCATCCAGCCTGGCCTTGGGCAGTGCCAGGAGCAGCCCCAGCTTCTCTGGGCACCCTGTGCCAGGGCCTCCCCACCCTCCCAGGGAAGGATTTCTTCTCTAGGAAATACTGGGTCTCGTAGGCTGTGACTCCTTCCTTCCAATCCACTTCCAAGTACCATCCAGAGGCAGGTGACTTTCATGGTTTGAAGATGAAACTCGAAAAGGTGAAAGGAGGTGGATGACAACCCCTTTGTGATGGTGTTAGATTAAAATACATTCATATTCATACTTCAAATAATCATTGTAAAGTTCCTATTTCCAGCAAGCTGAGATCCCCTGTGCCACGTTTGCAGTGGGAGCTGACAGAGGTTTACAGCATTCCCTGGTTGGTGCCAGCTCCTCTGGGCACAGAGGAATCCTCGGCAGTGAGGGCTGCGGGCAGGGGCTGCTCCTGCATCCTCCCCCGTGCCAGCACAGCAGCCACAGCCCGGGGCAGGAGCAGGAATGACAGATTCCCTGAGAGACCTGGCTGCAGGGCTGCTCCCACACTCGGTGTTGGCCAGGAATGCATTCTGTGGCTGATGGAAACCCAGCAGTGCAGCCCTGGGGAGGAGCAGGGCCCTTCCCTGGCCCAGAGCTGGGGCTTTGCTCAGCACTGACTCACTGCAGAAAGTGCCATCTTCATCACAAACAATTCCTCAGAGCAACACGAAATTCCTACAGAATCCAAGCACTGACCAACCTCCAAACAGCTGAGTTTGCAAGAGCTGATCAGATCAAAGACTGAAGTGCAATAGCCTCGGGCAGCAGAAAGCACAAAAATGCATCTACGTCAAATCAGTGAATATTAATTCTACCTTAAAAATAAATTAGAAAAGTAGGAAAATAACACCTGCATCTCTGTGAATGCTCTAAAGTAACCTGTGGACTCCATGGCTATGCCAGAACAGAGGGGACACTGGTTTATGGGGTGAGTTAAACTGCCCTGCACCTCCCTGACCTCACGGACTGCTGGGGTTGACACTGCCTGTGTGTGCCACAGTGACAGACACGGGTTCATCTCCCACAAATTTCACAATCCTTTCCTTTGTGACAACCTTGTGAATCACTTTGAGAGGCAGTGACATGCAGAATGTTAAGACATGTAGAACATCAAGGTTTTGTCTGAAATATGGGCAGTGCATTCAGATACTGCTGAGTTCCTGAGCTTTGATGCTCTCCTGCAGCTCTGAGGGTCAGGTGTCAGCTCTCGCTTAGAACAGGCAGCAACACTCCCTGTAACAACCTTCTCCAACAGGAAATCTCTGCTCCAAAACAAACCCTTGGCCCAGGGTGCCCAGAGCAGCTGTGGCTGCCCCTGGATCCCTGGCAGTGCCCAAGGCCAGGCTGGACACTGGGGCTGGGAGCAGCCTGGGGCAGTGGGAGGTGTCCCTGTCCTGGCAGGGCTGGGATGGGATGAGTTTTAAGGTGGCTCCCAATCCAAGCCATTCCATGGTTTTATGACCAAGGAGCAGTAAGTGGATGCCCCATGTTTCAGAGAGCTGTGGCTGTGTCCCTGTGCAGCAGCAGCAGCAGACTCGCTCCTCCAGCAGGTGCCTGCAGCAGGGCTGGCTCTGGCACTCTCCAGCCCCCAGTGCCGTGGGTGTGCATCACTGCTCTGCCTCCAGCCTGCCCTGTTTCGCCTCCTGGCTCCCCTGCACATGAGCCTCTCGCTGCAGAGCCTGCAGCAGACTGAAGCAGTTCCCTTTGTGCGGAGCAGGCTCCCAGCCCAGCCTCGCTGGAAGTGTGTGCAGCCCCGGCGTCGATACCATCCCCATGGCTCAGGTTAATGAGCACAGTTCATCAGCCCTGTCCCTGTGACTCCTTCTCTCCTGAAGGGAAAATAATGCATTTAACATGTCAGATATTTAAAGGGTTCTTTCATGTGCAGCCTCAGTGCATCGCTAATAAAATACGTTTTACTCTGCTGTTTCATTCCCTCAGCATTCCGTGCTGTATTGAATTTAAGATAGAGCTTCTTGCCACATTTCTTAGCAGAAAATAGACATCTGAAGACTCATTAAAGTCTTCCAGACTTCCAGTTGCCCTCTGTCAGGTGGCATTAAACAAGTGCTGTAAGGAAGAGCAGCACCAAGCGCAGGCAGAGCACTGGCAGGACCCCCTGAGGATCCCCCTCTGCCCCTCAGCCCCCCTCCCTCATCAGCTTCTGAACCCCCTCCTTTCTGGAGAGGCACAGAGAGAGTGTCCCCCCCTCCACGGGGCAGAGGTTCACTGCAGGAGCAGTGCTGAGCAGCTGCCCCTTCCCAAACTCCTGCTTCTCCAGGAGGAATTCATTCCTGAGATGAAAGCATCACTCACTGGTTTCAGTCTTTGCCTCTGACAAGTTCTTTTAGAAAGACACAAACTTGAGGCTGTTTGTCCTAAGCCAAATGAACATCATTCATCACCTCTGGAGAACTGCATCACTGCAAGTCAATGCCTCCCAGTTTCCCAGTTGCAAATTCCTTTATAATACAAAGCTAAAACCAACCTCTGAAATGCAAATAACCCAGCAACCTCCACAAGATGATTTATGCCATGCTATCGTTTTCATGAAAATAAATTAAAAGAAGAAAATGTAATTTAGGGCGAACTGGATTGTATATTAAAATAAAAGAGTGACATTATGTCTGCAAAATGGAGCCATTGCTGCTGGAGCTTTAACCTTCCCAGATGTGGAGAAAGGGATTCTGATGTATTTAGTTTTATTTTGTATACAACCCGTTTTATGGCTTCGGGCACGTCCTGAAAAGACATGTATTTTGATTTCTTTGTGTCTTTTCAAGGGAGGGCAGAAAGTTTGATCCTCAGTCAATGCTTGAAACAGAAAAGGAGAACAGAGTTCCCTGTAAGAGCAAACCAAGCCCAGTCCCTGCTCGTGCCCTGAACGTGGGACATGCTCCTGGCACAGCAGCTCCCAGAGCAGAGCCCAGGGTGTGCCAGGGTCACCCACAGGGTCACCCACAGGGTCACCCACGAGGTCACCTTGTGTCCAGGGGACACCAGGGGACAGCCAGAGCTCCCACAGCAGAGCCCAGGGTGTGCCAGGGTCACCCACAGGGTCACCCACGAGGTCACTTTGTGTCCAGGGCACAGCCAGAGTTGGGGTCCTGGGCGCTTCCCGTGCCCGAGGTGGCTGCACCTCCCTGGCCTCCCCTCATGCTCAGTGTTGACACTCACAGGTTTGTTCTGCTCTGTTAGACTTTACCAAATGGAGGGGAAAAATCTGTTTTGATGAAGGGAGAGGATGTGATAAAGGCAGACAGGGTAACAGTGCTCCCTCCGCTCAGCAGAACTGCCGGGCAGCAGCTGGGCCCTGCAGGGACCCAGAGCCACCCTGCAGCCCCCAGTGCCACCCTGCAGCCCCCAGTGCCACCCTGCAGGGACCCAGAGCCACCCTGCAGGGACCCAGAGCCACCCTGCAGCCCCCAGAGCCACCCTGCAGGGACCCAGAGCCACCCTGCAGGGACCCAGAGCCACCCTGCAGCCCCCAGAGCCACCCTGCAGGGACCCAGAGCCACCCTGCAGGGACCCAGAGCCACCCTGCAGCCCCCAGAGCCACCCTGCAGGGACCCAGAGCCACCCTGCAGGGACCCAGAGCCACCCTGCAGCCCCCAGAGCCACCCTGCAGGGACCCAGAGCCACCCTGCAGGGACCCAGAGCCACCCTGCAGCCCCCAGAGCCACCCTGCAGGGACCCAGAGCCACCCTGCAGGGACCCAGAGCCACCCTGCAGCCCCCAGAGCCACCCTGCAGGGACCCAGAGCCACCCTGCAGGGACCCAGAGCCACCCTGCAGCCCCCAGAGCCACCCTGCAGGGACCCAGAGCCACCCTGCAGGGACCCAGAGCCACCCTGCAGCCCCCAGAGCCACCCTGCAGGGACCCAGAGCCACCCTGCAGGGACCCAGAGCCACCCTGCAGCCCCCAGAGCCACCCTGCAGGGACCCAGAGCCACCCTGCAGGCCCCCAGAGCCACCCTGCAGCCCCCAGAGCCACCCTGCAGCCCCTCTGGGCTGGGGCTGAGAGGGGAGAGCTCCCAGAATGGAACTCCAAAGGAGAGAGCCAGGGAGGGCAGAGGCAGGGATGGCAGAGCTGGGGATGGCAGAGGCAGGGATGGCAGAGGCAGGGATGGCAGAGCTGGGGATGGCAGAGGCAGGGGAGGGCAGTCAGAGCTGAAGCCTCCCCGCAGGGATGAGTTCCCTGCACAAACCCAACCCCAGGGACGCTGCCCCCAGCCCCATTAACAGCATAGAGCTTGTCCTGAGCTGTCACCAGACGCCCCCAGCCCCAGGATGCTGCAGCAGGCACCAGGAGGGACAAAAAGGCTGCCAGAAGCTAACAGCTGACAAACAGCTTGTGCACAGAACCTGGGTGGGGTCTGTGCTCTCCATCCACATAAATCACCACTAGCAGCTTATAAAATCCCAGGATTGATCTACAAGGCTCTCCAAGCTTCATTTTAAATCACAAATTTCATGCAAGTAAAGGCACAGGCCTCGGTTTTATTTTTATTACTACTAATCACTGTAAGAAGGAGCTGTGCTATTAAAAAGCAACAGCCGATTACAAATGAGCAGATCTTTTCTAAATCAGGGTCATTACTCCTGGAAACAGTGAGACCCTGTCAGGTAATCGTAATCCTGACAGAAAAATGCTTCACCTTCACTGCCAGTCCCTAAGATAGTAAATCTGAGACAATCTGTCTGGTTCTCAAAATGTAATTCCTCTCCACTAGAACTGATCTTCTAAAACAGGCTGGGGGATGTGGCTCCTCATTCTTTCCTTTTCTCTGCATTTTCACTGCTAAAGTCTCAGATTTGCTCAGGGTTGTTTTGTTCAGCCCCCAGTGCAGATGTTTTTGCAGAAAGGGGAAGTCTTCAAACAGAAAAATATCACAAGCATCATCCAGGGACTGCAAAATCCCGAGGCCCAACCTGGATTCTGCCAGGGACAAGATGGCCTTGGGAAAAACCACATTCCTCCCTGCAGGACCTCCATCTGCTGCTCTCTAATAAAATGGGGTTGTAAAGCTGCCCCATCTCAAAGGGCAAGTAAAACTGTGAAGGTCAGCACTGCAGTACAAGCGAGATACACTTTTCCAGCCCAGCAAATTCCCTCCCAGCCTCTCTGCTCTGCTCGGTGGGGAGCAGCCCCACTGCTCCAGGAGAGCTGTGGACCAGCTTTGCCATTTGCACAGACTTCCTTCAGCAGGCAGCAGATTAAAGCTGAGAGAATAATCCATTGCAATTAATCTATTCAATGAATTTAGCTTCATTTTCTGTTCCTAAAATGTCTGGAAGCTATTTACCATTTTTGTCGTGGTCTCCTCCTCGTTATTCACAATTATTGCACTGTAACTCCTGGCCTGTAAATGACTCTGGAACAATTCCTGGGTGTTTGAGGAGCTCTTGGGGTTGGTTTCAGTGTCATGCACAGGGCAGGGTGGCTCTGGCTCTCTGCTCACCATTGAGGACAAGAAGGAAGGGAGCAGATGGGGCTGGGCTCCAAAGAGCTGCATTCACCAGCAGTGCCCAAACCCAGCCCTGCTGCAGGAGAGGCACTGCAGCCTCTCAGAGCCTAACCCTAACCCTAACCCTAACCCTAACCCTCCCCTGCTCCCAGCCCTGCAGCACCTCCAGCCCTTGGCACACCAAGAACTCCTCTTTAAAACACGCCTCCAGAAAAAAATTGCTTTTTTTGAGAAACTGAGCATTTTTTTGTGTCTGAATAGTTTTTTTTATGTTGGTTTGAGTCTATGTTTTCATAAGCATTTCCATCAGCATGGAGAGTTACTGTAACATTAGCATTCTCTTTAATTTCAACCAAGAAAAGGAAGAATCCTTCTGGGTATGCTCTCAGAGGGAGCCCCAAGAAGAGGCATTCTAACAAAAACAGGCTGGGGTCACTGGTGGGGAGAGGGGTGCTGGCAAAGTCCAGCAAGCTCCCACCAGACTGCCTTCACAGAGTTCTGAGACATTTCAGAGTTTTAATGTGCTATTGGCTTAGCCAATAAATAAATTACAAAGTGCCAAAAGAGCTTCTGGAAAATACATTAAGGCAATTTGCAAATAATTGCAGTGAGTTGGGCTATTAGGGCTTTGACTTCTGAAGTATAAAATCTCCCAGAGATAATGATGATAATCATATTGAAAATAGTTGCTACCCTTTAATCTTCTAAGACTAAACAGGAACCTTTGGGAGCTGGGGACCCTGTCCCTCTAGCTGAACATCTGACAGTGAAATGAGGGTGGGGGGCAGCGAGGGGACCTGGGTGCCTGCAGGATCCTGCCCAGGCTCTCCCCACACAGCCCCAGCACCACCAGAGGCTGTCAGAGACCATTTCCAGGATGGATTTGGATCTCAGCAGCTCCACTGGGCACGGAAAGATTCGCTGTTCATTTTATGGACAGCTCAGGAAAAATGGCACCAAAGCCCCGGAACCAAAGTCATTTGCTGACAATTCTGTTCAGGTGCAGGGAGATTCATTTTTCTAAAGACAACAGAAATGCCTCCAAAATCAGCTGTGCAGAGCTGTTTCCAGCAGAAACCTCCTTCTGCCCCCTCTGTCAGAGGTGCTTTTCTCGCCCTGTCTGTCGCTGGCAGCTGGACACTGCTCCTGCCCAGGACAGGGCTGGGCACTGCCCACACCCCAGCGCCCTGGGAGCATCACTGCACCACCAAGGGCCATGGAACAGTGCAGCAAGGCTCCCCAGGGGCAGGGGAGATGTAAGGAGAGAGAGAGGGAAAAATACAAACTGCTTAAGGTTTGATTCCAGAGCCTTGGAATGCAATGGAAAAATCTCATTGGCTTCAGAAAGAAAATCAGACTAAATCCATTACTACCTTTCAGCCTGGTCTCCATTTGCTTCCAGTCCTTGTGCAGGTGGATCTAACTCAGAAGGGAGAGCTGGACACCTTCCTGAGAGGGGTGTAGGGTCTCCATCAAGGACCTGGGGAATCAAAAATCTGGAGACCAAAGAAGGGTCTCCACCGTTCCCAGACATCTCTGTCATCTCCTGGCCATTCGAGCTTGGTTTTCCCTTATACCTGACCCTGATCAAGGGCTCTTACCAGCATTTGAAATTTCCTTTTCCTGAGTATCATCAAGTTACTCTCAGGAATTCTGCCTGAGATGTGCTGGATGGACCTTCCAGTCCTTGGTGTTTGTGGCCTTGAAATGCTCAGGAGGAGTTATCCTTCCCCTTAAGTCATCCCTTGGCCAGGCAATCCATACTTAATTCTTTCCTATTTCCTCGTAAATCCTGTCCCAGCTCCAAGTGTTTTAGCAGCTCTCAGAATCCCCTGCACCTCCCCAGCCCTGGCAGGTGAGCAGGGCCCCGTGCCAAGGGATGCCCATGCTCTGCACCCAGCCCAGGATCAGGCTGTGCTTCCATCCCACCCAGCCCCAGAACCAGGATTTATCTACCACTAAAGTCTCTCTCCAAGTCTGTGTTTTCCATGGGATGCTCCCTCATCAGAAGGGTTGGATGTCTATCCTTGGTTCTCCAGCTCCAGAGGCGGCAGTGAGGCATCTCTCTCCCTCTCTGCACCTTCCAGGACCCAGAGCTGCTGGGAGAGCTTGGCTGTAGGGACGGGAAATGCCTCCCTGCAAGAGTCAGGTCAGGGTGGCGAATCTTAATCCACTTCTTCTAAATATCTTTGGGTTATTTTCCCCAAAAGTGGGCTGACAAACTTCATCTTCTTCAGTTCCCTGGCAGTCAAGCCATGGTACCCAATTTGTTGTGCCTTCCCTCCCACCCACCAGCTTACGATGGCAGGGGCCCAGCCAAGGTTTCCAACACGTTGGCGTGGAAAGCACTGCCAGCCTTCTGCTGCTGCAGGGAAGGGAAGCTGCGGGGTTTGATAGGCAGCGAGATAGATGGATAGAGCCAGAAATACCTTAATTATGCAATGCCACATTCCCGAGTTACTGATACTGTTCTCCCTTTCTGGGATAACAAAGACACATTTCAAAACTTGAGTTAAATTACAATAAGGGACCAGATCTATTCATTTGGACTATTTAAATGGAGGGGTTTTTTTCTTCAGTAGATGTGGTCTTGACTGTGCAGCACAGCTCAAGCGATGCTGTTAAATTCCTCCACCCACCACTGGTGTGCTGAAAATCAGCCAGCCCAGAGCTGCACACTATTATTACTTAATACATGTTATCTGTGATCAAACACCACTCCTGATATAAGTATTTAGGAATTCGCTTTTATGCTGTACTTTTATGGGGATTTTTTTTAAACAAGTCACGCATTAGGCTGGGTCATCAGAATTGATGGGAAAGCCATTGAACTTTGCATCTGGAGCTAAAATAAAGCCCCTAAAGATTCCTCTCCAAGTCAGCTAATTGTACAAACCTATTTAAACCTTCACAGGACTAATTATGGCATTCATCTGCCAACATCTAAATGCCCCCCTAGCCCTGTGCTGGGGTGCCTGGCACAGACAGAGCCCAGAGCTCACCCCTTCGGCTCAGGGTCCAGCTCACCCCTTCTGAATATTCCCAAACCCAGGGGTTCAGCTCCACTGCCTGTGCTGGGCCTGGGGGAGTCCTGGGGGAGCCCTGGGGGAGCCCTGGGGGAGTCCTGGTCCCTGGGGGAGCCCTGGGCCCCTCCCCTGTGACCGCAGCCCGAGCCCTGGGGGCTGAGCCCAGCACCCCTCGCCTGCCCCCAGGGCCGCGGGCAGGGCAGCAGGAGCTGTGCCCTCGCCTCTCACTGGCATCTCATCCTCCTTCTTGCCTCATGTGTTAAGGAATAACAGAGATGTTGTTAAACAAAACCATGGACTCACCTTGTGTACCTGCACGGATCTCATCAGCTCCCGTGCAAGGAGCAGGGCTCCCTCCAGGACGGGGGAGGCTCACAAAGCCAACTCTCTCTCGAACCTCTGCTGCTGCCTCCAGCACAGGACTTCAGTACTGGCAAAGCACGAGGGTACACACAGCGAGGAACACTGATTTCCCAAACATGAAATTTATCAAATGACACAAATCAGCTAAATGACATGAAAATATATCTGGAGACTTCATAATGTCACCTTCCATCCTGATAGGGATTGACAGCCACCAGCTGAAGAGAGCTGCTCCGAGCTGCAGAGCACCATTGCAGGCTAAGATTATTCTATCACTTTAACAGCAGCTATTTTCCTGTCTCTTAGGGGTTTTCTTTCCTTCTAATTTTACAGCTGTTACACTAGTGACATGCTTTCCACTATTCTAGTTCAAATTGCATCCCATTCTCAAATCAAAGTACATTTTGTTAAACACTGAGGGAGGAGATGGAAGGATTCCCATTCCATCACATCCAACAGAAGGCTGGGAAAGAGCCTAAGGCAGAGCAAGCCCCCAGCACTTGGCTGCCTTGGGTGAGGAGACAGCGAGCAGGAACCTTGTCTTCTGCTCCACCTTCAGCCCTTTCCGAGCCAGCCCCTGCCTGCCTCCCTCAGGGGCTCCCTTTGCCTCGGGAGGGTGGCAGGGGGGGTCTGGGGCTGTAGGGCTGTCCCCTGTGGTGTCCCCTGTGGGTGTCCCCTGTGGTGTCCCCTGTGGGTGTCCCCTGTGTTGTCCCCTGTGGTGTTCCCTGTGGTATCCCCTGTAGTGTCCCCTGTAGTGTCCCCTGTGGTGTCCCCTGTGGTGTCCCCCGTGGGTGTCCCCCGTGGGTGTCCCCCGTGGGTGTCCCCCGTGGGTGTCCCCCGTGGGTGTCCCCCATGGTGTCCCCTGTGGTGTTCCCTGTGGTATCCCCTGTAGTGTCCCCTGTAGTGTCCCCTGTGGGTGTTCCCTGTGTTGTCCCCTGGGGGTATCCCCTGTGGTGTCCTCTGTGGGTGTCCCCCATGGTGTCCCCTGTGGTGTCCCCCATGGTGTCCCCTGTGGTGTCCCCTGTGGTATCCCCTGTGGTGCCCCCTGTGGTGTCCCCTGTGGTGTCCCCCATGCTGTCTCCCGTGGGTGTTCCCTGTGGTGTCCCCCATGGTGTCCCCTGGGGTGTCCCCTGTGGTGTCCCCTGTGGTGTCCCCCATGGTGTCCCCCGTGGGTGTCCCCCGTGGGTGTCCCCTGTGTTGCCCCCTTTAGTGTCCCCTGTGGTGTCCCCTGTAGTGTCCCCTGTGTTGCCCCCTTTAGTGTCCCCTGTGGTGTCCCCTGGGGTGTCCCCTGCCCTCACTCCCCTGCTGAGAGCAGCAGCTCCTCAGCAGCTCCCAGAGCAGCCCAGACAGGCAGGATCTCCTCGGAGGAAAGAGATCTCCTGTGAAGCTGCTGTCCCTTGGGCAGGCTCTGCATGGAGAGAGAGCAGCTGGGGCAGCACAGACCCCAAACCTCTGCTCAGGGCTCCCTCCTGCCTTAGCACAGCAGAACTGAAAGGCTTTGGAGAAAACATGAAATGATCCTTTACCCTGTAAATGACACTTTGGATTCTGAGGCAGAAGTGTTCCAGTGGAGGTTCCTGCTGCAGCCAAACCCCTTTGAGGAGCATCCAAGCAGAGATGCTTCAGGAACATTCTTGTCCAGTCCAGCTTCTTCCTAGTTTTTTTCCTCTCCTCCTTCTGTACTATATATTTATTGCTATTGTGTCAGTCAGCAGCACCAGCAGCTTCTGATATTTCTTCTCAGACAAGACCATACTTCAGCTTGAATAGATAATAGAATTATTAAAATTATTCCAACTTAGACCAGAAAAATAAAATACCCACAGTTTTGTCTCTCCACTTCAGTTTCATTGCACAGAAACTCCTCAATATTTTCAAAAGCTTGATCTGGTTTTTATCATTAGTATCAAACTTGATCCACAGCAAATGAAACCAAATAAAAGAAACTTACCCTAATTTCTGATTATCTTAACAGCATGTTCAGCTCACCTCCAGTGCCATCAGCCTCATTTTCCTAATAGTGCTTTTTCTGCAAATCACTTTCGAATAATGGGGAGCTGAAATAAAATTTTTCCACCAAGAAAAATTGGTAGAAATAGATTGAATTGTTTGTAGCAGCGCCCTTAATGCCAAAGCAACTATTAGTCAATAAAATCTAAAATTTTGGAAAAGAAAGTCAGTGAAATTGAACTCAAGAATCATTATAAAGCTCATTCTCTGTGCTCTAAACTAAGGGAAAAAATGGGTTTTTCTGTGTTTACATTGCATTTCCCCTCACTTAAGTTGCATTGGGAGAAAACAAAACTTCATATTATGTAATTCCAAGTGGTAACCATTGAGATGATGAAATGAAGTTTCCAAAAAGCTGCTGTAGTCTGGAACAGATCAAGACCTCATTAGATAAGCTGCACTTCCCACACAGCACCCCAAATCCCACCACCCACAGAGAAGTCCCCTTGGAAAGGTTTGGATTGCACAGGAATAAACCCAAATATATGTTGAACATGCTGGAAGGACAAGGGGGGATGGTTCCCCTCCCCTGGCAGTGCCCAAGGCCAGGCTGGACACTGGGGCTGGGAGCACCTGGGAGGTGCTGGGGTGGCACTGGGGGAGCTTTGGGGTCCCTTCCATCCCAAACCATTCCAGGACTCTGTGACCCCTGGAAGGACAGGGACAGGCATCCATCCTGGCCACCCATCCCTCATCCTCCCCCAGCCCCTGCCGTGTCCCAGGGGCTCTGCACACAGGGAGTGGCTCCCCTCTGTCCCCTCCCTGCAGGGAAGGAAGGAGCTGCTCTGGGTCCGTGTCTCTGTGGCCTTTGCTGTGCTCGTTACTTGGCTTCAGCTCGCTCCCCTAATTAATGTTTCCACACCAGCTACGAGCACAGTGACAAGTGCTGCTTGAGAGCTGACAAATAACCTGCTGCCAGCCACCCCCTCATCCCACCCACCCTGCCCAGCACAAGAGATGCCTTCAGAGTGCTTTGAAGGAAATGAATACCCAGCGTGGATCCAATTTGTATCTTCCACATTTAATACAACTTGATGGGAGGCTGAACTAGGATAACACCAAACTAAAAATAGCTGCTCCTGTTATCAGAATTGTTCACTAATTCTGACACGAGCCAACATCTGCTTTTATTAGGAACTCACAGGAGTAATTTATCTGAATGAAATTGCAATATAAAATTAGTAGCATGCACCTGAGCCTATTGCTCTGGCTGATTTGAATCTGTGCACAGCTTTCAAAGCACATCAGGAGCACCGAGCACATCCTGGCTGTTCCTGCTGTCACGTGCTGAGTGTGTCACACACTGGCACATGCACAGAGCTTCCCTTTTCTCCGGGCACAGCTTCCTGCCTCACCCTGCTCCCGAAGGAGAGCCCCTGCAGGGAGAGCAGGGGCTGAGGGGGTCCCCCCACACGGTTCTGTGGAGCATGGTTGGAGAGATTTTACCCCAAATAATGAGTGGGAACACTGGAAAAGGAACAAAACCATTTCATTCCCTGGCATATTTTGTAGATTGTGTTCTAGCTCCCAGGCCATCCCTGTTGGTGACACCGTGCCAAACACTCAGTGTGCCTTGTCCTGCTGCAGGGTCCTGCTCCCCCCTCTGCCTGCAGGGCACTGCCACATCGCTGCTGCCCCGAACAGATGTGCAGCTGCGGGGAGAGCGAACACAAGCAGAGGCTGTAGGGGAGAACACTTTCACTCAGTCAGAAACAGCCCCAGCAGCACCCTGGGGAAAGCAGGAGCGACTGGGAACTGCTTTGCCTCTCTGGGAGCAGCGGGAGCAGGGCCCTGGGGCTGAGGACTTAGTCCCAGTGTACTACTTAGTACTCGGGAACTATAACCTACCTTAGAGCTGTGTTCCTGCCTCCCAGCTCTGACCTGCCGCCCCCAGGCCAGGCTGACATCACCGGGTCAGAGCTGCTCTCGGTGTCCCCAGAGCTGGGGGTGACCACAGAGCTCAGGCTCAGCCTGGGTCTGAAGCTTTTCCTGCAGCCTGAGCCCCTGTGGAAGTCAGTAAAGGTTCTGCTGTCTGGGAGTACTTGAATATAAAATATATCTCCTTTAATCAAGAATTGAAGCATTGCTCACATCTTACACATGTGCTGAAGTCCCAGGGCAGAAAAACTTTATGCTCACCTTTAAATGAAGCCTGACCTCCATTTGAGCAGCCTTCAGGGAAGGGATGGAAGTGGGGCAGGTCTAAGAGCTCTCCCTAAGCAAGAGCTTTAAAAGTTTAGTCCCTCTGTCCCAAAGGACATCTCAGCTCATCTCAGCTCCTTCCCTGCACTCCTCAGGGCAGCCTGAAAGTGCTGCCCACCCTCCGAGAGCAGCAGCAGAGCCCCCACACCCTCACGGCCCCACAGCAGTGCCACACCTGCCCCACATCTGAGCACTCCAGAGGTGCAGGTCCCGACCTCTGAAGCCAAGGATTGGCATCTCCAGCACATTTGAAACCTGTCCAGGGAGCAGTGGGGGAAAGGCTGCAGCTCCCTGCTAAGGGACAGGAAAAGAACTGGCATTTTCTTTCTGGCACTGGCACTTCCCTTGCCTCTGTCCCAAAGCAAGGCAGTAACTCAGCTGTCATTTAATTGAATTAATCCATGTGAAACATTCACCCTGCACAACTGGGTAAAACAACCTAGAGAGCCTCCTCCAAACAAGGTAAGATGTTGCTTCGCGTCTGAGCAGAGTCTGAGAACACAGCGCCTACAGCAGGTACAGCAGAGACACGCAGAGGGATTTTAATTGCCGGCAGCTCCGGAACTGACAAACGGCAGGACGAGGAGGGAGAAGCCTTTATGGTTACCTCACAGTTAGAGATGAGTGGGGTGTTTGAGCTCGAAATGCTTTTACGTGATAAGGGCCTTAAAATAGCAATCAACGTCTCTCATTCAAATAGAAATCTGTTTTCCTCTCCCGTGGCTTCCTGCATGTGCTGAGCTGGTAACTGGGTCATGGAGGCAGGAGGAGCCGGGGGAGGAAAATAACTTTTGCATCCTGGGGATAATTCGTGCCGGCAGTTCCTGGGCCGCGGGCACAGCGGGGCTGGCACCAGGAGCAGGGAGGATCCTGTGGGGCTGATGGGCGCCAGGGATGGGGGTCCCACCCCAAAGCCCCCCATGCTGCACCCCACACACAGCAGGGGCTGCAGCCTGCGGCACGGTGGGCCAGGGCTGTGCCTACCTGCATCCCTGCCTGCATCCCTACCTGCATCCCTACCTGCATCCCTGCCTGCATCCCTGCCTGCATCCCTACCTGCATCCCTGCCTGCATCCCCACCTGCATCCC
>VZTN01016957.1:137305-150238 GCA_013400515.1 Erpornis zantholeuca | reverse complement strand
CCCTGCCTGCATCCCCGCCTGCATCCCTGCCTGCATCCCTGCCTGCATCCCTGCCTGCATCCCTACCTGCATCCCTACCTGCATCCCTGCCTGCATCCCTGCCTGCATCCCCGCCTGCATCCCTGCCTGCATCCCCGCCTGCATCCCCGCCTGCATCCCCGCCTGCATCCCTGCCTGCACCCCGGCACGGGCGGCCAGCATTAGAAACGCTCCGGAGCCCAAACCTCAGCCCCGAGGCACCGCGTTCCTGAGCGCTGGCCTATCCGCCTGGTAAATGGCCTCTGGGTCACGGGGGAATGGCTCGGGCTCGCCCCCGGGGCTGGGATGGCCTCTGGGTCACGGGGGAATGGCTCGGGCTCGCCCCCGGGGCTGGGATGGCCTCTGGGTCACGGGGGAATGGCTCGGGCTCGCCCCCGGGGCTGGGATGGCCTCTGGGTCACGGGGGAATGGCTCGGGCTCGCCCCCGGGGCTGGGAAGGTGTCCCGGGGCAGCAGTGCGGGGCCAGCCCTGCAGCACCTGCGGCCAGAGCTCACCTCCCGCACGGTGAAGCTGCCGGGACAAGGAACTGACCCCCTCGAATATTTTGCTTTCTGAAAATGAGATTTAAAATACATTACCCAGGAACAATCCGTGTATTTTAGTTCATAGGGATGGGATAACCACGATACACTTAAGAGATGCTTTACAAAATCCATGTTTGCATTCCTACAGGAATTCCTGCAGGTGTGCACCTACCTCAGAGCTGACCATGTGCAGACAGCCTGTGCATACAACTGCTCTCCAGGTCCTGCAGCCTCCTCCCACCACGGGATGCTCTCCAGGTCCTGCAGCCTCCTCCCACCACGGGATGCTCTCCAGGTCCCCTGCAGCCTCCTCCCACCACGGGATGCTCTCCTGGTCCTGCAGCCTCCTCCCACCCCTAAGTGGAGTTGGACTCCACTTCCCACACCTGAAGCCAAGAGGCTGAGTCCTCCAAGCCAGGATAGATGTTCCACCTCTACAGCAACAAAATGAAGATGTCGATTATGAAGGGACAAGCTGCCAAGTTTATTAGAGATGAGGTGACCAAATTAGGAACATATTCATGTGGAGAACAGTTTAACATATGTCTGGAGTTTTTTCATCTATTCAAACCCAAGGCCATCCCCACGCTACCTGCCTGTGGCAGGCATATCACAGTGAGTCCCCACATTTCCAATTCATTTCCATCTTCCTTTGGAACCTTCTTGGCAAATAACTCAGTGAGGCACTGCCAACGCTTCCCTCCAGTGTGTGGTGACGACTGGGCTGCGGTTCTGGAAGTTCTACAGATGAGTCCTTCAGATCGAGTTAGTGTCTCCTGACTGCTCCCGACCGTGCCATATTGCAGCTAATTACTGATTGCCTTCTCTGGAATTTATTCATTAAAACAACAACAAAAGTGCATAATGCAATGTGGCAGATCCTCAGCCATTCGCACCAGGCTCCCACGGCAGCAGCCACATTCCTGCTGCAGCACCAGGGAGTTTAGACATGCAAATGGGCAGATCGTTAGTTTCAAACTGAAAACGAAACAAGAGATATTTCTCTTAACAATCCCTGCAGAGCTGCTTGGGTGGCTCCTGAGTGTGCCTGGGTAGGAGAAGCACCACGGCCTCTCCAACTGTTTTCAGCCTGCAAAGCACTTTGTGTTCTTCCTGTTCCTCAGGCATTTGCATATTTTCTCCTGCTGCAGAGAGGACAGCAAAACACTCAGCTCTCTCCTGGAGTTCATTTGGGGTGCTTAACACAGAGGAAATTGGGATGTTTGTTTTCTCAATGCCTGGCTTTCCTCACTTGAACAAACCTGAGGTCCAAAGTAGCTGTGCTGGAAGTGCTGATGTGTTCCTGCAGGAGCAGCAGTCCCAGTCCACGCACAAACCAGCCCTGGAGCAGATGGACACATGAAATAATTACAGCTGACAGCTGACAACAAGACTAAGAAGGTGTCAGTCCCACAGCAGAACCCTGTCCTTTGAAAAACACATTTAAAACTTTAGCTTAAAAATACACACACACTCTCAAACCCCCACACTGTTTGAACTGTTTGTTTTCCTTCCCTTCCCTGCTCTTCCCATTTTCCTGAGACTCTGTCCTGGTTTCTAATGAGTGACTGCCCACATTTGATATATGAATGCTAAATATACAACCTTAATGCTGCACTGGAATCAGACTTTTTTATCAGGTTCCTTTCTTACTCTGCAGTCCAAATATAAATATAAAACATTTATTTTTTCCAACTTTACTGCATATTCCTGCTTTCTACTGACTCTACTGGCAGTAATTCAGCAGCAGGTTCCCAGAGAGGAGCTCTGCCCTCGAGCACTGGTGGTGCCTTTCCATCTACTCCAACAACATACATCAACATTTTATAAAAGCCATAAAATATGCTGCAGTCTAGTTTTATCTTCTCCCTTTGAACATGCAAATAATTTGACTCCATCTTCCCGAGCCACTCAATAAGCAGCGATAGGAAAGGGCAGGGTGATTTCCTGTGCTGGCAGGAGGGGAGAGGGGCCAGCTCAAGATGCTTTTCTGACTGCAGCACTTGGTGTGAACAGTGCTGCTGCTGGAGAAGCCTCACTTCTTCTCAGCCTTTCATCCCTGTGCACTTTTCATCTTTTCCGTGTCTGAGAGAAAGAAATCCTTCTGAGCAGGAGCTCCTGCTTGTCACACGCTGCTGTTCCCTCCCCACTCCCATCCCCTCCCTCCCTCCAGCTCTCAGACCCACTGTCCAGCCTGTGCCTTGCTCAGGGACCTGCGCCAACAATCCCAACACCGAGAGCATCCTGCATCAGAGGGCAGCCCTGGCAAAGCCTCGGAGCACCAGCACCAGCCCAGCTTTGGGGGCACCAAGACACCCCAAGACCAGGACATGCAGAGCCCCTGGTCTGCCCCCGAGCCTGTCCTGGAGCTGAGCAGGGTCCCTTGAAGCCAAGCAGGGTCCCCTGGGGCGCTGCAGCCACCAAGGCCAGAGAGCTCCGGGCTGTGGACATTCCTCATTCAGCCTTGCTGCCCAGAGGTGCAACCCAGAGTGAACAGCGATGGCCCTGGGAAAGGACAGGAGTGTGGAACTGCAGCACCTGCAGGAGGCTCTGACAGCACCAGGCTGGGAAAGGACAGGAGTGTGGAACGGCAGCACCTGCAGGAGGCTCTGGCAGGACCAGGCTGGGAAAGGACAGGAGTGTGGAACGGCAGCACCTGCAGGAGGCTCTGACAGCACCAGGCTGGGAAAGGACAGGAGAGTGGAATGGCAGCACCTGCAGGAGGCTCTGGCAGCACCAGGCTGGGCAGAGCCTCCACCCAGCGGGGCCGGAGGGCTGCGGGCACAGCTCCTGGGGACTGGCAGTGGGGCACTGACGGGGTGCCCAGCTCCAGCACGGCAGCCCCTGCAGCCAGGGGCTCGGCAAGGAGGTGTTGGGGAGCCAGGGAGCCCTCGGTGCCTGCCCCGGGCTGGGCTGCACAGCGTGGGAGCAGAGCTGCCCCCGCACAGAGCATCCCCAGCTCCGAGAGGTTCTGCTGTCCAAGGGGCAAGGAAACAGCAGCGAGCACACGGCCAGGAGAGGTGTGCTGGCAGCCCAGAGCACAAGCAGCAGCCCAGGCTGGTGTTTTCCAGAATCACTTGCAGTGTCTCTAATTAGCTCTCCCCAGACTCCCCATCCTGGCGAGATTAAAGCAGAGCGCTCACGCCGAGGAGCCCGTGCAGCTCTCCCTGCAAGCACTCACAGCTCTGGGGCTGAATTCACTCACAAACACATCACAACTGCGCTCTGCAAAGCCACAGTGACCTACTTTCAAGCCAAATTACATGTACTCCACGGGTGCCTTGAGTCTCTATAAACAGTTTTGCCTTTGTTAGACAAATGTAACCTTTGTTGGAAAAGACAGAAGCCCCTCTTGCCCTGCAAAGGAGCTGCTCCCTTCACCAGCCCAGCCCAAAGGCTGTGCCACCCAGAGCCTCCTACAAGCACACACCCAACCAGCCTTCAACCCAGAGGAGCTGTGAGAGCTTTTCCAGAGGTGTTTGGTGTTTGCATTCCCAAACAACGAAGCTCTGGAATTGCACCTGAGCTTTGGCTTCATTCTTTCTCCAGTGAGGGCTGCAGCCCTGCCTGCTGAGAGAGCAGAACCTCTCTTCTCTCCCCTGTTCAATGCCTCCTTTCCCAAACTTCCCTGCAGTGTCCATATCCCGATGTCCCAATCTGTCTGCCAAGGCAGGACCTGCCCTGGTGGGGCTGAGTCTCCTCGTGGCCATGAGGAGCACATCAGCTGAGGCTGCAGGAAGGGCACAGCCACCCTGAGCAGGCAGGACCCACTCAACAAGGTGGGATGCAATAGACAGCACTGGGAAGAAAAGTTCCACTGTTATTGTCTGGGAACGTGCCTGAATTTTAAACTGCTGGTAAAATTGTACTATTATGATTCAATTACCCACAAAAAGGTTCTACTCAACACATCTAAGAAACAACAAAATACAGCTTCTGGGATACACAAAACCCAAAAACCTTGCCAATCAAATGTTCATCTTGAATGTGTGGATTCCTATTTCCACTTTTATTTTATCTTTACAGTTGCAGGATGCCCAGTGTTGGGATAGGAGCTGGTACACCCTGGCCAGGCTCTGCAGAGGCTTTCCTGCCCTCTCCTGCTGCCTGTACAGGTGCAAAGGGAGAGAAAGGGGCACAGCCCAAACCTCTCCCTCTGGGGAGCCCGAGAGCAGCAGCAGGGGCACAGAGCAGCCAGCAGCAGGGGGGCATGCAGGAGCCCAGCCCAGGCAGGACCCCCTGCACCCACAGCTCAGCGCCCACCGTGCCAAAGCGGATTTGGAGCCTCCTTCTGTACCCACACCTGAAAACCTGCCAGCAGCAGCTGCTTGACAGCAATTAGAGAAGGGGTGTTGGACAGCAAATTCCCCTCATCCACACAACAACCCCACCTCCCTCCACCTGTCAGGTCAGCTTTACCAGAGGAGATTTGTAGTGACATTTCATAAGCAGTAGAATTCTGCTTCTTCCTCTTCTGCCTTAAAGTCAAAGCAAATCAGAAACTGAGGCAGAAAAGGGCTGGGTTGGATGGGATATGGGGAAGGAATTGTTCCCTGGGAGGGTGGGCAGGGGCTGGGATGGAATTGCCAGAGCAGCTGTGGCTGCCCCTGGATCCCTGGCAGTGCCCAAGGCCAGGCTGGACATTGGGGCTGGGAGCAGCCTGGGGCAGCGGGAGGTGTCCCTGCCATGGCAGGGGTGGCACTGGGTGAGCTTTAGGGTCCCTTCTATCCCAAACCAGCCTGGGACTCTATGATAATTCAGTTACTGCATAAATAACATATCGAGATGAGAAATAATTTTGAAGACCCCGAGAAAGAAGCTGTTGTAAACAGCTCATGCCAAGCAGAAATGCAGCACACCGAGCTCCCAGAAAGCTCAGCTTGCACACTAATTACTCTGTGGAGATGCCTGTTTGGGAGGCTTTCGGAGGCACATGTGTGTTCTTCCAGAACACAACAGCTAAGCCAGGAGAAAAACCAGAGTCCTGTCATCCAGCCCTCGCTGGGTTTCATTTTTTGCTCCACTTCACAAGCAATAACTGTGGGATGATAAGGATTTGCAAAACAAACAGAAAGCTGCACAGTGCTTGTGTTTGGAAGCTCTGAGCATGAAAATCCATTTCAGGCCCTATCTCCCCCCTTGCCGAGATAAAGCCCTCCTGAGCGTGCTGCTTAAATCTCCTACAGAAACAAACAACCCCAAAGCTGTTATTTTCTTGGCACAACTGCTCTCAGAGCAGGGACCTGTGCACCCCATCCAGCCATGTTTTACATTTGCCCAAGTCCTTCTCCTCGAAGTTTAAAGAAGGAAATGGAAAATTGCCTCCACAAAGCACAAGACCAAGCTGGATTCACTGATCAGGACACCATGGAGGGATCTCACTTCCATCCCTTCCCTTTGCCCCCCTCTGCATGGAGATCATTTCCAGCATGCAGGGTGTGGCACGGGTCCTGGGCCAGCAGGGCTGGACCCCACTCAGCTACACCCTGAGCTCATTATAAACACACAACACAGGCTGCATTCTAACCCACCTCACCTAAAAACACCATCAGATTTTGTGTTAAACAAGAGTAAAGGAAAGTGGACAAATACAATGGAGGGAAAACCCACTGGGACCTTAAATGCTCTGTGAGTCTGAAGAGCTGACACCAGCTGGAGGTGGACATGTGTTTGGGGGACAGGGAGGAGTCTGCCTGGCTTCTGTCAGTGCCACAGCCACGCCTGGGAGAGGACTCTGCTCACCCCAGAGGGAGCCAGCAGCACAGCCTGGGTCACCTGCATCTCCACCTACACACACCTTGCTCACGAGGAGAACAGAATAAAGCTGTTTGCCTTCAAAAACCTCAGCACAGATTTTTATATTCAGAATAATAAAGTCTCAAAGGAGAAAGAAGCAATTTTCACTTAAAAATATGCCTTTCAGTCAGTCTTTACCATTTTTTAACAAACACATTGCTCTGTCTCTGCCCTACCAATCCTCAGTTCTCCCTCTATATTTCTAATAGTTCTAAGCTAATTAATTTCCCACAATAACAACCTCCCAGGGACATACAGCTGGATAATCCTCAGCCCCTCCCGAAGTTAGCTTCCTGTAGGGCTGGGGAGCAATTACTGCTCATTAGTCCTCTGCCATACACAGACACAACAGGGTTTGGATCGATTGTTTTTGCAGGAGCACCACAAGAGAAAAGAAGAGAGCGTGGGGACTCTGTTAACAGAAACTTCGTGGGGAGATGGCATCAGGTGAGAGGCTGGGGTGCAAAGACAGGCACAGCTCTTCAATCTTCCCTTACACACAGCAGAAGGAGGAGCAGGGTGCAGCCTGGGGGCATTTCTGTGATCCCCTGGGCCACCAGGATGGGAGACTCCTCCAGAGCAGGAGCCCAGGCAGGTGCCCCCTCCCCAGGGGGACCCCACAGCCATCGATCCTTGCGCAGCCCACGCTGCCACCAAAGCTCCTCCTGCATGTCCCACGGCAGGAACAGCTCCTAAACCAGAGAGGTGACTGTCACTGCACTGCCAGGGAGCACCCCAGCCTGCACTGTGCTCTGTGGGAGTAAAAAATCCCCCGAGTTTCCTCAGGAAAACCCAACAGAAGCCTCAGGGGGACAGCAAAGGCCAAGCTGGCCACCCTGAGGCACAGAGCACTGCTCCAGGGTGGCACTGCTGGCTGGCTCTGCAGGCCACACACAGGGGAATTGTTCTGTGTTAGCAAGGGGAGAGCGAACACCAAGCAGGAATATCACACACAGCACCTGTGCTAACAGAACTGCATCCTGCTAACAGTGACAAGGACGTTTTGCCAGCTCCCTGTGCATCTCAGAAGCTTTCCTTTGCATAGAGCAGAGTGGGATAGTTTAAATGACATCCAGGCTGGGCAGCAATCAGCCTTTTCTAGGCATCCACAGTAACAAGAAGAGCATTTTTCTCTGAAAGGTATTGTTTTTCCTGAGGTGTTTGTTCAAAACACCGATCCAGATACCTCTAAAATGGAGCCTGTACCCATGACACCTCCAACAGCAAGGGAGACATGGCTTAGGATCTCCAAACATCAGCACTGCTGCTCTTAATGCAGCATTATTTCTAACTGGGACCCTTGCAGATGCAAACCCGTGTATGGAATCATTGCTTCCCATCAGCAGCACCACGGGGCTGGCCAGGAGCATCCTCCTGCACCCTGGGGAGGGCAGGGGAGGGAGCCCCAGCTCTTACAGCAGCTGCACAGGCAGGATTCCAGCTGGGAAAGACATCCAGGCAAACACTTGTGAGGGTGGAGCAGGAGAGCGCAGGAGCCAGCGACCCTCGGGGCACGAAGCACAGCTGAAACCAAGAGCTCATTCGCCTTCACTTGGGTAATTTATTTTTTCTCTGATGTCCAGCTCTCTTCAAAATTTACATCTGCTGACTGGATTGGAGCCTTTCATGTTCTGTTTCTGAATTATATGTTGCATATGTTACAGTGCAAGGAATTTGACTTTTCAAATGCCAACAAATGGCTACAAAATTGGCCCCTGGTGAATAACAGCCCAGCAGCATTTCCATGTAATTATTTTGCCCGGGAATTTAATTTGTGAGACATGAAAGTTCTGCTGGATGAAAGAGCAGCGCCTGATGATGGCTGAGCACAGGGAGGGGCAGGCCCTGCTAGGGAGCCTGTGCCCCCTGCCCTGCTGTGGGTGTCCCCAGGCTGGGGGGAGGCTCTGGGGGCACAGCAGCACTGGGGCAGCCCAGGCTGATGGGGGGGACCCCTCCTCACCCCCTGCCAGCCCCAGCCCCGTGGCACTGCAAACCTCTCACTCAGCATCCAACAGCCAGGGCGGTGCTGGCACCTCTGCTACTCAAATTGCAGCTACTGCCAACTACCCCAAAATCCCAGGGACCCGAAATTCACCCCTGCCGTGGGCAGGGACACCTTCACTGGACCAGGCTGGTCAGGCTGCTGATGCCAGGATGATTTTTTGCCTTTTCTTTTATACCCCTTTTATATATGCTTTTGTATAGTTTTCATATATTCTTAATGCTTTTAGCCCACACGTTTTTAATGCTTTAAATTTAATAACTTAACTAAAAACCCACAATTCCGTTAAGCCAAGAGACCAAACACCCTGGGAGCCCCAGACACCAAGGTCCTTTCTAAAACACATCCTGTAAACTCAGATAAACCCATGCAGGGAAGAGATTCCTCAGAATGGGGGATTCGTTCAAGTCTCTCATTGAAAAATCTTTGCTAAAGATGTTAATTTGCAAGGCCTGTAATTCATGTAGGTGATGTATGGTACCTGTCCCATTTTGGGGAGCATTTCGGTGCATTCCACCCAGACAAAGTGCTGCACCCAAGGATCCTTAAATAAATACTGAGGTAAAAACCCATTTTCCCCATAACCATGTTTGGCTCTTAGTTTTGGGATCAGGAAAAGGCAACATGCCAACTGCTCTCAGGAAACAAAAGATCATTTTATCATCTTGAAAGCCAAAACACCAATTGAAATCAGACTAAACAATACAAAATAAAACCCATGGGGAATCACATCCCAGTGTCCCAGAGCCAGTCCCACTCTCCCAGAGCCAGTCCCACTCTCCCAAAGCCAGTCCCAGTGTCCCAGAGCCTGTCCCAGTGTCTCAGAGACAGTCCCAGTGTCCCAGAGCCTGTCCCAGTGTCCCAGAGCCAGTCCCAGTGTCCCAGAGCCTGTCCCAGAGCCTGTCCCACTCTCCCAGAGCCAGTCCCAGTGTCCCAGAGCCTGTCCCACTCTCCCAGAGCCAGTCCCAGTGTCCCAGAGCCTGTCCCAGTGTCCCAGAGCCTGTCCCAGAGCCTGTCCCAGTGTCCCAGAGCCAGTCCCAGTGTCCCAGAGCCAGTCCCAGTGTCCCAGAGCCAGTCCCAGTGTCCTGCTGGGATGGAGGACACGGGGCTGAGCCCCCAGGGGCACCCTGTGCCCAGCCCCTCCTCAGGCACAGCCCTGACCTTGCTCCCCAGCTCCTCACTCTCAGTCCCTAGGCTCAGCAGGCACTGGCTGAACTGAAAGCAGATGGCATTTGAGACATTTCATATCACTTTTGTCCTGATTCACTCCAGATAAAGTTCTTATATAACTCTGACATTTAGTGTCTCAACCCAGGGAGAAATTCTCCCTTCTTTGTCCTGTACTCTCGTGCTTTTTTCTTCTTTTTTAAGACTTAAAGTTAAATGTTGACCATGTCACTGTTGAAGTAGATTAACTCACTCGAGGGAGCAGGACATGAGCTGTCTGATCACCACGTGGCAGCCCAGACTCAGCCTGAGGCAGGGGAGCAGCCCCAGGAGGGCTGGGGACAGCGAGTGGCCCTGGCTGCTGGGTGTTACAGGAGCCCAGGGCGAGCCTGGAGCTGCTGGGGACCAGCAGGGACAGGGATTTTAGCCAAACAACACCAGCCAAGCCACCAGCAGCCTCTGAAATGGCCTCCTCAGTAGGTGGCTGACATCATTAGGGCTTCTCTAGGCTCAGCAGGGAGGGAGCAGATGCCCAACTTAGGTAACCTAAGTCACCCTCACTTGCAGAACCCCCCAGGAGAGCCCAGACAAGGAGCACCCTGCCTTGGCCACACCATCCAGCTTTAAGGAGCTGTCTACCTCAACCCCATCAGGTTCCTAACACAGACCCCTCCAAGGTGGGGAATCTCTGCTTTGATCAGCCACTCTCTTCCCAGGAACAATTTCCTTCTTTTGAAAGGAAAAAGTAAGTGAAAAAGAGAAAATCTAAATAAAATCTTCTTGGGTTTTGAATCAGGACACATTTCTATCCAGAAAAAGTTCTATTTAATATTTGTAGTTGTTAAGCTAAGCTCAGCAAAGTGCTTTCTCTACAGACTGACAAAAGCTGTAGAAAGACAGAAGCAAAGACAAATCATGGGGCTCTGAATGATGTGTAGGAATAGAACATTTGGTTAGGAAGATCATATTGAGCCTTATGGGATCCTGGCTAAATCCTGATGAACCCAAATATAAAGCACCAGAAATGAAAGCTTAATGCTGGGCTTAATTCTGACATTTTTGCCTTGGAAACTTTCCAGGGTGGGCAGAATAGCCAGAGACAGCAACCTCAGAAGAGCTGTGAACCTCCATAAGATCTTCATCAACCAATCTAGATGGAAGTGTCTGAAGGAAAAACTAATTCACGTGGAAAAACAAACCAACCAAGCACCCCAGAAAGTATCAAATGCCAGTAAAACAAGTTCATGTTTTTCATTGCCTCAAATACCCAGGAACACACTTTAAACAAGATTCTACTGCAGAATGCTTTGTCCTCTAATCCCACGTTACAGAGAATCTAAGTTAATTGTGTCTCAAGAAGAGTCTCCTGACAATGAGATATTAATCCCATGTCTGTTTGGGCAGTTGGAGTTACACATCCTCCCATGACAGCAGGTTTCACTTGGGCCAGCAAGCCCTGGGCTCCTAAAAGCCAAGGGTTTGAAGGTTCTCTGAGGGTTTGCTCCCTCCTGCAGCAAGGGAGCTTCACTGCTGCTCCGAGTCTGCCCCAGAATACGGTTTGTAGGCAGATGAAAACTAACTAGAAGAGAAAACAGTTTGATACCGAGGTGACAAAAGGCAGTGGTTATCCCAGGAAACCTGGAGCTGGGAGTTACACACATCCTGCGCTCCCCCTGCTCCGAGCTGGGGCGGGCACAGGGCGAGGCCGACGAGCTCTGTTTGCTCCGGATGGCTGGAAAATAAATTATTTGTCATTCCAGGATCGATACAAGAAGAGCACCGGCAGCTGCTGCTGCCAAAGCTGAGCTGGCAGCTCCCGTCCCACCCAGCCCCGGCAGGAGCCGCGGGCATCGCCCTCATCCCCCGGGCCAGGATGTCCTGGCCGGGCACGGGGTCCGCGGGCACCCCGGCACCAGGGCAGCGCCGTGCTGGGCTGTCAACGCTTCGTTCGCTTCGCTTCAGTCGCAGTTGCCGCCGAACGGGCGTGAGCTGGAATAAAACCAGAGAAAGAGCAGTGGTGTCTGTTGAAAAGCTCTTCCCCCTCCCCGAGGCGCCCCCGGAGCCCTGCCTTGGGCACAGAATTGCGGTATTAGTCTCTGCGAAACTAGTTATGGGCTGTTGGTTAATGGGCTGGGTTAGTCTCCGTGAAAAATTACCCCATTTGGGTTTATGATCAGCCTTTGGCCACGCGCGCTCCGAGGAGACAGAGATCCATTAATTAGTGCTCGTTATTGCTGCCTCGGGTGCCGCTCCCTCTGCCCCATTCCCGGAGAATTCCTCCCCATGGATGTTCCTGGAGACACCCCAGCCCCAGGCAGATTTTCTGCTCTTACCTAGAGGTCATTTAGGGTCAGTCTGGGCCACTTTAGGGCAGGATCCTTCATTTCCCCCTGCCCTGGCCGATGGGCTCAGTGCCAGCCACACGCCCCCGGTTCTGCCCTTTGGTCACTGTGAACAAGTTCATAAAAAGCATCTTTAGAAGTTCATGGATATTTTCTGGGGAAAAATGTAATATTAATCCTAAGCATGGAGATAAACAGCCATGCTATATTTAAAAGATGCTCTATTTATTCTTGGGATTTTTTAAATTATAAAATCAATGAAGTGTTAATGATTTTAAGAATTACTTCAGCTCACCAGGAGTTTCAAAACAACTTTTTTAGTCTATGGCATAAATTCATAAGCTGCTCAGTTTGACCAATTTGTCAGGACAATTTCCATTAGTAAACATGAATATTTAATGAAAGAGAAAAATGGCATGAGCAACTTCACTTAAGCGACTAATGACTTACTGGAAAACAAGTAAGATACATTAATATGCCACTTCTTCAGGTATTTGCAGAGCACAACCACCTAAATATTCAGTGAGCTCCTTATTTCACCTGTATCTTTATCTGTGTGACTGCCATTGCCATTGCATACATATGTCACCAAATCCACTCCAAAATAAACCACTTTTTTCAAATGTAATCCAATCGCTGCCGCTCGTTTCCACGTGGCTTTCACAAGAGGGCCTGGAAGTCCCTTCTTCTTCATTGCTAAATTGGCCAATTTGTTTGTTTGTTTAAGGGCAAATACAGAGGCCCTGCCACCTCACGGCACTCGATAATGCACTGAAGGAGAGAAAACCTGCGCGAGGCTCTGAAAAACCAACTCAAGACCCGGGAGTGGTTCCAGATCTTAAACCCCAGCAGGCTCCCAGGAGCAGCTGGCGACACCAGGCTGTGCTCTCCGGCCATGCCCCGGTGCGACATTCCCCTGTGGAAACAAATCCTGCGGGACAGACAGAGCCGGTGCTGCCCAGGGACAGAGCTCTCCGTCCAACAGACAGCACCAGCGATGCCTTTCCCTTCCCTTCCCTTCCCTTCCCTTCCCTTCCCTTCCCTTCCCTTATCGTGGGGTGGC
>VZTN01016957.1:123425-137284 GCA_013400515.1 Erpornis zantholeuca | reverse complement strand
CTGCTCCCCGGCGCTCTCTGCCTCTCGGCGGGCAGCCCCGGGGGGGCTGTCGGGGTCCGGCCGCGGGCACACCAGGCTCATCCACACGCACAGCAGCTGGAAAAAGTCATCATTGCGATGAACGCAATTACACCATCGGAGAGGGAAGTCGGCGCTCCTCAGGCTCTCCTCCCAACTGACCTCCCTCCGCCACAAATCGCTTTTGACAGGCGCTCACAAATCCTAAAGTGAAAAGCTGTTTCCTTTAGTCACTATCCCCGTAAAATACACTGACTCTCTTAATTACATGCTTAGTTTTTTTCCAAAGGCTCTACCCATGCATGTAGGCAATAACTCAAGCTCAGAGGCAAGGGACCATGTAATAGAGCAAGAGCAGTGCAGCCAGGTGGAAAACAGCCCAGCCCAGGGCCCGGGGACTGTGCTGGGGCCAGCGCCAGCTCCCCGGGGACACCTCCCACACACGCCAGCCCAGCTCTGGGCACTGTTTGCTGTCACTGGCACTGCAGAGCCACGGCTCAGAGACCCCAGGCCGGCAGGGTCACACACAGCCCCTGTGCCCGGGGGGTGCCCACGGTGGGCTGCCCGTCCTGACTGAGGACCCAGGAGCCGGAATTCCTGCCAGCTGCATCTGTGATTTGTGTGAAGGAGCATCTCCCTGCTGCGGGTACAGCCCCAGAGGCACAGGGGCACTGCTGACACTCTCTGAGGGTCAGACACCCCCAGGGCTCGGCACGGCTTTGTGATGGTGTGCCCTGGGCTGGGGGAAGGTTTTGTGCCCAGACTGTGCCCAGTGGTGGCTATTAGAGATGAAATATGGGCACAAAGGCTCACAAAATGAAGATATTCTTACTCCCACATCTGATTCACTGGGCTCTTCCCCAGTGCTACCAGCAGCAAAATCAGCAGGTCCAGGGGTAGACAGTGCAGCAGGACCCCCACAGTTCCCATAGAACACCAGAAAACTCATGAAAAAACAACATCACCTTAATTCTCCTTTCAAAATATGGAAAGAGAAAGTGCAATGGTTTTTCTTGTTCCTCTTTACTTCAACAGAATGATAAGCAAAGGGTTCAGAGCACAAATACCTGTGCAACTCCTCCATCTCACCCCATAAGGGGCTCCTCACCACAGCACACCCAACTCCGCTCTGCTGGAGAGCAAGAAATGCCTCAGTGACTTTCACAGCCACATCTGTGTGTCCTGGGCTCCACCAGAGGTGCTGCCCCTGGTGAATCCCAGCCAGGCTCCCCACGGGATTGGGAATGCCCGAGGACACTCCTGGAAAGCTGCAGGGGATCTCAGCCACACGGACAAGAGGGCACCAATCGATGCCTGGCAGGGCAGGAGGAGCAGGAGCTGCTCCCAGCCGGGGCACACTGAGATCAAACAGAGGTGTTTGCTCAAAGGAGCACCCTGCTGACCTGCACACCTCCACAGATAATCTCTGCTGAGCGTTTTCGGTGCCCGAACTCAAGAACATCAAAAGCATCCCAGCCAACCAATTTTACATGAATTTGATATGGATTTACTCATGGCAGGGTTTGTTTGAAGTCTGCAACAAGACACCTTTATGCTTTCACCCCAAAGCATCCTTCTGCTGGGCTTCAAGGTAGACTAGCAAAAAAAAAAAAATTAAAAAAAGAAAACAAACAACCCAAATTAAAAAATTAAAAAGTAATTTAAAATTGTTCATCTGAAAGGAGGAAATTATAAGAAAATACAGCAGATTTTCCATAAACTGCCTGTGGTCTACCCACACCATTTACAAACTCTGGTGGTAACACTGAATCGTGGTCGTTATCAGGAAAAGGAAGTACATAAAGCATTTTGAATCTCTGTATAGGAAGGGAAAGCTCTGTCTTTAGAGCAAAAGCTGAGCTGGGGCTGTTTCTGACATCCAGAGCCAGGGAGAAGCTGCACACCAAAGGACAAAGGTGCCTGTAAAAGCATCGTGGCAAAAACCTTTCCACTTCCAAACACTCAGGGCTGAACTTCTCTTCCTGCAGTGCTCCAGCCCTGCTGAAGAGGGGAGCAGGAGGGGTAGCAAGGGTGAGCTAAAGGAAACAAGGATGCAGACAGAGCAGCACTGAGGATTCTCTGGAGGAGGAGGAAGAGAAAAGATCAGCTGGACACAGGCTGGACTCACAGCTTTAGAGTTCTGTACCTAACTCTGCCCAAAGTGTTTCAGTTATTTTTCCAACTCTACCATGGCGTCTTCCAAGTCCATCCCCCCTAAAAGCAACAGAAATAACTACATCCTCACAACTTTTCAGAGAGTTCCCTGCAGTTCTCTGAGTCACAGCCAAAATTCTGTCTGGAGCAGTTATTTTGGGTATGACTTTATCACCGGGGGATGAAGGAATTAAAAAATAACTTCTTTTCTGGTCAAAGAGTTTATTGCCACATCTCATATTTCATTCTGAATTTCATTTTGTCAGTACATTCCCTTTCTGGAGCAACACTCATGAAGATGATATCAGCAAGGTGCTTGGACAGCAGCTTTCCAGTACAGGGGCTTTATTTGGAAGTGTATAAAACCCCACAAACTAATAAAATATTCTTGACTCCCAAGGCAAAGCACATACAAGATAAGAAGGGTCAACCCTGAATGGATTTATAAACACAGAAGTTTCTCCAAATTCCCTTCACCCGCCCAGTTTTTAACACAAAATAAAATAAAATACAAAAATAGCTTTGAGCATGCTGGAATGTTTAATCCCAGAGTGGAGGAGCTGGGAGTGCTGCTGGGATGCCTTAGCACAGCACCTTCACCTGCTGCACCAGATCCTGTTCCGAGGGCAGGATGGAGCAGGGCAGGGCTGCAACACCACCAGAGAACAGAGGCTGCAAATTCTCCTGCTAGCTCCTCACAAAAAGAAGCAGATCCCCCCCACAGCACTGTGGGGAGGATTCACATCCACACCCCAGGGCAGGCAGGAAAAAATACTGGAATTCATTGCACATGATATATATTTATATACATATACACAAAAATTGAATTCATTGCACATACATATGTAAGCAAACTGGAATTCACTGCACACATACATAAAAGAGAATTCATTGCACATCTATACCCACACAAACACTTCAATTTAATGTGCACAAGTAAAGCTTTCATTTCCATTAATTTGCACGATAAACATCTTCACTAATTATACACTGTGCTTGCACTAATCACCTGCCTGAAGCCATCGGATTTTATGTGGGGCTGCTGTCAGCCCTCATAAAGCAAGAAGGGCTGGATCAGGTGAAAGCCTCCCTACATCCTGACGCTAAAATCATGGACTCTGCTGCAATTCTTTCTTCTAAATGGGCGGAAAAGCAGCAAATCCTCACCTGAGGCTGCCTCCCACCCTGCCCACTCCCTGCCTGCACAGATCCCAAAATCAGGCTAGTGGCTTTTCCCTCCTGTTTTCCCCCTGCCCTGGAAGACTTATTTTTGCTGTCTATCAAAATTCCACTTCCCTGCTGGCTTTGTCCTTCCAGCTCCCCCATTCCTGCCCCAAGGTGCCTCTCATTCAGAAATGGCCACATCACAGGAGCAGCTCTGTGCTTGTCACTTCTGCTGGAGAGAGAATTCCTGCAAAATCCTTCCCTGGGAGGGTGTGAGGCCCTGGCACAGGTGCCCAGAGCAGCTGTGGCTGCCCCTGGATCCCTGGCAGTGCCCAAGGCCAGGCTGGACACTGGGGCTGGGAGCAGCCTGGGACAGTGGGAGGTGTCCCTGCCATGGCAAGGCTGGGAACGAGATGATCTTTAAGGTCCCTTGGAACCCAAACCATTCTGGGAGTCAAGAACACGCTCGGGAATCAGCCCATCCAGGGATTTCTAACCGGTTGGAGACAGAATAGAGAATGCAAACCAAAAGAAAGAGGCAGAAGGCAGCTACCAAACGGACAGAGTCCATCCCAGCCTTATTCTGGCACTGGCAGAAGATCAGCAGTGCCTTGCAGCCCCTCGGGCAGGGCAGTGCCCCTGCTCTCCCACACCAGCAGGGAACCTGAGAGGCTCCCAGAGTCCAAACATCCTCCTCTTCCTCCTCCTCCTCCTCCTCCTGCCGCTCTCCCCAGACGCCCTGAAGCAATCATTTTTCCAAGATGATTAACTTCCTGCCGCGGCAGAGCTCCCACCCTCCTGAGCCCTCTCTGCAAGTGTTCCTTGATTAACCAAAGGAAACATCACAGCCACAGGTGGCCAGGATGGATCCACACCGGGAGCACTTCCCGAGCAGCACCCAGAACCAGGCTGGAAGGGCTCAGGAAAGACCTCAGATACTTTTCACTTCCCAGGCTCTGATCCAATGAGGTCAAAACTAGTGTCCCATTAAAATAATTGGCAGTGTTGAACCATTTCACGATGAATTAATTTCCTACTTAAATATACATAAAGCAACCAGACTGGAATGACCCCTAGCCATATATATATTATATCAAAATTACTCCAAAAACATATATAATAAAATTATTTTGCTCACTGACCACCATATCCAGCAGTGGCTACAGCAACCCCACACACCTCCAAATTTGACACGAAAGGTTTCTGGAAAGGATGCAGACACAGCAATTAAAGTTTCCATTTCTCTGGGCTGGAGGTGTTTGGTTTTCCCTGCCTCAGCCAACCTTCCCTGTGCCAGCTGTTCCCTCTTCTTAAGAAAAGTACAAAAAATGCTTTATTTTTTAAATTTCAGTTTTAAAACTTTTCCTTCTGATTAAAACAGCTTCCCTCTGAGCACCTTGTCTTTAGAGGGGACAAATAACAATTGTATTTTATTTCTCATGAAAAATTAATCAAAACAGAGCAGCAAAACACATTTGCTCTAGAGTTTTTAAAAAGGACTTTAATGAATGGAGTGTAAAACTCTGCAGTTTGCTGCAGAATCAGCACCTTGGGCTGGAATTTGGTTTTCAGTGCTGGCCACCCGTGAGGATCAGCCCAGCAGTAGCCAAAGCAGTTATCTTGGATTTCAGAGCAAGTCATTTGTCACTGGACCACAGGAGAAGAGAAAACAGGCACTGATACAGAGGGCATAAATTCACCTTTTTTAGTCCATTAAAAAGCTCCTCTGCCTGATCAAAACCACTCAGCTCCAGAGCCACCTGACATCACCTATGGCTGCTGCTCCCTCCTGGATGAGGACTGTGGGTGCTGACACCCTGGTCAAAGAGAGATTTTCAAGAATTAGTGCAGCCAGGACCTATGAGGAAGATAATTTTCTCAAGCAGAAAGAATGACAAACAAACTGGGAAAATAACTTGCACCTGCTGTTTGTTACTGGTGTTTTGAGGAGTGTTCCTCTTTGAACCAGTGGTGACTCTCTTTGCAGGGCTCCTCGCACTGCTGCATGCAGGCACTCCCATTCTTTAACAAACAGCACTTTTCACCTCCTGAGAACAGTTCCCTTTGTAGCTCTGGCCCGAATCTGAAGGAGCCTTCCTAGCACCAAACCCTCCCAATCCATCCTCAGCAGTAAAAGGCAGTGTTGGAAAATGGTTTAACAGATGTAGAGAATGGATTTGACAGGACAAAGGTCCTCCAAGTCACACAAATGTCATCCTCGCTGGTGTGAAACCTGGCAGGGAAATGTGGTGGTGCCAGTGGAAGCCTCCCGAGGAGCAGAGCCCAGCACGGCTCAGGGAGAGCTGAAATCCCATCCCTCCTCAGGCTGCATTCACACTCTGCACAGGACTGAAATCCCATCCCTCCTCAGGCTGCATTCACACTCTGCACAGGACTGAAATCCCATCCCTCCTCAGGCTGCATTCACACTCTGCACAGGACTGAAATCCCATCCCTCCTCAGGCTGCATTCACACTCTGCACAGGACTGAAATCCCATCCCTCCTCAGGCTGCATTCACACTCTGCACAGGACCAGCAAGATGTGGCCAAGTGCACAGAGCCACATTAGTGATCTCTGCAGGCCCCAGTTCGTGCCCAAACAAAAGAAATCACAACCAAAGCACAGGCACAGGCTGGCACAGGGCAGCACGGGGTCACTGCTCACCTGTGCCCCCAGAGATTCCCTGTGGGGAGCAGGAGCCCCCGTGACCCCCAGAGCTGAGGCACTGGTGCCAGGACTCGGTGTTCCTCTGCTGCACCTGAAATGGCTGGGCTTCTACCAAAACTCTGCCTTTGGAGGAGTTTGGAAGAGGATTAATTTCAATTTTTCCCATTGGAAATGATGTTCCCCTTCTCCCCTTCTCAAATGCAAAACATTTATTAAAGCAGCATTGATTTCCCATCCCTACGTCAGCTCCTGTTTGATCTGGAAGCTTAATAAACTCTTCCTGGCACACAGTGAAATATTGTCAGTTGGATTCAGACGAGAGTTTGCGAGCAGTGTCTTTCCTAATTAAAATCAAGATGCTTGCACAGGAAGGTGCTGGGCTTGGCACGTGGTGCCAGCGCCAGTGGGGAGCCCCTGGAACTGGGGCAGGAGAGGCTGTGGGGGCTGGGGGTCTGCCAGGCACTCATCCACCCACACAGCAGCGTGGGAACACTCCTCAGGGCCCTGACACAGGAGGCTCTGCCCTCAGACTGCTCCTCCCCTCGAGATTCCCTGCTTCTCCCCGTGTCCATCACAGCCCAGCAGCAGATCCCAGTGCCCAGGCACGGTGCTCCCTCACCACAGCTCCTCGCTCCCCCTCCTGCTGCCCACACCACCACCCAGAGCCCTGATGGTTCATCACTGCAGTTAATCGTCATGGATTTGTTCCAAAACAAAAAGCAATTCAAGGTTTATACCTCACTGTAATGCTCAGATTCACCATATCCGTGCGGTAACCTGAAAATAACTACTGTAGGAAGAAATCCCAGCCAGGGAAGTGTCAGAAGCACAACACACCAGTGTGTGTGCTGTAGCCAAAGGAAGGTTAAGAAATAGAAAATTCCAATTCACGATATATTTATAATTCATTTTCAGTAGAGAAAAAAAATTCTCGAACCTACAGTTGAGCTCTAAATGTTTTTTTGAAAGCAAGCACAAAAGAAACAGGAACATAGCAAAGCTCAAGCTTGATTTTTAGTTTGAAAATACTTGAGGGAACAATTTTCCTGCTGCAGCTTCAGGTGGGTTATTTTGCCATTAGTGCAGGAACTGTTTCGTTGGGTTTTTTTAACGCCTGTGATTGTTCAGCAAATTACAGTGTTTGCAGCTGCCACCCGAGACACAGTCGTGCTGATTTCTGGTTCACCGAACACAAAATTCCCTCCACACCCCACAGAGACCCACTCTGCTCAGCGCCAGGGACAGGATCCTGCACACACACAGATCCCCACACCGCCCAGCTCCGGGGGCGTCTCTGATCCAGTGAGGCCCCCACAAACAGGAGGGGTCCCACAGAGCCCCCACAAATGGGGAGGGTCCCACAGAGCCCCCACAACCAGGAGGGGTCCCACAGAGCCCCCACAGCCAGGGGGTGTTCCCCAGATCCCCCACAAACAGTAGGGGTCCCACAGATGCCCCACAAACAGGAGGGGTCCCACAGATCCCCCACAAACAGGAGGGGTCCCACAGAGCCCCCACAAACAGGAGGGGTCCCACAGATCCCCCACAAACAGGAGGGGTCCCACAGAGCCCCCACAGCCAGGGGGGGTCCCACAGAGCCCCCACAGCCAGGGGGTGTTCCCCAGATCCCCCACACACAGCCCCGAGGGAAGGACAATGCCCAGTGTGGTCTCCTGGACATGTTCCTACTCGGGGATGTCTCCACTCGAGCAGGCTCCCTTCCCTTTATCCACGTCCCAGATCCCTTATTTCTGAGTCCCTTCCCTTTCCCACACCAGAGACAGGCTCTGGAGCCTTTCCTGCTTCTCAGTATCAGGGAAGTTTTTGAAGCTTTGCAGAGAATGTGTAAGATGAAAATTATGATCTCACCTTTTTATACTCACTGAATATTTAAAGGGTTTTAGCTCCCTTAAAATAAATCCTTTCCAAGTGGAAGGACAGAGGGCTACTGTTTCCATAACAACCACTCCTCAGAAAATCTTCTTTTGGTAAATACAGCAGAATTAACTGCATAGTTTTAATATTTAATCATATCCTGTTAGACATGTATGAAAAAAGGTAAACTTTAGTTCACCTTGCCTCTCTCCAACCTGTCTCATTGAGCAAAATCCTGCTCCTTTCAGAGAGTAACAGAGGAGCCCCCGTGAGCTCATTGACTGCGCTGCTGAGCAGCTGATGGGCACCCCAGGAAATGAAATAAGATTGAAAATTGCTGATGCATCTTCCATCACTGCAATTTCCACAAGGTTAGAACAAGTCACTTTGGATAAAATCTTGGGAGTGCCGAGGCGAGGGGCAATAAACACCAAAAGGCATTCTCTGATCTGTGCTAGGTGGGGATAAAAGGGAACTGAGGCTCCTGGCAGAAATCCTAGAATCAAAGTGCGAGTTCCCTGATGTGGGTGTGGAGGGGAGAGGCAGCTCAGGGGTCTCACACCTGCACAGCCTGTCCAGCACAGCCTGCCCCATCCCTGGAAGTGTCCAAGGCCAGGCTGGGCTCGGAGCGCTCTGGGCAGGGCTTGGAAAAGGATGAGCTTTAACCAACCCAAACCCTTCCAGCCCAAACCACTCTGTGATCTGCAGGCTGTTCCTGTGTCTTTGCACTCCCATGAGCAGCTCTGATGGAAACACCAAGAGCAGAGGAGCCTCCCTGGGGAGGAATCCCCCCGCCCCCAGCCCAAGCCCCCTGACAAAGCCCAGGCAGAGCTCTCTGTGTGCGAGAGCAGCCGACCTGCTCACCCCATCAGAACTGCTCACGTCTCAAATTAACTCCCCACGTACGAATGAACTATGAAATTGAAATTCACAGGTTGGAGGTTTCCACACAAAGCTCAGTAAACAGTTCCCATCAGCTACAGTTGAAAAAACACCCCACACCTTAAATTGATATTAAGCCTTTTTTCCATGCTTTAAACTAACATAGTCCTTATAAATTTCTGCCCATTTTTAATAAGAGTGGCTCAGCAATACATGGAGCAGGTAGAATACACTTGCCATATGTAAATACATTTGTTTGGGTTGTTAATAAAATTCATTGCATTGCTGTTGTGACTGTTTTTCTACAAAACAGCTCCAGCCTCAGGAGAGATGAAAAGCCTGTCCCTCCTTGCCAGGCTGAGAACTGCACAGTGACCCCAGAACAAAGAACACTACAATTCAGCTAATTTTTAACCTTTCAGAATAATAAAATTGAAGATCTGACTTGCAACCACAACTAAAAAGCTTCTTTGAAGCTCTTGATAAGGAAAACATCTCATAAAGGCCATTTCTCCCTGACAATGGCTCAGTGGCACTCACCCAGCCCGAGACACAGCTCAGGTTGTGCCCCTGAACTTTATCCTGAGCCTCCAGTGGGGCAGAGGCTGCTTTGCAATCCACCCTCCTCCTGTGCTCAGGGGATCCACGGCAGGGAAAAGGCACCAGGGAGCAGGAACGGAGAGGCAGCACCACGGAAAGGAACACACTAAAGCAATTACACCCTCTGAAGTTAAGAGCTGTAGGAATATTGTTCTGGCAAACACTGATCAGCCATAAAACAGGATCAAAGGATGTGCTCATCGCACTGAGAGCAGCCAGAAGGAAGAATAAGAACCACTGCAGTAAGAGCAGGTTCCTTTGTGCTGCTTTTGGAGCACATTGCTGATGCCTAACCATGTCCTAGGACAGGACCAGGGGGTCCCAGGACAGGACCAGGGGGTCCCAGGACGTGCTGCAGACCCCCAGGATGGGAGGAGCTGCCCTTCCCTAGCAGTGGGCAGTGGTCCCAGTCCTGTGGCAGCACCTGGACCAGCTGAACTCCTGCCAGGTGTGTCCTACACTCCAACTGTCTGCCCACACTAAGGGTTTGGAAATCTGATTAAATGTCCTTGCACAGAACATTAACACACATTTAAAGTCACACTGTAAAGTCACTTGCACTGTTTGCTGTCAAACAGGTGTGTACTTCCACAATCCTTATTTGTCCTGTTCTCCAGGCTTTACACACTTCTGTTCCAGAGACTTCTGTCATAAAATTCATTGCAAATGGTTTGACACTTTTTTTGTACACCAGCATCCTTAAAAGAGATGCAACTTCTTTGGTTTAGAAAATCATTAAATGCTATCAGGCACAGCTACAGGTAAAGAAAACGGAGACCAGTTGCCCATCAATAACTTCCAGTTATATAAAGTGTAAACAGAACTGTGCTGGCTCAGGGCATGTCCAGCTTTGGCACCCACCCTGGGAACAGAGGATGGACAAAGCAGTGACAGGTGAGTGCCATGGGGACAAAGGGCTCCTGCCAGCTGACACCTGAGGAGCGCTGGGAACACTGCAGGATATGCCACAGAGGGGGAAAAGTGGAGGTTACACAATTAGGGCCAAGCATGCAAGAAGCTATTTGGAGTTGCTGCCTCTCGTGCAGATCCGTTCAGGGTCCGAGGCAGGAGCAGCACACACAGAGCCTGCATCAAAGGAACCCACTCTCCATCCTTTAACAGGCCCTAAGAATTGCTCTTCTCCACAATTAATTGCCTGCACTGTGCTCATTTTTGCAACCCATTTGGGAGGAAAAACGTTGAGAAGACTGAAGGCATCTCTGACCTTCATCTCCTGAGATGGACATGGCCCCAATGCCTGTTCCCTGATTTCCATGGCCGTGCACTGCTCATTTGGGAAACATGAAAAATATGGTTGAGTCAATCCCTCTGAGTTATTCTGGAGGAGTCAGGCTCTTGGTAAGATGGAAGGTGATTGAAATTCTATGGCTCCACTTTTTAAGTTATTGGAAACACGAAACTGCCAGCTGCATGGGACTGAAAACAGCACGGACTCTTGGCAGAATATATCAGAGCCCAGTACTTTGCTGCTGTTATTTATTGTGCATTTTTAACCCTTCATGTTCCCACAGTCAAAGCTCCCATGAGGACACAGGCACAAAGCCACCCCACAGAGACATCCCCCCCCTGTGACCTCAGCCTGTCACTCTACCTTGGTGCTCCTCAAAATCAAAACTACTGGGGAGAAACTGGGCATTCCATCCCTGCAGATGTTACCACAACTGCCCAGCTTCCCTGGCAACCCCACACAAGGAAGGGAGATGTCACTGCTAGGAATAACTCGAGTTCCATCTCTGCCACTCTTCCCTCGCAGCTGCAGGGCTGCAGACAGGCTCGTGGCCCTGTCCCCTCAAGCTCGGCGATCAGCGAGCCAGAAAAACACAGGCACGGTGTCAAACCCCCTCAGATGGCACTGCCAGCTGTGACTGAGCACCAAACCCCTGCCCTGGGAAAGCCTCTCGGTGCCACAGCCCCGGGGCTCTGGGGACAAGGCTGCCCCAGCGCTCACCCTGAGCCCCTCTGGGGCAGGAGGGAGCTGCTGTGCTGCCAGACCTGCTCTGCAGTCACCGAGGGCACACCTCACCTCACCTGCAGCCCATGCTGGCCCTGGGTACCAGCCTGGCTTCCCAAGCCAACTTTCCACCCTGTCCCAGTTTCTGAGCCAGGACAAAAGTGCCCATTTTGTGTTGCCCAGCTCCCCAGCCAGGGGCAGTGCCATGTGCCAGCTGGAAACCACCCAGAAACTGCTCTGCATAACTTGGCCTTCGCTGGCTTTGGCTTTGCTTTGGGAAAGACCCTGGATAGGTGGCAAAGGGACAGGGCCACTGAGTCAGGAATAAGAAGCATGAGGAGCAGTGCTGGAGCTCTGGTGTCCAAAGGCTTCGGTGCCACAACAGCTTTCAAATACTGCAGGAATCAGCTGGAAAACAGGGACAGATTTGATACATCCCAACGTTCAGCAAACATCAGGCAGAATTAATGGAAGATGACTCAGTGCTGATAAATTCCAACCTGTGCCCGTTTTAAAATTAAATGTTGTCAAGGCAAATTACCCACAACCAGGTTTCATTCCTGTCCCTGTATCTAAAGGTAACCTGTCCAGTCTGTGTTTCCAGCGAGCAGGTAAAGCCATTAAACATGAGCTCATTGACAAATAGACACAGCTCTTGGAATTCAGACAAGCTCTTTAACACATCTTTTGCAAGCAAAGCTCCAGCTCTGAAGTAATTCTGCCCAAACACTCACAGCAGACAACTACTGCAAGCAGCTTTTGATATCCTCGTGTTACATCACGCACACTTTCCATCCGGAGCTCCCCAATTCCCACTCGGGCTCTTGCTGCTTGTTCAGATAAAACCTGAATCTGACCTTGAAACTGCAGGCGAAAGTGAAATGTTATGTAACCAGTGACAGCCAAAATTAAACAAATACTCCAGAAGTGGCAGACAGACATGCATGGCTGAGAGGAAGGAAAGGTCTGTGCCAAGCCCGGGCTGGAAGTGGCAGCACTCCCCAGGTGAGCTCTGCTCTCGGCTGTACAGATTTGCAATCACAGGTACCAGTGATATTAATGGTGGTGGAATTAAAAAAAAACAACTATTTACTCAATTATAGGGCTGCCCAAATCTCATTCAGACAAACACAAGTTAATGCTAAAACACCAGGAACCAAGTTTAGGCAGCTTGGATAATTAAGATTCCTGGATTGGGATGAGCACATGTTCACCAGGGCTGAACCTGCCGTGATTCGTCAGCCAGAACTATGTGAAGACAACACGAAAACAAACGTATTCGTGGTGCTTTTTTGGGAGGTGGAAGTGCTGCATTCTGTATGTCAGCAGTTTTCTCAGTGGCTGTAGGCTCCTGTTTACTACCGCTCTGCTCCGGAGCTCTCTGCTCACCGCTCTGATCACAAATAATCTCAGAGCGCTGGGAGCGGCGCCTGGGCTGCAGCGGGAGGGATGCAGGCAGCCCGGGATGCAGCGGGAGGGATGCGGGCAGCGCCCGGGATGCAGCGGGAGGGATGCGGGCAGCGCCTGGGATGCAGCGGGAGGGATGCGGGCAGCCCGGGATGCAGCGGGAGGGATGCGGGCAGCCTGGGATGCAGCGGGAGGGATGCGGGCAGCGCCTGGGATGCAGCGGGAGGGATGCGGGCAGCCCGGGATGCAGCGGGAGGGATGCGGGCAGCCCGGGATGCAGCGGGAGGGATGCGGGCAGCCTGCGCCGTGCGGGCACAGACACGGCCTGGGCGCTGCCAGGGGCCCTGGAAAGCAGCGGGACAAGGTCTCAGTGCCCCCGGGGGCAGCACCCAGCCTCCCGCAGCACCCCCGGCTCCTGCAGGACTCCCGGATCCCCCAGCATCTCCGCTCCCGCAGCACCCCAGCCTCCCCCAGCACCCCCGCGCTGCCTGGACCTTGTTTCCTCTGGAAAATGGTCCTGCATTCGCACCACGTTTAACTAATCCATTGACAGCCCGTCATTAAACACTGTCAAGTGTCAAAACAGGCATCCCATAGTTTTCCATTTCCATGTTTGCTGTTATTTTTGACGCGACAGATTCAGCACAGAAAATATTTGAATTGATCTTACATGTTCAAAATTTCACTTAAATTCGACATTTAGATGTCACGCCAAAGGAGCAGCAGGTTTCGGGTCCTGTTTGAGACCCTTCTGGGAGTACCCAGAAACAGAAACCTCAGTAACACCTTCCCCTTCCCTGCTTGTGCCACCTGTCCTCTCCAGAAATCCCTGCCCTGTGCAGACCCAGCCTGCCCTCAGCCTGCCACCAGGCTCCTCTAGTGCAGCTGAGACCTGAAGGCAGGGATTAATTCCATTTTAAAAAGAAACTTGCACCTGTGCAGTTTGAGTCTGAAGAACCATAAAGCCAAGAATGAAAAAAACCCCAAAGCTACATGCGGCCACCAGCCCTCCCTGAGCTGCACAGTGAGACTGCTTTGGTCACAGAAGCCACACAGGTTTTACATCAAGCTTATTCTGTAATGAAGATTAATGCCTTCTCTAGCCAGAGTTCAGCATT
>VZTN01016957.1:103739-123311 GCA_013400515.1 Erpornis zantholeuca | reverse complement strand
AAAAAAAAAAAATTAAAAAAATTTTAAAAAATTAATTAAAGTTTTATTCAGAAAAATCCTCAAGAACTGCACTCTTCCACCCTGCCCAAAATTAAAGGGACTTTTTCAAGAGCCTGCTTGCACGATTAAAGAGCATTTGAAATATAAACCTTCCTTCCACAGCTCAAAAGCAAGGCCAAAAAAATGATATTTCATTCTTTCTCAGTAATTGCACAAGGGCTCAGTATTAACCTGGCCAGTGAAATTCAACCAGCACTGAGCAGACCAGGCCATTCCTTCCTGGGGACATTTTCCCAAGTGAAAGAGAGGAGCATTTATCCTGCCTGCACCCCGGCTCAGCCTCTCCATGCTCCCGCACTGAGGAGGCTGTGAGCATCTCCCGGCGCTGCTGGGACCAGCCCAGCTCACTGCCCTGCCCGCACAGCCTTCCCTGCCAGCTGCGAGCTCCCGGCGTGGGCCAGGGGTCCTGGAAGGGAGGTGGGAAGAGGAAGAATCGCCGGTGAGGTCCCCAGGGAGCAAAGCAGAGCCGAGGCGAGCCCGGCTCCTGGGAGAGCACCAAGAACGGATCGTGTCCCCAGGGCAGGGAGAAGCTCCTCCACCCCGAGCTGCCTTTGAAGCGCAATTCAGCACCAAGTTAACAGCTCGGAGTTGGCTCTCCGAAGAATAATTACGGCTGCGGTTCCGTGCTCACAGGTTTGCCAGCTGGTGTCAGACACCGTGCTGGGAGGCAGCAAAGGCAAAGCTGCGCTTGGCCTTTCTCAAATCCTCCTTTTGTTCGCCTTCAGTTTATCCACAGCTCCAGCGAAACTGAAATCCTGGACAACAAGCAGCAGTGGTGTCTTTGTGAGAGCTGAAAATGGCATTTTAACCACCCAGCAGACCCCTCAGGGACAGGGCAGCACAAGGAACGCTGCAGACCTGTGCTGCTCCTGCACCAGCTTTCTCAAGCGAAAAAAAAGATGCATAAGTGGCCTCCATTGTCACCAAACCAGCCTCAGCCCCTCCAGGTTTTGCCCTCGTCCCATGCAGCAAGAAATGCTCCTTGTTCGCATCCCTTCGATCGCAGAGAAAGTTCTCGAACCTCGTTTGTCTGAAAAGAGCCACTAAGCACTGTCAGGGTAGCCAGCAATCACTTCACACACAGCCCAGGGGTCAGTAATTACCCGAGCGAACTGCAGAGCAGCCCCAGCCGGGCAGCAGCCCCAGCCCGGCAGCAGCCCCAGCCCGGGCTCCCCTGCTCCCCAGGGCTCCCCTGCTCCCCAGGGCTCCCCTGCTCCCCCAGCCCTCCCCTGCTCCCCAGGGCTCCCCTGCTCCCCCAGCCCTCCCCTGCTNGGGCAGCAGCCCCAGCCCGGCAGCAGCCCCAGCCCGGGCTCCCCTGCTCCCCAGGGCTCCCCTGCTCCCCCAGGGCTCCCCTGTTCCCCCAGGGCTCCCCTGTTCCCCAGGGCTCCCCTGCTCCCCAGGGCTCCCCTGTTTCCCCAGGGCTCCCCTGCTCCCCCAGCCCTTGCTCCTGCCCAGCTCCCAGCCCAGCAGCGCCGGGGTCCCTCTGCGAAGGGAAGTTAAATCCCGGGAAAGCAGCAGCAGGGCAGTCCCGCTCGGGCTGGCGATGCTCCAGAGGCACGTCTGGGGCACTCGTGTCTGCCCTGCTGCTGCCACAGGGCTCGGGCACAATCCTGGCCCTGCTCTCTGTGGCAAACCAGCGTTAGCCCGTGAGCAAAACCAGGAGTAAATCTCCAAATTCTTTTCCATCGAGCACTCGGACACGGGCAGCGTCAGCTGAAGCTCACAGGGACTGAGATGGGGCTGCAGGCTGAGCCCCAGCAGCGAGCCAGCAGTGCCCGTGAGCTCAGCACTAGGGATGGGCTCTAAGCCTGGCTCAGACCCCAGAATTAGCGGGAATCAGAGGGAGCGGCCAGCCGGCAGCCCCGGAGCACTTCTCCCGCAGGCAGGGCAGAGGAGGATGCTTACACAGGGCCCAGCTCCAGCTGCCCAGGCTGGGACACACCCGCGGGCACAGGGTGAGGATGAGGAGACCTCATCCCTGCCCAGCCAAGGGCACCCCCAACCCTGCATCCCCCCGGGAGCGCCCCAGCCCTCAGGGCTTTGTCCCGGTCCGGGATCGGCCCCGGGAGCCGCGCACGGAGCTGCCGAGGTGGGGACAGTGCCCAGCCTCACGTAAATTCTTCATCGATTTTTTTCCTCCCTCCAGATGGTGCAATTCAGAAAAATTGTTTTTAAATGATGCCTCCCAGAAGCAGCGAGCAGCACAGGCAGTAACAGGCGTATTTCAGGTAGGCACTGACCTCCTTCCCTCCCCAGCCAGCTGAGGCATCCTCAGCCCTGCGAGAGTGTTGTACACATCACCTGCAGCCCATGGACTCGAGCAGACGGTCTCTAATTGGAACTGCGACCCCTCAACCTCTTCCCACTCCTCGTTTATGGTTCCAGCAGGGCTCAAAGATGGCTATGGAAAACAACTCTGATTCCTTGCCATGTTCAGTTGCATTATTTTCCTGCCTTCTAAACCCAAATAACCACATGCACACAGGAAAAACGAATGTGACTGATGAGCCCAACTTGTTTCTGCTTCAGAATGGTCGCAGACACTGCAGACCAAAGAGAAAATCCAGCCTGGAGGCGACAGCCAGCTCAGGATGGATGGATGGACACAGGGATGGACTCCCAGCACAGCCACAGCACCCTGAGATCATTGGTACCAAGGTCCCAAACAGGGACTTTAGGGAGCAGCAGTTAAAAGTTTGAGTTTTATTACCAAGAGCTGGTTTAAAACCAAGAGGTGGAAAACCTGGGCAGGCTCCAGGCAGCCAAGGCTGCTGCACCCCCAGCTCCCCAGGGGACACCAAGCTCAGGCTGCAAATTCCCTCCCTGCTGCTGCTCCTGTACAGACAGGCAGCAGCGAGTGTCCAGCCTCACAGAAATTAAGACTTGACTTTTTGGCAGCTTTCCCAGTACTCAAAAAAAACAACCCTGTAAAGTAGGTCACTGCACAATATGGAATTTCCCAGATATTTGCACCTTTTAGTAGAAACACCGGAGGGAACAAATTTACATTGTGGGTGAAAATGAGCTCAGGGTCATCCTAAAACATGAAATTCAGCTGTGGGCCCCTGGCTCGTACAGGGAGCCCTCCCTGCTCCTGCAGCCTCCCACCTCCCCAGCACCAGAGGGCTGCAAGGCCTCCTAAAGACATCTCCATCCTTTCTGCAGCCCTTCTCCAGGACAGGGATGGGACACAAGCACTGCAGCCCCAGCCCCTGCCCACACCCTTCCCCAGGAGCAGCCCCAGAGCAGAGGCTCCCACCTCGTGCTGGTGCTGGCTGCCCAGAGCCCCCAGGAGGGTGGGCGAGCAGAGCCCCAGGGCCAGCAGAGACCCAGGGCGAGCAGAGACCCAGGGCCAGCAGAGACCCTGGGCCAGCAGAGCACCAGGGCCAGCAGAGCCCCAGGGCCAGCAGAGCCCCAGGGCCAGCAGAGACCCTGGGCCAGCAGAGACCCTGGGCCAGCAGAGACCCAGAGCCAGCAGAGCCCCAGGGCCAGCACCCCCAGCCAGGCCAGGGGAAGGAGCAGGGAGCAGCAGCTGCTGCCCAGCACAGCCCAGCCCTCCCCTGCCGAGGACTAAAGGGGCAGGGCAGGCACAGGGAGGTGCTGATGGCCACGGCAGAGGAGCATCACCCCAAGTGCCCACGACTGCCCAGCACCAAGAGCTTCCCTGGGATTGTACCAGGAGGGAGCAGCACAAAACACTCTCCCCTCAGCTCCAGATGTGTCAGTGAGTATCCCCCAAACCAGCACAGTCTGTGGTGAACAGCTGCCCCTTCCTGCTCACTGACACATCCAGCTCCTCTGTAAATGAAGTTCATTACCATTCCTTCGATTTTCTGTACATAAATATTTGCAGAAGCTCTTTATCCTTTTCCTCAGAGCTGCATCCCTCTCCCCACATGTCTATCCAGCCTGCTTTTTCATCATTAGAAAATGCTGTAGGCTTAAAAAGTAAAACCCAACAAGCTGTAACAAGGGGAGAAGCATTGCTGGTGCAGGATGGGTGAAACTTTCCCATCCCAGCTCCTCTGTGCTCTGCCTGGCTGGGAAGGGAAAGTTTCACCCAATAATTCCTCCCATGCCCTTGGGAATCTGTTTTTTATTTTCCCATGGCACACCAGCACCATCCCTCCAGCTGACTGGGCTTTCTGGAACCCACTGGGGAAACCAGGACCTGCCACGAAGCATCCCTGCCTCTGAAGCAGGGAAATAAACTTGTCCTTTCTGTTCTCTTCAATTTTTGAAGGAAACAGTTCATCCCTGCTGCTGTGCCAGTCACCTTGGGCTGTCTGGTCCATCTCCCAGTGCCCTGGGGACAGCAGTGAAGGTGGCAGCAGCTGCTGCAGCCCCGAGCGTTCGTCAGCAGCACACATCACTCCTCACCCGGATGGACACGGATCACCCTCCGCTCCAGGTTAAAAGCTTTTCCATTAGCAGCTTCATTGGATGCATTTTGTAGGAAGATAAAGCACCATGAGAAAATAAAGCCTTGTCACTTCCCTCTGCAAATAATTCAGGGCTGTAATGAGAAGGAATCAATCAAGGCAGAGCACTTGGGTTGCAAGGTCTTCCCGTGGTGTCAGTGGGAAACTCGTATAAAACCCTGGCATTTTCACGGCCTCAGCATCCTCTGCACAGGGCTGAGGTGCCAAAGGGAGCCAGCCTGTGCCTCTGCTGATATTTAAAGCAAATGAGAACCAAAGCCAAAGGAAGAAGAAGGAATGTACAGAGAAACCAGAGAATCCACCCCTGGAAGTTTGTGCTCAGGGCCCGTGCCCAGCCCACGGCTCTGGGCCATGAACACTTTCTCAAACCCACATCTGCAGGAGCAGTGCAGGGACAGAGCCCCAGGCCAGGAGGGCAACACCCTCTGCCCCAGAGGCACCCAAACACCCTGCTGAGGCTGCTGACCCTCGCAGGGAAACTGACTGCGACCTTGAAGAACAAAACATTTGATTCCTGCACAAAGGAAAGCTGATTCCTGACATTTGGAACAATTTCTATTTCACCCAGCTCGTGTCTGGCAGTTTAAAACAAACCAGTGAAATGCAGTGTGCGTTGCCCCAAAGCCAGGGTGGCTGACCCGAGATGGCAGCGATGTCCCTTCAAATGTCACAAATATTCTCACCACTTTCTGTTTACAAGGCAGCAGCAAACGTGGGAGTTTCCAGCGCTCAGCTCCGGACACATCCTGCCTCCCAGCCACAGCTCCCTTCTCCCAGCCCTGCCTAACGACCTTGGGAGCAAAGGAAATTGGTTTCCCTTTGAAAGGATCCAATCTTGAGTAGTCTTTATTTCCTTTGAAAATATAATACAACCTTTTTTAAGAAGGAAAACACTGTCATAGAATCATAGAATGGTTGGAAGAGTCCTTAAAGACCATTTCATTCCAACCCCCAGTGCTGTCCACCACATGTTCAGCACATTTAAATCCTGAGTTCTGAGGAGTGCAGGAGATCCAGGCTGGGCTGCCAGGTCCTTTATCTGGGCGCTTTGGTGCTTCAGGCAATGCAAACCACAGCTCGATGGCATCCGATGGACAGAGAGTGCCCTGGCCCAAATGGGCTCCTACCTGTGCCCAGCTCCTGCCTGTGCCCAGCTCCTGCCTGTGCCCAGCTCCTGCCCCCAGCCTCGGCTGCTCCAGGCTCCGGGCCAGAGCAGGTTCCAGCTGGGAGCTCAGGCGAGCAGTTTATTCCCTGGGAACAAAAACAAAACAAAGCTTCAGTCTCATTCAGCAAAAAGATTTGACTGTGTAAAGAACCTCGGGGCAAGAGGCCCCGAGATAGCAAAGGCTGTGAGAAGTTTGTTTCGGGCAGCCCCGAGTGCGAGCTCAGGCACCCAGGGGTGCCCGGGGGGTCAGACCCTGCCCCAGCCCCCAGCCCCATGTCCCGGGCTCCTGTGCCAGCCCTGCCGGGGCAGAGGGGACCGGGACCGGGACCGCAGCTCCCCGCGGCAAGGCACCGCTTCTACTGATGAATATTAAAGCAGGTAATGCTCCAAATCCTGCCACTCCCACTGGAATGTTGGTCCCATTAGTGAGACAGACAGGAAACAATTTACAAAACATCAAATAAACACAGCGAAAAATCACACAGAGCTGAAAGCCGGGAACAAGGAGTTTAAATGATGGGTTTGGATGGCGGCACAGCTTCCCTGAGCTGAATTAATTGGCACACTCGGAGCTGTCAGCTGCTGCCGGGGTGGGAGCGAGCAGCAGGGCTGAGGAGGGCAAACTTCCAGCAGCACTTACCGGGACCAGCAGCACTGCTGGGCACGCTCGCCCTCGGCCACCGCTGGTCACCCCCGTGCCCACGCCGCTGCGGCCACGCCGGCCCCCGCCCGTGTGCTGCTCCCCCTCCTCCTCTGTCCCGGTGTGACCCAGTTGCCTTTCCTGCACGCCGAATTTGTGTCGCATTTTGCTCGCACCGTCTGTTCCCCTCTGCTCCCGATCCCCAGAGCTCCCCCTCCCTGTCCCAGCCCATCCTGGAGCTCCTCCAAAGCAGCTCCTTACATTCTGACACTGCTTGTGTTGCAGTTAAATATCTACAGCAGAAACCTGTTCCTAGGGAAACACTTCCCTGGGAGCCAGCTGCTGGGATTGCTGCTCCAGGACACACACGCCGCGGCTCAGGGCGAGCAGAGCCTGTCACAGTGACCTGGGCTGGGCACCCACAGCCTTTATCCAGGTTTGTGCTGCTTCCTCCAGCCCCAGCTGGGGATACACCCAAGGGATTCTACAGTAAATAGAGAATGCACCATCCCTGGGCCCCTGGAGAAGGGGAGCAAAGAGCTGAGTACAGGATGCAGAGAGGGGACATCAGATCAGCTCATTTCCCATGACAAGGTTTGTCTTTATCTTGATATGCCAGGATGCAACAGAAAGGAACACAAGGGCACAGAGAGGAAAAACCAAAGGCAAGTTACACCTGAAAAACATTAGAGGTGGGTGAGGTTATGACACTCGCTGGACACAGTGACACTACACACGTTCCCCAAGACACACATCCACCCACACCACATCCATCCACACCTCACACCCACACCACATCCACACCACACATCCACCCANACATCCACACCACATCCACACCACATCCACCAACACCACACATCCACACCACACCACATCCACACTACATCCACACCACATCCACACCACATCCACACCACATCCACCAACACCACACATCCACACCACAGATCCACACCACACACCCACACCACACATCCACACCACACATCCACCCACACCTCATCCACCCACACCACACATCCACACCACATCCACACCACACATCCACACCACACATCCACAGCTCATCTCCACCACTGCTGCTCCACCAGGAGCTCCTCGGCTCCCGGGGGCACAGGGACCCCTGGAGCAGTGGGGTCACCTCAGCTCCAGCACAGACATGGCACCTGGAGCCCTTCAGCAGAGCTGCTCCCCAGCCCAGGGGCCCGAGGGATGAGCTGAGGCACTCCCACACCCTGCCCACATTCCCTGCCCTCTCCAGGAGCGCTGCCCTCCCAGGAGAAGCCCTCACCTCCTGTTCCTGGCACCAAGCAGGAGGCAGATGGGTAACTGGGGCTCTGGAGAAGAGTATGGATTTATTGATCTTTTATTATTCATAAGCCTACTTTGGGGCTGGGGGCAGACACAAATGCTTCCTCACCCCAATTCCAAAATCCAGAGCGATGTGAGATTAAAAATGCCAGTCCTAAAATTATACACAGCAGTTCAAATAGAAGCAATTTGATAATTTCCTCAGGCACACAAAGCAGCAACTCAATAAAAATAAATATGCTAATGAATGTATTTAGTCTTGGCCATTACATTTCATAAATATTTACTGCTCAGTATTCAGAGTCCCAATTCACAAGAATCAGTTACCAACCAAAGCAAGAAGTATGAAGGGAAGTGTTCTGCTGTGCCCATACAAAACAGGCCCATTCCTCCAGACCTTGTTGGGGCTGCACAGGCAACACCTCCATGGGGAGAAGTCTTCTCTTCTTCCAGCTGAGCATAGTAAACACTTTTTCTTCAATAAAAGGGTACCAGTGAAGTTCAGCCATGGAATTCTGAAGGCAGTGAAGACATGCAGAACCAAGGAAACTCAAGGCAAACACATTTTCTCCTGCAAAAGCAAAGAAAATAGGTTTTAGAGGTTTATTAGGAGGCAATCAATAGCCATTTACTCTTGTTCTGGAGCTAATTTAAGAGTTGACCAACTCTTCCCTCCACAGATAACCCTGAAGACACTCCTTTTCAGGCACGATCCTTAGACACAACCAATATCTTATTTCAAGCTCCAGGCTGAGCCCTTGTTCCTCACAGGCCTTTGGGTGTGTGAGGATGAGCATCCCAGGAATGCCCCTGGCATTTCTGCTGTAATGAAGGAAAGGAATATTGACTTGAAGTGAAAATGCCATCAGGGGAAAATGAGGGAGAATTCTTCTTCTCCAGAACTCATGGAGAAAGGAGGAGCCACCAGCCCAGGTGCTATTAACCAGAGCAAAGCACAGGCTGAATCCAAGGGTTTTGTTTGCCTGGGGGTGTCAGGCTGCAGAGAGCCCACAGGAAACACCTCCCTGTGCAGACAGCAACTGGAACTCTAGGTTCTGTGCAAAGCAAGAGAGAAGCAGCTTCTTATTTGGTGAAAAGCAAAAAGCACTCGCTTTAGGTAGGAAAATCCACACCCTCCCTCCCTCTCCCATTTTTCCAGCTTGGTCTGTGCACTGAGATTGTGATTTTCCAGCCCTGCCTCTAGTGCTTGCTCAGATCTCATGGGCTGGAGCAATCCTGGAGCTCAGCTGTGACCCAGGGGGGCAAGGCTGCCCCTCCTGTGCTCTCTGTTTGCCAAGATAAAAGAAAAGGGATTTCTCAGTTTCAGTCACTGTGAGGGGAGGTAAAAAAAGATAATTTAACAAATAGGTCAAGAAAATTTCTATTCACATACCTAAAAATAAAACCAAAAAACCCAGATAAGGTATTTTATATCTATAAAAACCAGTTCCTCCTCCATGCCTGATGTCTGCAGAAGGCAACAAGCAGGCACCTCCGTCCATTAGTCTAAACTGGACATGTCCCTGTCTACAGGAGAAAGCACTGATTGGCATCAGTGAAGCCTCACAGGTTTGCCAAGGGAGTTACTCATGGAATCAATCATGTTTGCAGTGTGACAACTGCTTTTTCTTCTACTTCTCCTCACAGAGCTGCAGACTTCTGGGCAAAATGGTGTTGGGGAGAAAAAGGGGAACGAGGGGACTCCATTAAAAGAATAAAATAGGAAAGGGCAGGTAAAGTCATTACCTGGTGTCTTTTCAGCAAGGAACAACTAAATCAAACCCTAATCAATATGTTTCTTTCAAGTAAAGTTCAAACACAGATCTCAGCCCCAGGAGGCTGAGCTCGAGGGAGCTAAATTTACCCTGCTCAGAGGGCAACGATGCACTCACAAGCAGAACAAACATCACCTGCCCATTAAACTCTGCACCTCCACAGCTGCAGCTAAAAGCTTCCCTGACGGACAGGGCACGGAGCAGAGTCCTGGGGGAGGCACTCAGCTCCTGCAAGAGCCATTCTGCAGGAACACCCCAATATCCATACAGTGTTTTCTCCTGCTTGTCATGCAGCTCATCCCCTACTCCATTTCCTGCGCCCTCACACTGCTGCTTCCCACGGAGCCCTGCCTCCCTTATCTCCTCCGAGCTCTCCAAACAGAGGATGCAGCACTGTAGCACTGACAGGATCAAGGAGATAAAGCAGGATCCAGGGTTCAGCTCTGCAAGCAGCATCTTCTCACATTCCAGCCACTTACACCTGGTGCAAGAGGAGCAGTGCCTGTGGGTCGGGAGGGAGGCAGGACAGGGGTGGGAGATTAGGAGGAAACAGAAGCCAGGGGAACATTTATCAGTCACTGCCATTCTTGCCATGTATATTCCAAAACTCTAAATATCATCACCGTGCTGCCACTGATTGCACTGGGGAGCAGGAACAGGGAAGGATCCCTGCGGAGCAGCAGGGAGGGACACAATGCCCAGACCCAGCGGCTGCCTGAGGGAGAGAGGAGCTGTGGAGGAGAGACCACACATCTCAGCCAGCCTCCTGTGCCCCTATTTCCCTCTTTCACAGACCTGCAGACACAGCCAAAATTGCTGAGGGATTTCTGCAGCCCTGGGGAGTCACCAGGAGCAGGTTCTCCCCACGTCTGACCCACGTGTGTCCCTGCTGCTGGCCACTGCTCACACACACAGCTGCCTCTGCTCCTTCCTCCCTTCTGGAGCCACAACACAAACCTCTCGGGGCTGCAGAAACCGAGCAAATGAGGAACCTGCCGTGGAAGTGAAGCACATCTCCATCAGCAGCTCGGGGCACAGACTCCAGCATCAGCTGCAGAAGCACCAACCTGAACATCCAGGTTCATTAAAGTCTCACATACATAAGATTCACGAGCTCAGCCACGAGCACACCACATTTTCAGGCACATGCAGGTGCTTTCATTCATCTGAAACAAGAGACAAACTGGAAGAGGGGGGAAAGAAAAACAAAACAAGGGGTCAAAAGAGCCCTCTTAGTGTCTCATTAAAAATGTTTTGTTAAATATCCCTTCCTTCTTCTTCTTGCTCCTTTTCCAGCAGGTGTAAATCTTAAACAGTCTGCACAGCATGACCTGAGCTCCCCAAATCTCTTCAAAGCACAAACTTCCAGAGAACAAAAGTGTTAGCCAAGGCTGAACCCTGTTTCCCAGGGAGGGAGATGTGGCTGTTAGATGTGGTTTGCCAGCAGGACATGGCTCCCTGAAATGAAAGACCTTGGAATGCTGGCTCCCTTGGGATGCTCTGCTGGAGAGCTTTTATCCTTGTTCATAATTCTGACTGAGACACAACTACTGAAGTGCCAGAACTGCTGGAGGGGAAGTGACTGGGGCTGCTGTAAATACATCCAGCTGCAGGAACCATCAAACTGTGGGAGGAAGATGCGTGATGTGATATAAATTCCCAGGGCCTACTTTTGGCTATTTCAGTGTAAAGGTGCTACAGAACCACAAATTGTTATTACAGTATTAGCTGGTACAACGAGGCATTAGGAAGAAGAACTGCCTCAATGCCTGGGGGAAATCAGGAATGAGAATGAATTACAGAAATTGATACAGTTATACATGCCCTGTTCTAAAATGTATTTGAAACGAAATTATTACCATAATAAAAGTAAATCCATTTCTGTTCTGCTTATTCTCTGTAGACAAAAGAAAGGGTCAAACAATTTTTTCATCAATTAAAAGATGTAAAGAATCAGGACTCAAAACATCAATTTAATTTTGAGCGCAGATAATCCAGTGATTTGGAAAAAATAGAATCTAATTCGGAGAAGAAATTCAAGTAATAAATTACTTACCTTCCTCACACCTTGTTTGCAAAACTGAGTGTGTGAGTTTCCAACACACCTGTCTGTGAGAAGTCTGGCCTAAGACACAGGGACAGAGCCACACACCCTTTTGCTTTTTCTGTCTGCTTGGTAAACAGTGAGTAAACTCTACGTAAGAAAGTTGGTGTTGAGTCCCTGAGCAGGGGATTCATCTCCTCACATGTTTTGCACAAGAACCCCAAAGGCAAACGTAAGGAGGCAGAGGAACAGCAGGGCAAGGAGGGGCTGGAATGTCCCCGAGGGGGACAGGGGCCACCCCAGAGCCACCTCCAGCACCACGAGAGCCAACACCCCCAGGGGACACCCCCAGGGGACCCCCAGAGTGCTCAGGACACTGTCCCAGGGGACACCCCCAGGGCCTCAGGACACTGTCCCAGGGGACACCCCCAGAGCCCAGAGCCTCAGGACACTGTCCCAGGGGACACTCCCAGAGCCTCAGGACACTGTCCCAGGGGACACCCCCAGGGGACACCCCCAGAGCCTCAGGACACTGTCCCAGGGGACACTCCCAGAGCCTCAGGACACTGTCCCAGGGGACACTCCCAGAGCCTCAGGACACTGTCCCAGGGGACACCCCCAGAGCCTCAGGACACTGTCCCAGCCGCGCCAGGCGAGGCCGTGGGGACAGCGAGGACAGGACCCTGCGAGGACAGGTCCCTGCTGCTGTCCCCCTGTGCCCTCGGGCTGGGGATGGCTCCTGCCTGTGCCAGGGCGAGAACCCAAGCACGGGGAGGGCAGGGGGGACAGCAGCACACCACAGCCTCCTCTGCACCCTGCTCTGCCAGGGGCTCGTTTATTTATTCAGTCATCAGTGCCACCAGTGCAGGGGACAGGAGAGGGAGGCTCAGGGAAGGTATTGACCCCTGATTGATCCCCGTGGCAAGCAGCTGGCAGTGCCCCAGCGCTGCAACACAGGCACAGGGAGAAGTCTATTAATGAGCTCCAACTACTAAATTATTGACTAGTTAAGTACTGCAAATTTGGTCTAATTGTTTTCATGATGGGAGTTTAATTAAAGTGTCTTTTGTATAAAAAGTCTAGCAATATCCTTGTTCTGATAGTGTCAGGGAGAGGTTCCAAAGCCTGCCTGGCTTCCAAAACCAAATTAAAAGTTATCCAATGCAAAGCTCTTCAAAAGAGGGAGCTTTTGTGTGGGAGAGCACTTTAATTCCCAGCTCCAGCTCTCAAGTCCTGCTCCTGAGCCATGTGCACCTCTCCCCATCAGGGACACGTCTCACCCTGCGCCCATCATGCTGTGAGAGTCAAACCAAAACACTGAGGAGCAGCAAATGACACCAAAAACTCGAGCTGCACACAATTCTCCACTGCAGAAGGACAAATATTACCCACCCAGACACACAGAAATCTGCCAGCACACAACTCCAGCACAAATCCAGGAGCTTACAGCAGAGTTTGGCCACCGACTTCCCCTTTGGTTTGGCACTGACAGCTCTTCCCAGACCCTCCCTGGCACCACAGACCTGCCTGGGTGAGCAGGCACCTGACACAGACCTGTTCAGGGCAAACACAGGTGCATTGCTGCAGGAATTGTCCCAAACACAGACTCGTGAGCAGGGGGAGCAGCTGCCAGGACACAAACTGGTTTGATATCACAGCCCTGAGGGCCAGGAGCCCAGGGGTCCTCCCAGGCTGCATCCCAACCCTGGAGAACACCAGGACAGGTAACACTGGTGCTTCCTGGCCTCCAGATACACAGATATGCCTCATCGTGCCTTTTCCATGGCTTATAATTTATTTATGGTAATGTCTGTTTGCTACTAGATATTTCCAGACCTTTATATGCCCCGCTTGGAAGAAGAAGAATTCAAGAATTCACTTTGCAAGAATATGGAGCAGTTGGCAGCACCACATCCACATTTATTTAGGACAAAATAACACCTGCCACTAAGAGGAGGAACTGTGCTGTGGTTAAATTGACTGTTTGGGAATAAGCAAGTGTCACTTCAATTGCCCCAGTTCCATCAGGGACGCCAGGAAGGTCGCAGTCTCCGCTCCCTGACTTGCAGTGCCCTAGCTGAAAATAATAAAGGATGTAACTGTCAGCCTTAAACTGGATAAACCCATCCACACCCAGGGATGAGGGTCTGCTCAGTGCCACGGGTCCTTGCAGGGGCTGGAATAGAGGTTTGATCTTTCTCAGCATATTGCTGCAGCCAGGGTGGTTGCATGCCCAGAGAGCTGAAACGCTCGGGGTTCCTGCCAGCTCCCCGGGCAAAGCTCCTGTGGCTGCACACACGGGGCTGGCCGAGGACGGCTCCTCCTCTCCACGCTTTCAGTGCCCTGAAGAGCTCCGGGAGGCTGCCCCTGGAACCTGCCCAGCAGCAATGGGTGGGGGAGAAGGACAAGTGTCTGTCGGTGCTCAGGTTACATCATTCTCTCAGTGTTGTTCTCTCTTCAAGGGCACAGTGTATAATTGTCCCATTAATTGGGAAATCAGGACCACGAACTGGGGTCTCCTCACTGTGTTTCCTCATTGCTCCCCAGTGCAGTCACGCAGGTGTGTGTTGCTGATGAATGACTCCTCCATCTGGCACACACCAATGTCACCACATCCCTACCTGCTGAAATGTCACCCCTGTTTTTCCAGCCAGCAAGTGCTCGATCCAGTTACCTGCAGGGACTCCTGTGGAGGTGGCAGAGCTGTGCTGTGCACACCTGGCTGTCCCTGAACCCACCTGGGCAGGGCAGGTGAGTGGCCCCAGGGCACCTCTGGAGGGAGCTGTGCCCAGCAGGTGTGGGGGCAGTGCGAGGGCACCTGCACTCACAGCCAGCAGCCTCTGCCCTGGGCTGACCCCGAGCTGCACACCAGGACAGTGACCTGCCCAAAGTGAAAAGCCTTGAGAACAGGGCACGAGTGAGGGACCAGCTCAGTGTTTAAAGTCTCTACACCAACAGCAATGCAGCTCTGGGAGCCCCTGGAAGGACAGAGGGTCCCAGCAAGCTTTTGAAACACAACAGTTTCAAAAGCCAGAGGAATGTGTCCAGCACCCCAGTGTGGGCTTTCAATAATGCCTGAGCCACAGGGGATTTAATTTTATCTGAAGTTGCTGGGTTGTTTTTGTTAAACACCCTCAGAGCTTTCTGAAGTCATGTGGACCTTGCTGGACAACCCTGGCACACCTCCCAGGGAGTAACACCAGGCAAGAGCAACGACGAATTACAAGAGACACCAGAACAAAGTAGGAATTAGTGGGGTTGACATCAGCTGGAAATAAATCTTTTTCTTAAAGACAGTCACATGTATCACATACCTGCTCATTTCAAAGATACAGGAATTAGAAATCCCACTCTGATCCTGCTGTAAATGTGCATCCAGACATTTCTGGGCTCCACTCTGCACAAGTGCATGACCTCCAGGCAAAGCCCTGTGGCAGCTCTCGCCTCTGAGGCATCCAGAGAGGAAAGGAAATGGTTTGGGAAGGAGGATGCTCCATGCCAAGGGCTGGCAAGCAGGAGGGAGCTGATAATTTTTAAACTTCTGTCCAAGCATCTGCTGGTAGACACGAGAGCAAAGCAGAGGCTCTGCCTCACCTGCTGTGCAGAGCAGCAGGCAGCCTGCTCTGGCTGCAGAGCAGCACAGAAAATTAATTTCCAGCAATTACTTGTGCTCTGGCCAAAGAACCCAACCTCGTGTGTGAACGAGCCAGAGGAGAGCTACAGGACACCCACAGCTGCTGCCCCACGTGCCTTCAAGGGCCCAAGAAATCTTATTCAAACCCCTCTCACTCCAAGCACTCAAAAGGCAACAGGAAGCCATTTCTGAGGGTCTGGGCCTGCAGCATCAGCCCTGAGCAGGCACAGAAGTTCTGCTGCTGCCCAGTGCCCAGCACTGCCCGGGCTGGGCTCTGCCAGCTCCCTCCCAGCCTCAGACTCCTCACTTGAGGAGGACACATCCTGTGTCCGTGTCAGACAGTGAGTTCCCAGAGCTGTATTTCTTTTCTGCCTGCTAATTCAAGATTCTTTTTCCAAGTAGACATTGGATTAGGGTGGGGTTAACAGCCTCATCTGGGGAATAGAAGATTATAGCTTTAAACATAAGAAAAGATAGGATAGAATTAGTGCTCAGTATTTGGACAGGATTGCTGGCCTTGGAGGCAGGAGTGAGGGTTCTGGAGAGCACATCAGCCAGATCATCCCAAACGAGGACACTCAGCCTCCTCAGCCAGCACCAAGGGCCACACAAACTCTCCAAGGTTTAGGGGAGCTGCTCAGCCCCCAGCCAGACCTGCAGAACCCTGCAGGTCACCTCACCTGCAGCACTCCCTGCTCCCATCCTGCGTGACAGCAGCTGAGGCCAAGGAAGGGTGAGAGGAGCCTGTTCCAAGCAGATCCATGCAAGGCAGCACAACCATCACTGGACCTGGCAGCAGGGAAAGGCTCAGACTTCTCCACAGCAGCTTCTCTAATTCTTAAAAAAAGCCATTTGAGGAAATGTGATCCTTTTAAACTAGACAAACCACAGCAAAGCATTAAGGTTTTACAACTTGACTAAATTACCTTTCTTAAAATTTCAGGAATTACATTCTGGCACATTGCAAGTCTCCAGTAAGTAATCCCCAAATGCAAACTTGATGAGAGAAGAGAATCAGAAGGGAAGAGTCACAGCAGCATACATTACCATTTTTAAAATAGAAACAAAGTATTGGAAGACTTCACAGCACAGCAAATGGGCAAGCAGAAATGCTGGCAAATTACAGAGCACCTGGGGGAGATTTCTTTTTTTTTATTTTAACCATAACCCAGTGCTGCTGCTGCTCTGCCAGAGAGCTGCACCAGGGCTGCCACGGGCCTGGGGAGGGCACCTGTGCCCAGCACTCCTGGGCCCCAAAGCGCAGCAGCAGCACCAGTGCCAGGCAGTGTGGGGACAGCATCCCTCCCACAGCCTGGGCAGGGGCTGGCAGCACCCCAGACCCCTCCTGGCAGCACCCCCAGACCCCTCCTGGCAGGACCCCCAGACCCTCCTGGCAGCACCACCAGACCCTCCTGGCAGGACCCCAGACCCTCCTGGCAGGACCCCAGACCCCCCCTGGCAGCACCCCCAGACCCTCCTGGCAGCACCCCCAGACCCCTCCTGGCAGGACCCCCAGACCCTCCTGGCAGCACCACCAGACCCTCCTGGCAGGACCCCAGACCCTCCTGGCAGGACCCCAGACCCCCCCTGGCAGCACCCCCAGACCCTCCTGGCAGCACCCCCAGACCCCTCCTGGCAGGACCCCCAGACCCTCCTGGCAGCACCACCAGACCCTCCTGGCAGGACCCCAGACCCTCCTGGCAGGACCCCAGACCCCCCCTGGCAGCACCCCCAGACCCTCCTGGCAGCACCCCCAGACCCCTCCTGGCAGGACCCCCAGACCCTCCTGGCAGCACCACCAGACCCTCCTGGCAGGACCCCAGACCCTCCTGGCAGGACCCCAGACCCCCCCTGGCAGCACCCCCAGACCCTCCTGGCAGCACCCCCAGACCCCTCCTGGCAGGACCCCCAGACCCTCCTGGCAGCACCACCAGACCCTCCTGGCAGGACCCCAGACCCTCCTGGCAGGACCCCAGACCCCCCCTGGCAGCACCCCCAGACCCTCCTGGCAGCACCCCCAGACCCCTCCTGGCAGGACCCCAGACCCCTCCTGGCAGCACCCACAGACCATCATGGCAGGACCCCAGACCCTCCTGGCAGCACCCACAGACCCCTCCTGGCAGGACCCCAGACCCTCCTGGCAGCACCCACAGACCCTCCTGGCAGCACTGGGTGGACAGTGACTGGGGTGAGAGAAAAGCTCCGGGAACAGAGTGAGCAGGCTCATGGAGGCTGAGCTTTAGTTAAATCCTGTCCCCAGCCCAGCTGCTGCTCCCAGGCTCGTTCTCCAGGCCAACACACGAGATTTACAGAGCAGTCCTGTCTCATCACACACTTTTTTTCTATTGAGTTGGACTCGGTGACAAGGACAAAACTATCTATTAGGAAACAAATTACAGTTATTTAGTACTTCTAAAAAACGGCTGGCTTTTAGAATCACTTTGCCTTTTAATATTTAATGACCCAGATCAAGAACAGAACGCTCCCGGAGGAGCAGCCAGCTGGCAGGCAGCCCAGGGGAAAGGCTGCTCTGGGATCATGGAGCACCTTCTCGAACAGCTGCGTTTGGTGGGATCTGGGAAATGAAACTTCATTGGGTTTGGTTTCTGAACTGGAACAAACACATCACGGGGATAACAGGAAGCATCTCCGTGAGCACAGAGCAGAGAGTGCCCGGGAGGAGCAGAGAGCAGCAGCACTGACGGGCAGCGCTCGGCTCCGGGCACCCTCGCCAACAGCTCGGTCAGGAACAGCGCAAGCCTGGCACTAAAAACCACCACTAAACCCGAGCTGAAAGCCAGGAGACACCTCTAAATGCACGACAAAGAATTTAGGGGCTAAAACTCTGGGGATTAAAGCGTTGGGGACTAAAAATATAATGTCTGTGAGTTGCTATTTCACCCCAAACGAGTATTTGATTGCAGTTCCCGTAGGAACAAAGTGAGTTGTTTCCCCCTAAGTCCTAGGCACTTGTTTCCCATGTGGTGCCACAACAGTTAACACACCCCAGACATTGCAAGGGCTGCTGCAGGGCACCATCCTGCGTGAGAAATGCGTGCACAAAGCAGGACTTCTGAGGAGGAGCAGTCTGGCTGGGAGATTGCAAAACTCTGGCTAGGATGAGGCACAGAAGGCCACAGGGACCTTAGTCCCTATTGCAAAAGGCAATCAGCATTCACCTGGATAACAAACTCTGTGTTGCAAAGCACAAGACAATTTACTGATCTCAAACAGTACTGAAACATTACTGTGACTTCCATACTAATACAAATGCCAGGCTAAAGAAATGCTGCCCTCAGCCTGGTATGACAGGAAACATGAAGTTTGGGAAAGGCAGAGAAATTGCATTTTAAGGCTAACACAGTTACATAGTGCAACTATGATGTGCAATCACAGGTGCCCCAAAACTCTGATATTACAAAATTCTGATGTAAAAGGAATCTTGGGTTCTAAGCTAAAAAGGCTGACAGCTCCTGAAAAAACTGTTCAGTAACCTAGCTCTACTATTTTTTCTTGCTGCAGAACACAAGTTGAGTTTAAAAGCACAAGGTTTTAAAGGCCTGTTCTATACCAAAATTGGAGGCTTCTCCACTGCGTGCTGCTTTGAAATGGCAGTAGTGGCATAATTACATTATCGATGTAACTTGCACTCTCCGAGGCCCAATCGTGTGAAACAAAGAGCCATTTACATAAATCTTCCACTAAATAGCAGGCTCTATTACCCCAGTATTTAAACAGAAGTAGACTCAATTTCCTACACTGTGAAAGAAACACCATCACAGGTCTACAGGCAGATGAATTGTCTGGAGAGGCGAGGAGCCCAGAACCGAGTGTCCAGCCAGGCACGGCCACAGCAAGGTGGCATCCCCGGGGCAGCCAGAGCTCAGAGCGGCAGCGCCCTCGGTCAGTGCCGCTCGCCCCGGGCCTGTGCTCGCCCTCGGTCAGTGCCGCTCGCCCCGGGCCTGTGCTCGCCCTCGGTCAGTGCCGCTCGCCCCGGGCCTGTGCTCGCCCTCGGTCAGTGCCGCTCGCCCCGGGCCTGTGCTCGCCCTCGGTCAGTGCCGCTCGCCCCGGGCCTGTGCTCGCCCTCGGTCAGTGCCGCTCGCCCCGGGCCTGTGCTCGCCCTCGGTCAGTGCCGCTCGCCCCGGGCCTGTGCTCGCCCTCGGTCAGTGCCGCTCGCCCCGGGCCTGTGCTCGCCCTCGGTCAGTGCCGCTCGCCCCGGGCCTGTGCTCGCCCTCGGTCAGTGCCGCTCGCCCCGGGCCTGTGCTCGCCCTCGGTCAGTGCCGCTCGCCCCGGGCCTGTGCTCGCCCTCGGTCAGTGCCGCTCGCCCCGGGCCTGTGCTCGCCCTCGGTCAGTGCCGCTCGCCCCGGGCCTGTGCTCGCCCTCGGTCAGTGCCGCTCGCCCCGGGCCTGTGCTCGCCCTCGGTCAGTGCCGCTCGCCCCGGGCCTGTGCTCGCCCTCGGTCAGTGCCGCTCGCCCCGGGCCTGTGCTCGCCCTCGGTC
>VZTN01016957.1:86899-103383 GCA_013400515.1 Erpornis zantholeuca | reverse complement strand
TCCCCGTCCCCATCCCCATCCCCATCCCCATCCCCATCCCCGTCCCCATCCCCATCCCCGCAGTGCCCAGCCCCACACGCCATCCCTCAGAATGCCACAGCCCGGGAAACAGGGACAGCTGTCCCGACAAACTGGGCACACTTCTCCTAAAATCGTTAAGGAGCTCCTGTAATAAATTTCTTTCCAGAGTGATTTGCTTGTTTCAAGGATATTCTCGTCCTTCAGCCTGAGTGGACCTAAAGCAGCCACAAAGCTGGCTCTGCCTGCAACCCACCCAGAGCTCTGAATTATTTCTCCCACCCCACTGTTGGCCTCGAGTGTTTCCCAAAAGTGTCTGAGCCCGTTCCACAGACACAGAGCTGCAAGAACACCCCAGCACAATCAGTTTGGGAGCACCAGCCCTCCCCACCCAGCAACCCTCAGCACCCCAGCACGGGGGTCCCAGGGGTTCCAGGGCCATCCCTCCCATTGCTCCAACTGGAAGCAGCCATTCTCCGCTTGCAAAAACCCGGGAAACAAAATTACACCGAGAATTTCTGTGCTCTCACTCATCTTCCAGCAAATGCATCGATTGTTTTCCACAAACAACAAGCAGAATTGATCGCCTTGGTCATTATTCCGATCCCAGGGAATTCCAACCCCGCATACCTTTGGTGGCTGCAATGTGTGCAGTCGTACCTAGAAGCAGCAGCTCCCAGCAGCATTCCTCAGAAGTTGTTGGAGGGGAATCAGAGGCCACTCAGGCTGCACAGAGTTCTGCAGCACAGAGGCATCACTGCAGCTCACACAGAATGGCTCATGTAAAATCAAAACATTTCAAAGCAATAGAGGGCTGGGTTTTCATGCAGATCAAATGGAGCCCACATAAATCAAAATGACAGCCTCAAAGTCTTGCAAAAATAATAATGTTTAAATTCGTAAATATTCTGATTCTTTCTTTTTTAACTTCAGAAAAATAAGGCAGTGATATTGCAAATTCTGTTAAAGCTTTCCAGATTCCTCCACTCGTTTTCTGCTTTGGAAGGGTGGTGGTTGTGAATAAATGTAAATTAAAAACCCACTACAGGGATTAGTCACTATGATAAAGATCGATTAATACAAAACTCTTTCACATACAGACATGCATATTTCAAATACAAATGAATTCATCACATTTAACTAAATGTTCTGTTCCCAGATCATGGACACACTTTAAAAGGACCTCTGCAACCAATTACAGGCCACCCAAAACACCCAAAACCCCACCATGGTGCTTCCCACTGCCCAAGAGACCTCTGTGCTCCATCCTCATGGATCACAAGTTGCAGTTGATGCACAAAGTGCTGCAGCTGAGGCCACAGGAGGCATTTCTGTGGGCCAGGAGATGTCTTGGCACAAACATGCCCTTGAAGAACCCCAACAGCTTTGGCTCTGGTCTCCTCTGAGAGCTCGTCTGGTCACACCTTCCCACCCTGTTTTGCAGCATAACAACATTCCAAGGTTCCACCTGCAGAGTCACAACAGAGAACCAGGGCAGGAGCCCTCAAGTCAACTTTAACCAAGGCATTTATTAGTAACTATGGGAATCACCTCTTCAGTCCTGCTGCTCTCTGTGCTAAAGCCACGCAGCACACTCGGTACCACCTACAAACGAGGAGTATTTTACCCACCCCGTTCTGCACTCCTGGCTCTCACTGCAGCCCCACCTGCCCTTCCCAGGCACACGGACCTGTGCCACAGGAAACGATTCCATTTGCACTTCTGCTTTGGCTCGAACCCTTCACAACAAAGAGCACTAACTCTGCTTCTCCTTTCACCTGGAACTGTCAAACACCCAAGAAAATCAGCAAGAGTGGCCCTGACCTCTCTTTCCCACGTTTGTCGCGAGTTTCCCCGCGCGTTTCAGAGCGCATCCATCGTCTCTCCACGGTGTGGCAGCCAACAACAACTGGTGAATGAGGCTGCCCGAGCCTGACAGAGACACGGCTCTGGAGCTCTGCAGCGTGGCAAAAGAAATGTTTGCTTTTTTGCTCTTTGTTTTGTTTTCAGTTTAGAGAAACCCTTAAATACCTTTTTGCATGCTCCTGTTCAAAGGCAAAACAAGAACAGCTATAGAAATTAACAAAAACAAGAGAAATAGCCTCCAGACTAAGCATCTTTGCCTGTATTTACTGTTCGAAGTCCTGGCAGTTGAGAGGATATTTGGGTTTTTCCTTTGTAAAAGAATATCCCATACAGGAGAGTTTGGGTTTTGGCACAGGGCACACCAGCACTCCAGGACTCTGCTTCTCTCACTGAGCCATTAAACACCAGAAAAAAATAGGTGATCAATTAAACCAAAACCATGCCACCACATTTTTGAGAGATTCCTGTATTTCATCCATCATTCTCTGGCCAGAGGGACACTTCAGCTGACCCCACTGAGATCACACGCAGAAGCCTGGTGAGTTGAGAAAGTCTAATGTCATCTTTCCAGGCTTTCAGCAAACAGGAAAAACTTGTTATTTTTTGGCAGAAGTGCAACCCATCATCTTCCACTCCTACCCTGACCCATAAAGTAATCCAGTTTTTAAAGATCTGACAATTTTTGATGAAAGGTTACCCAGCAGAACTTACTCCCCAGCTCCTGGGATGGCAGCAGCAGGAGCTGAGCTGCACAGTGCAGGTCACTGTGGCACTGCCCAGGCTGCCAGCGAGTGCCACAAGTGCTGGGCCATGGCCAGAGCCAGATTTGTGCCCCTGAGCCAGTGACAGAACCAGGCTGGAGCAGGGCAGCACTGGGACCTGGCTCGTGCCCTCCTCCCTGTGCCACCAGCAGTGGGGAGGGAGGGAGGGAGGGAGGGAGGCAGGGAGGCAGGGAGGGAGGCAGGGAGGGAGGGATGCCTCCAAACGCAGCAGAAATAAAACCATGTGACAGGTAGGCCACTGCCTCGACACTCAGCTCACCACGATGCTGCAGCAAAGTGCAAACTTTTGCCATGTGAAATAAGAGCATTTATTGGGTAAATCAAGTCACCAAAAGTGAAAGCAGGACTTTGGAAGCTGGGGAAGCAAATGCCCCTGCCCTGCTGGGTCCCCAGGCTCCAGGGCACTGGAACCTGTGGGGGGAGGACTGAGCAAGGGCAGAGCTCAGCTCCCAGCTGCACAGTGACGTCTCTGTGTGATGGGAACAGCTGACACAGCCAGGAGGAGTGGCAGTGGTTGAGAAAGATTATAATTACCAAAGAACAATAAATATTGATTCCAAAAGTGTGTATTTGAATCCAGTTTTATTGTAAACACTATCAGGCAATTTTGCCTGGTTACTTTTTTCTTATCTTAAGCCAGCAAACTCTCCAACAAGCCAAACAAACTGAGATCAAACAGGTCATATTTGAGGGAAGAGATTTGCCTCACAGAAATTTCTGATTTGGGAAGTCTCCCCAGCCCTCAGTGATACCCCAAGGACAACATTTTTTCGCACTGCAGATCCTGATATGATGAATGAAGCCAATCAAGTATCTCCTGTAGATTGATGCTCTTTTTAAAAAAATAAACCCTCAGTACCCACAGCACAATTTTAGAAGAAGACACGTGGAAGTGCAGGAGCTAAAACAGTATTATTCTGAATAATTTCTGTATTGCAGAGAAACCTTGTAACCTACCACAGGAAAAGAGAAACTTGGCCATAAATTTCCCTGCCTGGGCTTGCAGACTCGGTGTGAAGCACAAGTAAGCAGCCTCTAACTCATCAGGGACTCCGAGGTAATATGGGAGTTAAGGCTGCACTGACATTACTCCTGAATATAAAAGGTAATAAGTTAATGTTTTAGAGAAAAAATATCCTTTCTCCTGTTTGCCTCAGGGTCTCACAGCCCCTGAGCTCTGTGCACCAGTGGCAGCCTGCAAAGGATCCCCATCATTGCTTCACCTCACTAATTAGAGTTTACCTGCTGCAGATTACAACATGGGATTAGTATTAAGCAAGAGCTGTCCTGCTCACCCTCAGCCTGCTCCTGAGAAGTGTTGAGCAGCATCCAGGGGAGTTTTTGTTCAGCCCTTCCTTGTGGGGAGGCTAAAACCCTAATAACTTCTATTTCTAATAATAAATTCACATATGTTCTTTATGCCTCCAGGTTTGGGAAGAGTTTTCAATTTCCTCCATAGATCAGACCCCAAAGGAATCACTGTGTCACTGAAGCAGGTGTAAGATCAGCAAAACCTCAGGAAATGCTTGTGACCCTGGAGGGCACAGGACTGCAGGGGCAGTGCCATTTCAGTGTTGGGCACTCAGACCCCCAGAGACACTGCTGGGACAGACAGAGCTCAGCCTGGGCTGGGAGGCACTGGGAGCAGCACCCCCTGTGCAGCTGGGCTGGCACCAGCACGGCACTGGCACTGCCCCAGCTGCTGCTGAGGGAGCACCCGGGTCAGACCTGGCTGTGCCAAGCGCTCCAGGGAGGGACAGTGCCAGCCAGGGACTGTCCCAGCCCTGTCCCGGGGGCACAGACATTCCCACTGACCCCGAATGCCCAGCGCTCCCTCTGGGTCAGGGGTGCCCCTGCCCTGCACGGTGCCAGGCCCACGTTCACCCTGCAGGCCAGGGGCCAGCCCGGCCCCAAGGCTGGAGGGGTGCTTGGGAGCAGAGGAGCAGTTTCACACTCACAGTGAGATAGGTACAGAGTGCCTTTCCCATCCTTCACAAAGGCGTCGTGGCCAGGCTGCTGAAGGTGTCAGGCTCAGGCAGCGCAGGTGTGGCAGGGCTCCTGCCCACTCTCCTTGCACGCCGGGCACCGCAGGGCCTGGTAGGACTCCCTGAATCTGTTTGCCAGCATGGAGAACTTGCTTCCGTGGCACAGCGAGCAGGGAGCACAGCCTGAGCCTTTGCACTGCGAACAACCGTGTTCAGCAAGGCCCTCCTGAGCAGAGAAAGGAGAAAAACATCTGTTAGTGGGTGTGAGATACCAAAGCCAGGAGCATTCCTGAAATGCTCCTGAAATTCTGTCTTCTGGTCCTTCCCACCAAGGCTGCTCCTAAGACATCACTCTGCCTATGGCAATCAGCTCTCCACAGCGAGGGCTGTGACAAAAAGGCTCCCACATGCCTGGGGACAATTTGGGGAAAATGAGAAGTTAATGTGACTGGTCTTCTAACACAATACTCCAAATTCATCCTTCGCCTCTGCCCAGCTCCACCCATCCTCCTGTCATTTCTTATCACACCGTTTCCACTCTGTAGCCTCAGGTTTGAGCCACGCTTCATTTCTTCAGGGGTTGCTCGTCACCCTCTCTCCCCAAATCCCTCATCACCACCACACAGCTTCTTTCAAGCTGTCCTTTGTGCCTGCCTCTCTCCCAGTGTGCCAGGCAGCCCCTTTCAAATCCCACCTTGCAATTCCTGGGAGCAGAAGGACTGTGGTGAGCCACGCTCAGTCTGGGCCAGACTCAGTTCTGTGAAACTGTATCAGCTCCACATGACAACATTAGGCTTTGTGGGATCAAATCATGGTCAGACTAATTGGGATTCTGACCAACAAAGACTCCTCCATGAGAAAGCAAATGTAAGGCACAACCTTATTTCAGCTGATACTAAAATTTTAGCCTGAAGCAGTCTCAGCCACAGAGCAGCTGTGTTTAGCCTTGTCAGGCTGGAGAAACTCCGGCCTGCCCTTATCCCACGGGGAGGGGTGACAAGGGATGGAGCCTGGCCAAGCTATGTAAATGCCAACCATCTCCAGGGGCAGGAATCAGTGGGAGATGTGAGCACCTGGAAGCAGCCCCACTGTCCCCAGAGCACGGCCTGAGCACAGCGTTGGTCATTATCTCCCGAGGGAAAGGAGGAGCAGAGCAGTGCTTTCTATCCCAGCGGAGTTAAGAGCCAGATACAGAGATGGATGGTGCTTGGGTGGTTTGACCAGGAGCAAGGGGGAAAAGCACTTTCCATTTTCTCTTACCTGCACATGCTGGATGCAAGTGACCTTATTGTCCACATCTTTTTTATGTCCACCACCGAATCTCTCTTTCCTCTCCCGGTACACGAATGTCCAGTCATTTATTCCCTCCGTCTGGATGATTCTTCTCATGAGCTCTTTCTGGTCCATCGGCGCACGGATGATTTTCAGGTTATTGGTGTAGATGATGATCTTGCCAAAATCTACAACTGGAGAAGACTGAAGAAGGAACTTGCCAGTATCTCACCAGTATAAATTCACTCTGCAAACACTGATGGTCCCTGGGCACCCAGAAGAGCATCCCCTCCACCAGGCCAGCTCCCCTGACCACCCCCAGGGCATCCACAAAATTGGTGGAGGTACAGCCCTAAACTGGTGGATTTGTATTTTTTTCTGGTCATTTTAAAGCTAAGCTTGGCATGGTCAAACATTTCCCTGAGAGCAGCATTGTGCTGACCTGGTCCCTCCTCCCCCCTCTCTGGGTGTCATATGGAGTTACTGGGGCCTATTGCTTTACACACTCTTCATATTTCACTCTGAGCAAGTGTCTGTGTCAAGAAGCCATGCAAAAGGAGATGTTCTCCTAAAAAATGCCCCAGGCCACATCAGCTGTGAAGAGGTGGCTGTGCTCTCCTGGCAGTGGGGCACCTGCTTCCCTGCAGGGAGAAACACGAGGGGGAGGCAGGCGAGCACGAGTCCTGCCCACCTGCAGAAGGTGAGAGCCTGGTGTGTCACAGACACGATGTCCCCAAGCACCGAGGGCATGGTGGTGCTGCACAAGGCAGTGCTGGACAGTGTGGTCACTCGAGGTGGTTGGGGAGAGCAGGGAGGCTGAGGAGCCTTACCCGAAAATGCGAAACAAATTAACAAGGTGTGTGAGATCACAGAACTGCACTGTCTTTGGGCAGGAGAGATTCATCGTGGTCTGATGTTTTGAGGCAAACTACATGTCCAGTGTATCACCAGGTCAAATATCAGCCACCTGGGTTTCCCACACACAGCTTTGATGAGTGCCAGGAACTAACAGACTTTCAGTGTGTTCAAATCAAGGCCATAAAAAGTGTTTACACACATCAGGCATGTCCTGCCTCTTTATTAGCACTAAAGAAACACTTCTCTATCAGTGGCATTAATTATATGTTAAGAAAATCGCCAGTGAAACTAAGCTGGGATTGTCAAAGTAGCCAAAGAGGAATGCTGGCTGCCAGAGGATGAGGATACCTGACAGCAGCACTGGCTTCCTGCCAGCTGAAGGCACGCAACTTTAATATTTTAAATATACTTAATTAGCTTAACATCCTCCTTACATTTGACTGATCTAAATGCAGTAGGGTTCCTATGTACAGATATCAATACGTATAGAAAAGTTCTGTTTTTCTGTACCCAATAGACAGATGCAGATCGGCACCAGGAGAAGCCAGAGCACAGCTGGAGCACAGCTGGCAGGTGCAGTTCCCTCCTGCCCACCCTCAGACCCCGAGCATCCTGCCACGTGTGGCATATTCAGCACAGGGGAGTCCTGGAATAATGGCTGGAGATGTACACCCACCCTTCTCAAGCCCTGGCCTGACAAAGCAGCTTTATCTGGAGGAGTTGCTCGGCCGGAGCTGTCCCCCGAGCTGTCCCCGGAGCTGTCCCCGGCAGGGCAGCGCTGGCAGCACTCACCCTGCAGTGGCTGGAGCCGGGCTGGCAGTCGCCGAGCAGGGGCGAGGTCCCCGTGAGCCCGTGGTTCTGCTCCTCTCGGAGTATGCTGATCCTCTGGGCGCTGAGGGCCGTGGGCCAGCGGAACCTGTTCTGGGCCACCTCGCCGCAGGCATGGTCCCCGGGCTCGAAGCTGTGGCGCAGGAAGCGCCGCGAGTGCTCCTTGGCCGGCGGCTCCAGCTCCTGCCCGTCTTCGTAGACTTGTTTTAACACTCGGCCGCTGTAGGCTGAGGAGATTTTGAACCTCACCTTGCGGGGCCGTCCCTCGTGCCGCTGGCTGAGCTTCTTCTGGGGCTCATCCATGGTTGGGATTCCCAGCTGCAGGTCCTGGAGATCAGCTCCAACTGCTTTGGGTCCAAAAGGAAACGCTTCCAGCTTCCCCCCACCACTTGATGTATAATTCAAGGTTTCTAGTAGTTCCTCTCATCTTACAGCAAAACTGACACCGCTGTATTAAATATTGATAGAAATTCACAAAGAGAAAATATCACTGGTAGTGCAGCCAAAGGCAGGTGGGTGAGTGGGGGCCAGGCTGGACACCACAGGAAGAGAGGAGTTAACCTGGAAGGAGAGGATTAAATAGGAAACTCTCCCTAAGTTTCTGAAATGTTGGAAATGTTTTTGCCACGTGCTGCGATAAGAATACATCATTTCAGTAGCTTTTCATAATTTTCTGGCAAGGTAAAAAGTGGAAAAGACAAATTCAGAAAAAAAGTAATCCAACCTCACAAATTGCAAATGTGAATAATTCCTCTCCCATTCTCACACTGAAACCCTGAGAGCACAAAGCTCAGTTTCATTTTAATCTAATGTGTTCCTCTATAGGTTGTGAGATCTAATTAAGATATTCTCCTGTTAGTGCTCAATCCCTATTTGTAATTCTTGATGCCTTTTAAGGCCTTTTGGACCATTCTGGGTTTGGTTTCCATTTTTAGGAGGCAGTCATCACTTCATGCAGCCCCAACCGAGGGACTTCAGTTCCCCAGCGCTCCCAAACCTCCACCTCTGGGCAGCAATCCGACCTGGGCACCTCTCACACCAGCCCATCCTCAGAGATCCCCTCGCCCCAAAGCTGGTGCCTCGCTGGCCCTGTCTCTGTCACAGCAGGGTTTGGTTCCTGTGCCCATCCCTGGCCTCGCATCTCGAGCTCCTCTGTCCTCTTGAGGGGTAAAATAAAGAGTACTTGTGCTACAAAACACATCTACAGGTAACTGCTGTCTCTGCTTTAAACCTACTTGAATCAAGTAGGTGCCCAACAGGAGTTAAAATTTCTTTTTTTGTTTGAGTTCCAAGATTTTAGTACATATCCACCATTACACATCAAGTGGGACTCTGCCTTGGCAGGATGTAGGCAGAGAGCTTCATTTAACTTCTTTCAGTTCAAACCCAGCACTTTTAAAGCTTAATGTTCTCAATAGGTTGATTCATTATGTCTTTTAAAAGTTTGTTAATGAAATCCTAGGATGACAGTTGAGAATGCCTGCTAATAATTCCACTGCACAGACCTTCCACCAAACAGCTGCCACGAGCAGTTTGTGCCACCACAGACACCACTCCTGAGGGTCCCTCGGGCTGCTGGAAGCCTCATCGTAAGGACACATAAAAAATGTTTCTCGTTCCAAGAGAATAGGTCTGAACATGCCTGGGTAAACTCGGAGCCCTGGAGCCGCCCCTGGCACCTCCACAGCTCTGCTGCAGTGCTGGTGCCAGGCTCCTGTCCTACCACACAGGAGAGCCTCACTTCATGTGAAAACTCTGATTTGCATGGATCACACTCGGGTCCCTGACCCACCCCTTCCCTTGTGAACCCTGCAGAATCAGGCCCCAGAACTGCTGCTTTCCAAAGGGTCCCCAGCAGCCGTGGGCTGGCACAAGTGGCACCGTGTGAGATACCTCCACTGGGGCTCATTTCCTTTGATTAGGGGAACAATCCCACAGGAAAGGCAGTGCAAAGCAGAGATGAGAGAACAGAGCACGAGCACCACTGCGAGCCAAGCAAAGCCACTCGTGGCTGTACAGTTACTCACAGGTAGTGCCACAGCTCAGATGTGCCTGGCCCCGTGCCCATGCTGCTGGCATAGAATGGTTGGAAGAGTCCTTCCAACCTATCCTCTGCAGGGCTACCAACCCATTCCCTGCAGGGCTACCAGCCTCATCCTCTGCAGGGCTACCAGCCCATCCCCTGCAGGGCTACCAGCCTATCCTCTGCAGGGCTATCAGCCCATTCCCTGCAGGGCTACCAGCATATCCTCTGCAGGGCTACCAGCCTCATCCTCTGCAGGGCTACCAGCCTCATCCTCTGCAGGGCTACCAGCCCATCCTCTGCAGGGCTACCAACCCATCCCCTGCAGGGCTACCAACCTATCCTCTGCAGGGCTACCAGCCCATCCCCTGCAGGGCTACCAGCCAGGCACTGCCAGCCCATGGCTGTGGCCAGGGAGCTCAGCCTGCTGCCCACGTGTCCTGCAGCCACACGCTCCCTGTGTCACCCCAGGGCCAGGACACAGAGGCTGCCACTCGTTCATCCCTCCCAGAGCCACACACTTCTTTTACATCCACATACTGATGGCTCTTGCAAAGAAAAGATCCCCAAAGGCCATTCTGCATTTCTTGGCTGTTCTGAACAACTCTGGTCAATGTTTCCATGCTAAATATCCCAAATGGGGACTTGCCAGGGGGTCTTGGATGAGGCCATCCCCAGCAGGGCGCAGGGTGCCGGGGCAGGCTCTGGGGGCGGTGGGGCTGGCACGGGTGGGTGTGGGGCGAGGAGCCCCCGCCGCCCCCAGCCCTGCCAGCACAGCAGCAGCCCCGCAGCTCCCGGGGGTTTGTTTCCCACAGCTCGCACGAGCCTTACTAAAAATACAACAAAAATAATTTTGCATTCAACAGTGAAATCATCAAGTTTCACGACCTAGATCATCACAGCACTATATTTGACTTCAGACTCTGTTCCACTGCATTTTAATGACATCTGTCTTTCAAGCGTGGGGCCTCTCCTGCCCACAGCAGGCACGGGAAGGATCGGGGAAGCCGCAGGCTCCCAGAACAAGGAGCCAGCCCTTGCCCCGAGCAGCACAGCACGCTGCAGTAGATCTGCTGCAGCAAAGCTGGGTCTGTACAAAGCAGGGCCACGAGAAGAGCCACGGTGAACTGGACTTTGAAGGCGTGTTTCCAGCTGCAGGTTTTGCTGGAAAATATTTTGTTGCCCTGTGCTTCCTCAGGGCTCCAATCAGAGCACACCCCTGGCTCCCACAGCCAAGGGACCTGCATGGCTTCTGCAGAGCGTAGGTGGGTTCAGCCCAGCACCCCCAGAGCTCTCCTTTCACCCACTCTGAGCTCGTGCATCCATTGGGAATCAGGAGCTGATTGCTCACTGTCAGCCCCGGATCAGCAACCCCCACCACCGGCATTCCCAAGCATCCCTCCTGTACCCAAATTCCTTGCTCCAAAGAGGGCTGAAGCCTGCCATCAGCACACCCTACCCAGGCCAGGGGACTGGGACACAGCAGGAATGAAAGCAGTGGTGCTGAGAGAGAACCAGCAGCCTCATGCACACAGCAGCTAAAGCCAGCACGGCTGGGTATGGACTTAGCCCAGGGATGCAAACATCTCCTTTGGAGCAGGCATCCAACATCTCCTCAGGAGTCCTGAGCACCTAATTAGGTCTGAGGTAATGTGTGACATCATGCTGCATCATCTCCCTTTGTGAAGGGGCTGACAGGGTTTCCTTTTGTTCTCAGCCTCCTGTTTTCACAAAAAGTGCCAAAGTCACAGGTTATTTAAAATTCTGGATGCTTCAACACTGCACTGAGCTGGATTCACAAGTCATGAGGATGCACAGAGCTACATGAGCACACACCTTCACACACCCTGTGAGCCCACAGGACTCCATTTTTCTAGGAATCCAAGCTAAGGTTTCCTTCCGCCAGCACAAGGCAGGGCCCTCCACACATTCCTGGAGGCTGAAGTCAGTGGGAGTGGAGGACGCTCAGCACCTCCGGGAGAGCAGGCAGGCTCTGTGATGAAAGCCAGCTTACTCTGCACCAGCCTACGTGAGCACAAAAATCCTGAAGTCACAAAGAAACAAAGGAAAAAACAGGAAAAAGGACTTCAAAGAGGGAAATTCCCAGGGGTTGGGTTTTGTCTATGGAGAAAACTCTCCCTGGGCTTCTCCTGAGAGCAGCAGCACAGCCTGGGACCAGAGCCCAGGACAATGTGTGTGCAGTGGGCAAGGAGCAGCCTGGGCACTGGCCATGACCCAGGGGCACTGGCCACGACCCAGGGGCACTGGCCACCCAAGCCCCAGCACACATGGGGCAGGGAAGTGGCCTTTGCTGGATGAACCCACAGGTCTGCCCTCCAGCCAAGGGGCAGCTCCCAGGGCCTGCAGCATGGGAACAGCTCTGCCAGCACAGGGTAACTCCACCACGGGGGCTCAGACCCCCTGTGTGCTCACCAGCAGCCAGGTCCCGCTCCCCAGCCCTCCTCCCCCAGGGAGCACTGCTCTCCGAGCAGGGGCTGTGGGAGAAGCCCACTCAGACTGAGCCCCCAGCTCACAACATGACCAGAGCAAGCAGCAGCAAAGAGCTGAGCCAGCCTCCCCCTCACTCAGTAAAGCAGCAGCACACCTGCAGTGCTTTGGTCGGTGCCCACCCCTCAACACCACCCCTCTTGCACCACACCACCTCCTCCTGGAGCTGGGGGCTTCAGAGCAGCAGGATTTATACCTGCTCCTGGCTGCAGCACTCACTGGCGGCCAGAAGCACCTGGGAGCACTAAAGGTGATGCAGCCTTGCAGGCAGCGGTGTCATTTCCACCAGTGTTTAATTAGGTAACTGTACCCTGATGCTTTCTGCTGTCAAACCCATATAGACACCAGCTTCCCAAGGTCTGTGAGGTAGCGTTCAGGGCCATACTACTTGGAGAATTAAAACTGCATCCCTGGGCAGATCCCAGAGAATCAGAATGCTGTGCTTGGTGTTCTGTGGTTCTGCTCTGCGGGGAATAAAGGATGAGTGTACCAGAAAGCCCAGAGCTGGTGGGGGGCACTGGGCACTGTCTGCTCACAGGCAAAGGAGTTCAGCTCCCAGCAGAGGAGCAGGGGCTGCCCACTGCCCTCCCTCCCCATGAGAAGCTCCAGCCATGGGCCGTGCAGCTCAGAGGTATCAGAGCTGGTCTTGTGTCTGCCCCACAGTCTCACAGGCCTGGTGTCAGCTTTAATCACCCCCATTCCGTTCCTCCCATGTGCAGGGACCAGGCCACAGGAGGAGGAAGAGGAGGAGGAGCAGAAGGAGGTGGCCCCGCTGACCTCCCCAGTCACAGGAAGGACACATCCATCCTCTCTCACTGTTGCTCAGCCTGGTTCCACCGCCAACCACTCCTAATGACACACACAAACACACAACAATCTGTCTTCACGAAAATCAGTGAATAAATTTAATTTAAAAATACTTCTCTATTTCTGGACAGGCACCACTCTGCTCCAGCTACTTCAGAATCAGCTGAAGCCTTCACAGCACCCAACAGCCAGACTGCACAAGGCTGTAATGGCAAAACACAGCATTCAACCCTCCATGAGCTTAATAAACATCTCCCCTAACTCCTCCTCTTACAAGCTGTAGATGGGGTCTCAGCATTTGGCTCTTATCCTCCAGCTGATGTGTATGTACCTCATGAAAGGGAAAAATGGAAAAGGCAGGCTGAAACAGCCAGCTCCCAGAGTATTTGCCCCTCTGTGTGCCCCTTGGGGGCTGCCCAGAGGGCAGTGGGAGCAGGGAGGTGGTGGCCGCTGGCTGCTGCCCAGCAGAGGAGACCAAGCATTGGTTTGAGAGGTGGAAGATTTTAGAGAGGCTCTTTCTCTGCTGGCTGCAGGTCCCCACACTCTGCACATCCCTGCAGAGTCACGCTGGCCTAATTATGTCTTCAAGCAAACACAACTTATTTACTAAATGTGCTGGGTTCTGCCATGGGCACCGCCGTGTGTTAGAGCCCGCGGCCGCTCCCCAGGGCCAAAGAACACTGCCTGCAGGACCAGGGATCCTGTGCCAGGAGAAACACTCCCATCCTGGCCCCTGGGGTCTGGAGGCACAGGCAGGTCCTGCCATTCGCCCCTTTCAGCAGCAGCACTGGGCGCCGTGTTTGTGGGTGGGTAGGAGGATGAGCTGCCAGCTCAGATCTATAATCTGTAGCAGCTTGTAAGAGGCACCCCCTCTCCCTGCCCTCCAGGAGCTAAAAACAGTCTGAAAGGTCCCTCTTCCCCCGGGAAGGAGGCATGTGGTATCCACTTGCAGGGTGCAGAGTGGCTGAGGCTTTTTATACCCCTGGAAGTGCTGCTGTGCTGTGCCCTCTCATGGCACACACAGCCCTGGCTGCAGCAGTGGTCACTGCAGTGGTCACTGAACCACAGCCCAGCGCCCCCGCGGCTCCTGGGGGACACTGAGGACAAAGCGTGTCTGCACTTTGCTTTGGGATCCATTGGAGCTCATTTCTGAGTCAATGCTGGAGCCTGGGGAAGCCAAAAGAGGCAACTCCCGGGGGAGACCTGTGTGCAACCACTTGGTGTGGAAGCAAAGGGGGGCACATTGCTCTCAATGTTGTCTCCCAATTTCCAGCTCCACGATAAACCTCTTTGAATAGCCCAGTCTTGCGACACATATTTCAGTGGTTCCATCCCTTCAGTAGCAGGCATCCATCCCTGGGAAGCTGCAGAGGGCTCCTGTGGATCAGCAGGGCCGTGCCCAGGCAGAGCCCTCTGAGGCGGCACCGCCTGCGGCCCCAGAGCAGCGTCCTGCAGACCAGGCCTCCCCTGCATCCAGCCCTGAGTTAATTACAGCATCGGCACCAGACACTGCTGAAATGAAAGGGAAGGATGAGCAGCTTTCTAGCTCTGCCTTTATTTTTTAACCCCAATTACGAGTCATGTTGGAAGAGAGAGGCGGTGACAGATAATAAAGTTCAGTGGAATGGTTTGAGTGTGAAGTGGAAAACCAGGAAAGCCTCACATCCTGATCCCAAATTGGACATTGATATGCTGTGGGGCCTCGTTCCTGGTCTCCTCCACGTAAACTGGGGAGTGGGGGATGCTTTGTCCGAGGGGCATTCCACAGATGAATTACCTTTTGGGAAGTGCTTTGAAGATTTAACATGTTATATAAATGCAAGTGTTAGCACAGACGGCTCTTGTATTGCAGCAGAAACAGAGACTGCAGCCCAGATCGGATCCTTGCCTGGCTGTTCTGGCAGTTCAGAAGCTTCTGGCTGGAAAAGCCCTGACCCTGCCTGGGCAATCAGCACCCTGGGCCCCAGGCACGCAGAGAGAAGCCACAGCCACTGCCAGACCCAGGGGAGCTTGCCCAGAGCATATCCCTGGTGGCATTCCCAAGAGAAGGAAAGCTCAGGGGTTTCCTGCAACCACCCGTGTCACTGAGGAGCCTCAGGGAGCCCCAGCCCCCCCCGGTCCCCTGGGCCCCCCGGGTGTGCTCTGCACCCCTGGATTCCTCGCCTGAGGTGCCTGCGAGGCGGCCAAGCGCTCCGGCTGTGGCCAGTGGTTTCCCCTGGGAATTCAGCAGGAACTGTGCTTTGCACTGTGCGTGTGCATCCCCCCAGCACAGCCTCGGGCCCACCCATGCTCTGAGAGTGCAGCTAACGCAGCCTGGCCCCTAGGGAGCAGGAGAACCAGAGCAGCACTCACCGAACAGACCCGGGCAGAGAACTGTCCGCTCAGCTTCCTTTTCAGCACCTCCCCGCTGCAGGTTACTTCATAGTTCTGTTTCCTTTCTAATCTAATCAGATGGAAATACAAACTGAGTGCTAATCACAGAGCACAAACAGGGAAGAATATGTAAAAAAGAAAAACAACCATCATCACCTTTGTTTTCAGTGAGGTTTATGTCATGCATCACGTTCAGAACCGCTGGGGACGAGCTGATGCTGTTTGCAGCATCGCTCATTAAGCAGCGTGAGCCCCACCAGCCCAGCACATCACCACGGCACAGACTACAAAGAAGCACCAAAGCAAAAGGAAACTTGAGATGAAACAGAGTGAGGTCATTGGTTCCTAGCATTATCCTAAATACGTTTGTCAACATTTTAATTTAGCCAAATGGCCATTATATTAAAGAAATAAAGAAATGTTTTGTTTTGACATAATCATGATCTGGGGGAAGAACTTTTGAGAAAACACATTAACCCTTTCCACACAGTACTTCTGAAGAATCCAGGGAGGAGGGCAGGGACGGCTGCAGCCTGACAGATGGCATTATCTGAGAGATCTTTGGATTCACACTCCTGTCCTCTAATATCTGTAGTACTTGTACTTTGAAAACACAGGACTGAAACACGGCAGAGTTTGTAAGGAAAATGGTCTCCGACCTTCAGTGCCTCTCCTGCTCTCCTTGGGCAATCCATCAGTGTGTGCGAGCCGGCAGACCTGAGATAGGAATTCAGCTGATAAAGGGAATGCAAATTACAGGTACTGTGAGATGGTCCCCGGCCTCCCTCGCCAAAGCCAGTGCCTGGCTGGGGGGAAGGGACCCCTCCGAGCCCTCGCGGCTGTTGCTGGGCTCAGGACCCTTCCCGCAGGGCCATGCTCAGCACCCGGCCGTGGCCCCTTGCCCCATTGCCGACCTGGAACTGGGAACACTGGGAGCTGCTGGGGCCCAGGTGACAGCACCAGAAGGCATAAAGAGGGTCAGCCCGGCCCTGCTAACGCTGTCCGAGCCGCCCTTGTCCCGCAGAGCATCCCCGGGAACGGGAGGCTGGAGCGGTCCGGCCCGGCCCGAGCACCCGGGGGCGGGATCGGCTCTGGCACACGCTGCTCCCCCCAGGCCGTGCCAGCCCCGGTGCCAGGGCTGCCCTGGGACATCGCGGCCGTGCT
>VZTN01016957.1:75274-86692 GCA_013400515.1 Erpornis zantholeuca | reverse complement strand
CAGCTCCGGCCCCTCTGCCGGGCCAGCAGCACCCGGGGCTGCTGGCCCCGACCCCGGGGCTCCTGTCCCCGGCCCGGCCCGGCCCCTGGCGCCCACTGAGTCACTCCTGAGTCACTCGGAGCCGGGCTGCGAGGCAGCGGGTGCGTTCGCAGATTGGCTGCGAGGCGCAGCTCTGGATGTAGGTGGCTGCCTCACGCACTCGAGCAGCGCTCCGCTCCGGGCTCCCTCCCTCCTCCCTCTCCCTCCGCGCAGGATTGCTGCCTGAGCCCGGGCCCTGGTGCTCGCAGGCGCAGGAAGGCATCTCAGCCGGCTCCGGTGGATGTGGGGTGTGGATGGCCCCGGCTCCGCTCCTGAAGGGGCTCTGCACTCAAGATGGATGATTTGGCTCTCCTCGACCTGTTGGAGTGTCCCGTGTGCTTTGAAAAGCTCGACGCCACAGCAAAGGTGCTGCCGTGCCAGCACACATTCTGCAAGCCCTGTCTGCAGAGGATCCTGAAATCCCAGAAGGAGCTCCGGTGCCCCGAGTGCAGGACCCTCGTCCTGTGCGGCATTGAGCAGCTGCCCTCCAACCTGCTCCTCATTCGCCTCCTGGATGGAGTCAGGTGTGGACAAAACCTCACCAGGTTTGGCTCGATCCAGAGGTCGGGGGTCCTGTCTTCCCCCGCCTCCATCAGGAGAGTCCCCAGGGGGCTGCAGCTGCATCAGCACCGGCTGGCGACCAACCCCAGGATCCACATGGAAGGGGTAAGGAGATTCTCACCTTCTTTCTTCTGCCCATGAGCGCAGAAAGGTTCCTGCTGTGTGCCCAGAGCCAGGAACCTTCTCTGTTAGCAGCACTGCAGAGTGTTTGAAGTGAGAGTGAGTGTCTTGTTTGCACATTTGGCTGCTGTTTCGATGTGATATTTGAAAGTTTCAAGTTCATCACAGCAGAAATTGAACTGACTCCCAGGCTGAGACAAAGCCAGCCTGCCCTTCTCCTTACAAAAACTTCCCAGCACCTTTTTTCTCCCAGAGTTTTCAGATGCTTCCTGGCTTTTGAGGGCATTTCAGGTACTTTGACTTTTGGGCAATACACTGCTTTTGACTGATAGCAATTAAGTCAGTAATTGCAGAGCTGTAACTGTTAGTGATGGAGAAGGTATTTCCATAGCTGCACCTCAGTTTCCCCTCACTGGAAAAGAAGGGGGGGCCCAATGATGCTGCTGTTCCTTCCAAAGTTCTTGGAGGTTCACTAGTTAAAAATACTGAATTTGGCTCACTTACTGACTGTACTTAGGGATGATTTACTAGACTAATTTTAAAATTCTAAATTCTTTCCATCACTTTCTTTAACAATACAAAAGCTTTTCTGGAATAATGAGGACATGATATTAGACCTGTTAAAAGAGCTTGGCTCAGATGGAATTTAGGGTAGAAACTTGTGGCTTCACCTTTCCCACATTATATACCTGGATTTCCACTTCTCTCACCTGAAGTATTCTGTACAGTGTCTCTACAAACCTTTTAATAACCCTCAGAAGCTTGGCCGAAAGGGCTGTCGGGTCCCGGAGCGCCGGTCAGGGCTGTAGAGGTTTGGGCAGGCACGGGACAGGTGTCCTGTGGGTATGAGCTGGCACGGCGTCCCAGGGAACCTCTGTGGTGTTGGTGAGGGATCTGGATGGATCGCAGAGCCAAGGCATCCCTCGGAGCTCCTCCCCGAGCTGTTCCCCTGGAGCGTGTGGCCGTGCCGGAGCCGGAGGCAGCGTGTCCCTCTCCCGGGAGCGCTGTCCGGCCGCAGCAGAGCCGGGACGGGCGGTGGGGGCGGCTGGGGGACACTGCAGCCCAGAGCACTGTCCTGCCTGCAGCACCGGGCCGGGGGCAGAGAGCTGGGGCTGCCAGTGGCCCCCTCCACAGGGCCCTGCTCCGACTGGGGCTGGCAGCAGCGGGACCCTTGCTGGGAGCCCCCAGCCCTCCGGGCGAGCCTCGGGAGCTGCTGGTGCCGTTGGTGCCAGGTACAAACCATCCCACAGCGACAGGCTTCAGTCACTGCCACCCTGGGCGGCAGCCAGCTGACAAGGAGAACAGTGTAGTTCTCCCAGCTGGACTCCCCTGGCCCCGGATAAAAGAGCACAAATACACTTGTCTGGTTTTCTCGTCTCTCACTCGTTTCACGTTTCTTTAACTGGTTCTCAGGACAGGTAGGAACTTGCTGCTATATAATGGTATATAATGGCAACATCCATGCATCTATAGCTCCCAAAAGCTTTTAAGACCAAACTCCTGGGAATCAGCAGAGCCAGTGAGCACTGGGGGAGCGGTGGCTGTGCTGGCTCCTTGGCACTGGGACAGCCCTCTGAGCTCCTGTGCCTCTCTGGGAAGGGATATAAAACACATTACACTGAAATACTCTTAGACTTAATTGTTACTTAATTATAAAACACTTTGGAATCCTCTGCTGCAAGGTGAAGAATGCAAGGTATTAGTCACATTTTGGTTTTAGTGGTTTTAAATACTTGCATTCAGGACCAGCCGTTATTCTGGGTACTCCAGTGGGGTGTTAATGGATTTGGAGCCCCCCCTGAGCTGGCACTCGGTGACAGCAGCACATCACCCAGCACAGCAGGGACGCATTTGGAAGTGCCTGTGCAGTGCAAAGATGAGACAGTGATGGGGGTGTTCTGTCATCACCCTGCCCCATGGGTGCTTGAGTTCCAGGGTGTTCACCTGAAGGAATCTGGGTAAGCAGAGACCTCCAGATGTTCGTGAACCTCAGAGCAGACTCTTTTTGTCAGGAATCACAGTGAGAGCAGCTGCCCTGCAGTGCTGCTCAGCCCACCACAGCTCTCCCCTGGGTACTCAGAATTGCAGTCTCTGTGTGCTGCTGCAGCAGAAGGTGGTGGGCTCCCCAAAAACAGACTGCCCCAATCTGCAAGGGCTGCTAATGATCCCTAAACACTATCCACCACCTTGTGCTACAAAGCAAATTCCACTGACGTGCCCCACGGAGCTCTGCAGCCAGAGCCACCACCCAGCACGGGATAGGGGCCAGCATTTGGCTTTACCAAAGCTGTTCTATAAATAAACTTCCTTTACTCCCCGGAGCTGAGAACATCACGAGTTTGATCAAAGTTTCTCTCTCAGCAGAGATGTTTCCTTGCCAGCTCTTTGCTCTTCATGCTCATGAGCATCCATGGAGGCAAAAAGTAAAATCAATTCCTCATCACCCAGCAAGCCAAGAGCTCCTCTCACTCTGAGCAGGAAGATCGAGCAGGCCCCCCCGGAGCTGCTGGCTTAGCACAAATACAGCACTCCGTTTGCAGTCAGGAATTTTCCAGAGCCAGTTGTTAAAAAACAGGGAATTTTCTAATTACAGCCCATCCCAAGCGATTTATTTGCTGGCATTTAAATCCCTTTTGAATCCACTTCCTACGAGCTAACGTGGTGCGGGCACGTGCTGGCTCCGTGCACGTGGACCTGTCCGTGGGTAACCACGGCAGCCCCTGGCCCTGAGCCCCTGCACTGCCCCACAGCTGCTCCTGGCACCTCAGGCCAGGCCTTCTGATCTTGAACATCAATGCAGAGAGGACAAGGCTCTGGATTTTCAGAATCTCCGCATAATAAACTGTCTGGAATTTAAGAATAAAAGGACTTGCTGGGAGGTGTATGCGTAAATAAGCCACGCTGAAGCCTTTGAACTCTTAGGAACCGCCCCTGGCATGTGCCAGGTGTGGTTACAGCTTGTGCTGAAGCTCCTCCTCACCTGGCTGCAGCCCCAGCGTGAGCTGGTGAGCAAGCAGACCGTGTGTGCTGAGGTGTGCACGAGCCTCCCACACCTCTCCAGGGGATTGCACGGCCCAGCTGCACCCTGCACACAGCACAGCTCCATCCAGGCCACCCAGCAGCTCCTGGGGTGCTGGGCTTGGCCACGCAGCAAACGTGGGACAGTGAGCCAGAGGAAAAAGTTCCGAGTATGACAGCTTGCCTTAGGAAAACACAGACCACGCAGATTTAACTGTGACTTGGGCTATTTTCTCTTTGCATGAACTGAGTGCTCAACACCCCCTTCCAGCATTTCATGGGAGATAGACAGATAACACCTCTATTGGGATAAAAATACTCTGCACTCCAACGTCCCACCTTCACACGGACGTCTATAGATAGTGCCTGCGTCTTGGTATTTTCTTCTCCTCCAGAGTCATCTCCAGCTCCTTTCTGCGTTTGACAGACAGGGCTTGGATGGCTGGAGCTTCTTGAAGTCTTGTTCGAAGCAAAGTCCATGTTTGAACCCGGCAGAGGCAAGCGAGTTTCCTGGGCTCCCTCACAGAGCCAACCCCCTTCCCCACCCTCCCAAAACCGCCAGCAGCTCCTGCGTATTCTCAGCAGTGCCCTCAAAATGTGTCTCCTGCCCCAGGGCTGGGTAAGCGCTGTGGGGATGTCTGCCCAGGGATTTGTCCCAAGTCTCCTCCACTGCCGTGTCCTGTCAGGGTTCGTCTCATTGTGACAGAACGAGGAGCTGCTCCCACAGTGCAGGTGGCACCTTGTGCCAGACACTGGTGTGCTTTCTCCCTTTGCATGTAGTTTTAGCACTTTTATCTACTGCAAAGACAGTGAGGTCACTTCAACCTAGGCTGATGGACAACACACACCCCAAAAGCTGTGTGGGCGACAGACCAGGCACGGGGCACTCGTGGGTGGTACCTCGGGTGCTGGAAAGCCCAAAGACCTCCACGGCCAACAGCAGGAGCCACATTCCCTGGTGTTACAAAATTAGGTACCAGGCTGCAAACACATAAAAGTGTTTTAATTTGTTTCCAAGGCAATGAGTCAGGCTCAGATGGCGAGTCAGGAATAGCACAGCAGGGCTCCTCCACGAGCTCACCTGCGCAGTGCCGTGGTCAGCCAGGAGCCTCCGAGTCTGAGCGCTCCTCTTCCCACGCTTTCCCTGCTGGGCACTGGCCACTGTTCCCGGGTCCACGGAGTTGGTTGCTGGTCGTGTTGGCTCTAGAGGGAAGGCTGGGGAGGGGGCACACTCCCGTGCAGCTCTGCAGTGTGCCAGGGCTGGTGTCCCGAGAGATGTGAGGGCTCTCCCTGCTGCCAGCAGAGTCTTGGCTTGCAGAGTGCCCGGGCCAGGTGCCCGCTGGCAGAGGTGGCTGTGTTGCCCAGGGCTGGCAGTGCTGGCTGAGGAGCCACACCAGCGCTGCCTTTCCCAGCACAGGGAGGGCACTGAACCAGCAGAGAGAGGGCTCGGGAGCAGCAGGAGGAGGGAGCAGGATGCAGGTTTCCTCCCTGCGCCATAAACAGCCTCTGCTGAGAGCAGTGGTGCTGAGGCAGAGCATCATGACTGGGCACGCCGAGGCTGACAGAGTTTGTTTTCTGTGCAGCTTAAGCCCATGACACACAACTTAACCACTGCCCGGGACTGCTGACGGCAGCACTGACACATCTGATAGAGCAGCAGCCAGCCAAGAGGCGTGAGAGGGTTTCGTGCAGACACTGCAGCTCGAGCTCGCAGCATCCTCCTGCCAGGTCCTCTCTTTCCTCTCACAGACCTGTCCCTGCTCTCCCTGTGCCCCTGTGGCTCTGCCAGCACCCAGGAGCAAAGCCACACTCAGGTCCAGCTCCAGCCCTGGGCATTCCTCCTGCTCACCTGAATGTCCCCAGTGTTTCACAGAGGCCTCAGAGCCTGATCCAGCTGTGTCCTCCTGGGGAGCCATGGGGGCATCACCAACACGTGGCCAGGCATTCCTCTCGGGGCTGAGTGCCAGCAGTGCTGCCTCAGCAGCTCTCATCTTCTCTGTCAGAGAAGCTGCTCTGTGTTTTCTCTAATATTTTTCCCCATTTTCCCTGTCACCTTTGCATTCCAAAGCTGGAACTACAACAGGCCACGTTGAGAAGTGACATCACCCCAGGGCTGTGAGGGAGCAGAAGGGGTAGGTGCTCCCAGTCCCTCTGCCATCACCCCAGCAGCTGCAGCCATGCAGATGGAGCAGCACAAAACCAGCTAAATCCACACAATTCATGTCTCCAGCATCTCCCCATGATGACCAGTTGGCTCAGGAGCAGGTGGCCACCAGCATTAGCCATGGCCAGTGCTGGCCTCCCATTTGGGCAGGCCCAGGAAGGAATGGGACTACTCCAGGGCTGACGTGAGCAGGAGGGACTGGCTTTGTTCTCCCTGGTGCACACAGTCTACGTGTGCTTGGAAGACAGGAACAATCCTCCTCAGGGAAGAAATAATGCAGAAACCACCCAACTGTCTGAATCCTCAGAATATAATTATATGAAGAGATTGAAATGACAAGTTCACTTTTGAAGGTTTTGTTCTCTGTGACAAGGCTGAAGTTATCTCCTCTGCCGAAATGCAGAAAAACAGAATCGTAATGGCAATTAATTTACATTGAAATAGCTCTTTTCATCCACCTGGATCCTGCAGAGCCCTGAACTGTGCTAGCTGAGCACACAAGCAGGCAATGGGGCTCATTCATCCCATGGAGACATGGGCAGTTGTGGCAGGATGTTGGAGGCAGCTCTCAGTAACCAGAACAGATGGAGATGTTATTGATCATCTCTATAAAAAGCCAGCATGTCCATGTCCTTCGGTGTCAGTGTGTGGGGAATACCCAGCCCCACATGCTCAGTGTAAGTCACAGCTCATCAGGAGCCTGGGCTGTGCCTCAGATCTGTCCTGGAGTCCCTGGCTGCCTCAGGGTGAGACATTCACACTGCCCAGTGCTGTCCTGTCTCCTGCACCAGGACGAGAGGTCTGTGGAGCTGCTCCCTGAAATCCTGATTGGCATTGGTCCCTTGGGATTCACTGCAGAGACATTCAGGGGCACAGGGGGAAGCTGCTCCAGGGCATTCCCTGCACGGGGTTAGGAACATCAAAGCTGGGAAAACACCAGTCCAAGCCCATCTGAGGCCATTCCTGATCCATCTGCCAGCAGCATCCCCAGCTGGAGTCAGCAGGACACCTGCCCAGGTTTGGGGGCCAGCTCCAGTTCTGCATCGGGCAGCAGCAGTAAATCAGAAGGAAGCAGCCCTGGACATGCAGAGCAAGGAGCTGTCCCCAGGATCCCCACATCGCTCATCCCACACGTCCTCCCACGCTGCCAGCGACGTTGGTGGGCACAGGAGGATCCCATCCAGCACTGCCAGCTGTGTCCTGCTGAGAAGTGGGTGCAGGAGTCAGTGGATCCCAGCACAGACTCGGTCATGGCCTCAGCCTCACGCTCCCCTGGGGATCCAGGCTGCAGCTCCATCTCCTCGAGCAGAGCTGCTGCTGCCAGAGGAGCGCACTGCTCCTGGGGCAGTTTTAGAGGGAGTTGGGGACAAGGTTTAGGGGCATTCCCAGCTTCCCTCAGCAGCCTCTCCTCTTCCCCGTGCTCCTGGCTTTGCTCCCAGTGGTTCCCTCCCCAGCCAGCCTCACACTCTGCTTTTCCTTCTCTTTTTTGTAAGTTCCCATGCTCTGAGTTCAGGTCTTACATGAGTCCCCTGCTGCCAATCGTGAGGAGTTATAACCAGCTCGTTTCAGATAATTACAGAGTGCGTTTCTCTGCTAGGAAGAGATGCCCCAAATTGCTTCCTCACACACACATACGTATTTTTAATCTTCTTTGTTTTGTGCGGAGGGAGACTCAGAGGCATTGGATGGCTGCCCAGCACAACTGATACCAAATGCCAAAAATAGTGAAAAAATTAAAATCTTTTCTCTGTTATTTGCCTCAAATCCACTGAGAATGGGGACGAGGAGTTGAAGTGCATCTGCCATGACCATCCCTGCTGGCAGAGGGGCCAAGGAGAGAAAAGCCTGTGCCCCAGAGAGGGTGCTGATGCCAGGGGTTCTGCTGCAGGCCTGGCATTACCTGCTGCCTTCTCCCTTGGGGCTGTCCCACATGCTCTGCAGGCAGCCCATGGCGGGGGGCACCGGGGGCTCCCCGCTCGGACACCCCGAGGCAGCTCCTGGGTCTCACTCACGTGTGGTGCAGGAGAACACAGAGGGGAAAATCAGAAAAACGAGGCAGCATCGAAAAAAAGTTACAGGCACTCAGAAAATGGGTTTCTTCACCATGGTTTCTCTCTCTGCTACTGGGCAGCAATACTCTACACAAATTTTCAGCAGCCTTTAGGTGAGTTTTTCACGCAGCTGCTCCCAGGTGTTTTTGGGGTGTTTCCTCTCCGGGATGCCCAGACAGATGCTGAGCTCGCACTGGGCTCTGGCCAGCGGGTGCAGTACCCAGCTGGGCATTTCGCTGCCCCTGCCACCCTGCAAAGAGGAAATGCTGCTGAAATTAACTGGACATGCTAACGGGAGAAGGCTCCACGAAAACCAAGCAGGTCCCTCCTCCCCGCTGCCAGGACCATGCTCTGGCCCGAGAAAGCCTCTCCCTCTGCCCTCAGCCCGGAGCGAGCCACCTCCAGGCACTCCTCGTCTTTATCGCCAGCTTAATTAGCACCCCAGTTTCTGCCTTTGCAATTAACCTACTTTAAATAAAGCAAAACAGATCCCTTGCAGAGGATCTGGGACACCCAGGAGTGGACAGAAAGCAGCCCAAGGTGAGACAGGGATCAGCTCAGCTCCGACCTGCAGCTGCAGGAGAGGGATGAGGGGCTGTGAGAGAGGGGCTCTGCTGCCTGACCCCCGCCCCAGCACCATGGCTGCCACAGGCTGCTTCCACTGTTCTCTCCTGCACCCTACAAACACGTTAAAAAACAGGCACTCTGCATGTCTTTCTGAAATCTTCAGCTTGCAGCTTTACTTTGTGATGGGCCTGTACAGTAAAAACCACATTAGTTGCTCCCTGTGGGTAGGTAAAGGCTTAGTTTATGTCCTAAATAAAGCTGGGAAATCGCTGGGATATTTTCGGCTCAGTATCTGAGCAGCCAAACAAAATTAAAAAAAAAAAAATGAAAATAGCAAAACCTACAGGCTTTGGGAAAAACTGACTTGGGTTGGGAGATTTGAAAGGGCAGAAAAGTGTGAGGAAAGGGTTAAGGAGGAGGGGAGGAGCTGAAGGTTGTGAGTGTGGTTAGAGGAAGAAAGAGCCCATTCATCCAACCCTCCATGCATCCAAGTGTAGGGATGTGTTCTGCCAGCCCTAACACCACAAACACACCTGTCCCACCGGGGGTTTGGGTATTTATCCCAGTCTGCCCTGCTGTCTCATCCCTTTGCCTGCTGGAGAAAGAATATTCCAGACTCTTAGCATCCTGCTGCTTGTCCCTGTTCCCAGTTAGCACCAGGTATGCATTTCATTTCAGAGATTCTCTTATTTTTAATATATTTCCATAACTCGTTCATGCTGCCTTTAATGTTTTGCTGTATCCTGCTGTTCCCTCACATCCCAGACGTTGCTGCTCCTCCTTCCCAAGCCCTGTTCTCGCACTTTGTGAGAGTCCTGTTTGTTTTCTGGTTGCTCCTGAGGCAATCCAAGGTCTGTGCTCCTCATCCTTGTGTAACACCAGCAGCCAGGATAACACCAGCGTGTCCCTGAGAGGTTGTGCAGGAGAGCTGCTGTCCATGTTCTCTGTGCCCAGGGCCTGTTTCTCGTGGGGCAGCACATATGTGCAGGTGTGTGTTTGCAGGGAGTCTCCATGGCCCTGGCATGGACTTGATCCCTGTTTTCCTGACAGGGAGCAGCACTGGCCCAAGCCTCACTTTCCCCATTTCTTTTCTCCCAGCGATGTGCTGTCAGTGTCACCGAGACAAACGCATGTGTTTACTATGAGCACAAATTAAGAGAGAGAATCACTTAATTAGAACTAAACATTAAACTAATTGCTTCCCATTTCAAAGGCTTTGAAGTAAAAGCAGTACATGAAATTTTTTTCTTCTTGGTTCCTTTTCCCTACCAGGCATCAGGGTTTGGGGATGCTGGAAGGTGTCCTCTTTCCAAAAACTAACAATTTCCATGGGAAATTCCATCTTTTCCACACTTCTGGAAACTGACGTTGACTTTCTCGCTTCTACCTTCCTGACCTCTCAAAAGTGTCTGAGAGAGAGGGAGCTCTGCAGGAGTGCTGCCTGAGCCCAGGTCACAGACACGGGTGGATTTGGGGAAAGGCAAAAGGCAGGAAAAGCCAGAATGCATCACTGGTGCTGTCTCCTGTGAGATGAGCGGGAGGGGGTGACTGTGGCTTGGAGAAACTGCAGGGCATGGTCCTCACCAGGCCACAGCCCTTGGCAGCCTCCAAAGAGAGGAGAAGGACAATCCAGACGTGCAGAGAGCAGTGAGCTGTGGCACTGTGCCACAGCTAAGAGGCTGGGAATGGAGCTCAGCATTTGGGCTATCCCCTTAAAATGTAGGGCTGTGCTGTGCCTGGGAGGGCAGGAGCTGCACACAGAGTTCGGTACAGGCAGGGCTCAGCACAGCAGTTGTTCTAGGGGAACTTTGTCATTTCATTTTGGTGACAGTCAAGATTGCAAAGCCCCTGCCTCTCTTCTGAGTTTGGCATATCTCTTCTATGTCCTATTACACTGTGACAGTGGTAACATTAAGCCACATCCTCCCATAACCCAGGAAAAGGCTGAAATAAACCCACAGTCACATGTGTTAAAGCAGGGATAGAACCATGGGAGCACAGAACCCACACTCATCTTGCTCTGCTGCATTCTCCTGGCAGGTGACAGCCACCAGGTCGGCTGGAAGATGGCTGTGACCTCCAGTCCTTCTGAAATAGAAATACCTGGGTCATTAAAATAGACATTGTGTTGGAGGAGCCTTTAGAGCAGGCAATAAGATCCCATGGGAAGACTAGTTTAAGGCCTTAACTGTTTCTTAATATTCTTAAACAAGTCCAGCCTGCTTTTCATCTCGATACAAACTTAGCATAAGTATTTGGGAGCTTGTCTTCATTAGTAAAACCCATCAAGAAAGGATGTGGGTAGTTAATCCTAATAAATGCACGCTTAAGCCTTAGACCTCTGCGTTTTTTTCCCATTAATGCTTTTGGGGAATTCTGTGTGTGTCGGACGAACCGCAGGGGCTGTTCCTTGTCCCCGCAGGTCCCCCGAGCCAGGGCCCTGTACACCTACCGCGGGCACAACCCCGGGGAGCTGCGCTTCAACAAGGGGGACACGATCGTGCTGCTGCGGCAGCTGGATGAGAACTGGTACCTGGGCGAGGCCCACGGCAGCAGCGGCGTCTTCCCGGCCAGCTCCGTGCAGGTCATCAAGCACCTGCCCCTGCCCCGGCCGCTCTACAGCCCCGACCCGCGGGGCCGGGACAAGGACAGCAAGGAGAGCCTGAGCGTGCACAAGGTGCGGCCCGCAGCTCCTCGGCAGCAAATCTCGGCGGTCCGCAGGGCTCCCAAGCCCCTCGGACACTGCGGCCAGCAGTGCCCGGCCTCGGCCGGCTGCCCCTGGGCACGGAGGGTGGCACAGGGCAGCCTCAGGGGGACACGGGCACGGAGGGGGGCACAGGGCAGCCCCGGGCGGCGACG